>CM026078.1:2515000-2872500 GCA_014839685.1 Anableps anableps | reverse complement strand
AACCAGCTAATCAGTGCCTGTGTCAAAGCCAGGATTGTTAACGGAGGAATGGAATCTCTTCTGGGAATGTCACGGCATCTCCAGAAGCCCAGGACTATGCAGCGGGACTGGAGCGAGGCGCTTCTGTCCGATAGGACTGGAGTCTGCAGCTCTGCATGACAGCAGCAGGATCACCATTCGGCATAATTAATGAACAGAAATAACAATGGATGGTTAACCTCACATATATGTGGCGGAGTCTAATGCAGGGGTCAGAGGTCATGTCTGGCTTTGTCAGTGGCAAACATACACAAACAAAAAGTGCACTAATGTTTTATGCACATGAGAAAGCAGACAGCTGCACAGCTGAGACGGTGTATCTGAGCACTGATTTCCATTCATAATGCTGAATTAATTGGACTTTGGCCATGTGAGCTGTCGCACTGGATGAAAACGATGCTCCGTTTACACGGTGCTCAGTCATCAGGCAGGTTCTTCTGCACAGGACTCATTTTATTCCCTCAGGTAGCCCAAAATGTTAAGATCTGAACAAGTGTGGTTGTTTGCCTGTCCCTGTGATGGACGGGCGACACCTCCCATGGTATACCCCCCTCTCACCCAGTAGCTGCTAGAGATAGACATGAAACCCCCCCCTGCAAACTGTGCATCAAGGAAATATACATCAAAATCATAAAGTTCATCAAGCAAATATAACTGAAAAATATTGATCAACATTCCACTCACTACTAATCACAGGCAGCTCGAAACAGGAGGGTTTTGGCCTTGGTTTGAAGGAACTTAGAGTGTCGACTGTTTTGCTGTTTTCTGGAAGTTTGTTTCAGATTAGTGGTGCATAAAAACTGAAACTCCATGTTTGGTTCTGGTTCTGGAGATGTAGAATAGGCTAGAACCAGAAGACCAACTAATTATTCTCTTAAAAAGGTGAAAGTTACTTTTCTAGGAAAATACTCAGCCAGAATTAGTTCATTTTTCCCTCTCAGTACTAAACCCAGAGTAGTGTAAAATATGGTTCCTAACTGGTTCTATGAAAATACAAATCACTACCCATACTGGTTTTCCAGCCCATTTTCGATCTTTCAGAGTCTGCCCAGCCGATTCGATTGTAGCCCATACCAATTTTTTTGTCTGGAAAGTCACAAAATATAGCAACAAAGTTGCTAAGCTGGCAACAGAGCAGTGACTACTGTTAACCGCGCGTTAACCACATGACCTGCTGGGCGGGTCTGTCAGTCAGCCCTCTCTCACGGCACAGCAAAAAAGGGAGAGTTGCTGATGTTCAGACCTTTGTGGAGGTAGATAAGATCGGCTTCTCATGTAAGTATCAACCCATCACCCAAAATGAAGGAAATCGGGGGTCGATTTACCGGCGCACCCCTTCTTTCCAGCAGGGGAACAATTTGACTGCATCAAAGTTTCAATGTCAAAACTTATGCTGAAATATTGGAGCAATTTTGATACAACACCTAGAGACGTCCCTGTGACAGAAAAACTCCAAAACGTACCATTTGATCATCTCCAATATAAATGAGCCGCCAGAAATCTGAATAATCCAAGAACACTGACGGTGAATCGTGTTTCTGTCGCGGTGTCCGCCATGAAAAGAATACAGCACATCTTGTGTGGCTGCAGCACAGCAACGCTGCACAACACAACGCTGCAACAACTGCGACGTCAGCTGTCCACAAATGAAACGATTGATATTACAAATGATTATTCTGCTGGGGGGTGTCCAGAGAGGGAATAATCCACCAAAAAAATCTGTCATCAGATAAATGCAGAGAAATCAGCATTTCCAGTGCCCCTCTGGTCAAATTACACCAGATTATCAGATTTCATGAGCGATGCGACAAAGAACCACACTTCAGAGAACAGGTTCGTCCACACTGCACTGGTATTTACTTTAACCAGTCACTTCCAGTGTTACAGCAGAAATACAGGGCTGTTTGCTGTGGAACATCAAGGAATAAAAGTTGCATTATTTCTTCATATGGACACCATGGAGAACAGAGTGCTGGATCAGAAACACACACCAAGTACCGACATGCTGGGAATGTGGACACTGTTGCACAAACGCCGGCAAGTTGGGGAGTTTTCTCCAAATACAGACACGTACATCCAGACAGCCTGATGGAGACGGGTGCTCCACCAAGCACTGACCTGTCCCAGTGATGCCAAGATAACGAATGAACTATAGGTTGGACAGGGTTCCAGGTGCACAGGCTTGTCTCTACAATAACCAACTAGTCATTCCCAGTGACAACCGTTAGAGAAGAATGATGGATGAAATCACAACAGGTTTTCCACTGCAGGACTTTAACTTGGAGTCCAGCCTTGAGAAATGATTTTTTCCCAAATCTATTTCTTGACTGGTAAAAGAAATTCAGATGAAAGTTCATTGAGTTTTAAATGGTAAATGGACTGAACCGACATAGACCTTTTCTAGACATACTTTGCACTCACAGTACTTTACACTAGAGCCACATTCACCCAGTCGCACTCACAAGCAGGCATACATTCTGGGGTTGCACCAATAAATAGGTATGCAGGTAAATCTGCCCCAATTTCCTGAGTTTTGGGTGATCAGGGATCAGCCGATACTTGTGAAACCGATCTCATCTACCTCTGCAAAGGTCTGCAAATCAGACACTGTCCTCTTTTGTTCTGCCGTGCGCAGTTAACAATAGTCACTCTACTGTTGCCAACTTGGTGACATTTACCAAATCTAGCAACTTTTCAGACAAAAAAGAAAAAAAAAAAAAAAAAAAAAAAAAAAAAAAAAAATCAGTATCAGCCAAAATCGGAACTGGCAAGTCAGGCTTTTTAAAGATCAGTGATCGGCCAGAAAACTCCAATCGTGACAGACACGCAATCAATATGAACAGAAAATATGTGAGATAGAATGTTCAATAATTTCACTGAACTCCGATCCAGAACCCAACAGCATTCTGGGGGATGTTGGCAGAGGAAAGACTTTAAGCTGCTCAATCGCTAAGCTAAGAAAGGTGGGTAGCATCAGCTAACTCACTCGCTCTTTGGTTACCTAGCAACAACCTGTTGAGTAACTTGCGCAGCAGTAGTTTCAGATTTCGCCACCGTGCCTCATAACTGCTTCAAAATAAAAAACAACGTTGTGGAGTGAAAGGAGAAAATGAGCAGAGCAGCTCAAGAGGAAACTGTGGATAGAACAGGAAAGGTCACCTCACCAGTTTGGCAGTATTTCAGATATTTAAAACAAAGAAATAATCTATAATTATCAATATCGACTGATATGAAACCCTTATATCGTGATACGTTTTTCAGCCATATCGTCCAGTCCTAGGACTGACAAGTTTAACCAAAGCTTCATAGTTTCACCAAAACACATGAGCTGTGGACAGGACTTTGACTAGGCCATTAGACCACCCTACAACAACTGTTGGTCTCGTTTTCTGATCGTTGGTTTATCAGTCAAACTGGGAGCACTCTGGTTAGAGTTTGTGAAATAAATGACACTAGAAGATGTCATGGAATTTTTTGGATCTAGTGTGGTTCAGATTATCCTGAATGTAAACACTCACTGACCTAAAAACTAGCCTTTCACCAGCTGTGTGTGTGTGTGTGTGTGTGTGTGTGTACCATACCCTGTCAGTTGCTGGACTGTGTGGTGAAGGATTTAAGCCTTTCATGCGTGCATCGTTACAATGTAAACCAATATGGGGAGTGTAGGTTTTAAGGTCCATGGGAACTGTGGCTCAGATAACTCGAGGAGAGCTTTCAGACACGCCCATGTGGCTGAAACCTCATCTGGAATTCAACACTTCTAACATGCAATCATTTTTAAACAGGACACTGAACTAATCCAGTAGATCAGGCAAATAATAAACTCAGTTTATCCTAACAATGTTTTTATTTACAATAATGGGAGAAAGAAAGTACACCCTTTTTTAGGTGTAATGTGTGGACATTCTACAAACAGGTTGAGCAATTGCAGGCTCTAATGTTAATCTAAACTCAAATCTACAAAAGCTCTGACACGCTGTTATGTAGTAAACAAAGATGAAGCCAAGAAGAAAAACTCAAACAGAAAAACTAAGTACACCCTATGATTCAATACATTTTGCAGTAACAGCTCTCTCAGACGATAGTGGAGGATTCTGGTCCACTCTTCTTTCCAGCATTACCTCAGCTTCCACAGGTTTTCCATCGTGTTAGAATCCTGGTTCTGTTAATGACCAAGAAGTTGAACTGATGGCCTCACATCTGACTCTTCGATATACAGAGGAGTTCATCTCCAACCTAATGAGTGCAAGGGCATGTTCTCTGGCTGCAAAACAAGCCCCAATCATCCCCCTTCCATGCACCACCACAACGGTGCATTTAAGGCCAAACGGCTCTACTTCGGTCTCTGTCCAAAGCCCACGGTTGTAATGTTCAGACAGAACTCTGCTAATCTAAGTCTTGCTGCCATGTTATTTTTGAGAGGACAAGACTTCTTCTTTACCGCTCCCAAATAAGACAAACTTCTTCAGTCCTTTTGTAATTGCGCCTTCATGAACTTTCACATTTAACACGCAAACTGAGGTCTGAAGAGTCTGTGGTGGTGCTCTGAGTTTTCATGCAACTTCTAAGAGCTTTACACAATTGCTGAAGCAGGGAAACATCTAAAACATGCAGGGCAGTGTGCCTTGAGGACCAGGGTGGGGAAACACTCCTCCAGACAACTGGAAAAATCTCCTGTTCTACTTATGGACACACTTGCTGATGATCACTTAATCAAATACTTTAATTACCAACAACTTGCCACAACCTTCCCTCTTAAATTCTGGAAGCAGCAAAGGTGTACTTAGTTTTTCACACAGCTTTTCCATGTCGTGCCTGTTTGATAAATAATGTCAGTGTGGAATCTGATTGGGTTTAAAGACTAATCTTCTTCTTCTTGTTGTTTGATATGGAAACCCCAAAAAGGTAAAGAGGGTCTACTTTCTTTTTCCCCCATAATTGTATTAATTTTCTTTGAAACACAGGTCATATTCAATAAATCAGAATATACGTCCCGATGACTCTCGTTTGTCAGATTAAAAGTACCTTTTTGTCCCAGTCCACTCTGCATCCACAGAACCAGAACCAAACATGGAGAAACAGCTTTCAGTGTTTATGCTCCACTAATCTGGAACAAACTTCCAGAAAACTGCAAAATAGCCGAAACACTGAGTTTCTTTAAATCGAGGCTGAAAACCCACCTGTTTGGAGCCGCCTTTGACTAGTAGTAAGTGGAACATTGGTTAATGTGTTCAATTACAGTTGCTTGATGATATTTGCCTTATGATCGTTATGATTTTGATGCACTGATATTTGCGCGATGATTCTGCTGTATACTTGATTTATATTTTTACGATGTGAAGCACTTTCAACTGCCTTGCTGCTGAAATGTCCAATACAAATAAACTTGACTTTGAAAATAACCTTTAAGAGGGTATTAAACATATTTTTCATTAAGACCCACATTTTTGTTTTTAAAAACAGTTTTTTCATTGGTCTGATGTAATATTCTAATTTTAACTAGCTGTAGGTGGAAAATCATCATAGTTCTCAGAAATAAAGGCCTGCAAACGTACATCTGGGTGTTATTAATCTATATAATGTGTTTCACTTAGTGATAAAGTTCCTGAACTTAATGGACTTTTCAATAATATTCTAATTTATTGAATGGGTCTGTACAGGTAGAGTTACACTGCAGTGTTTACTCAAGATGCTTGGTGGAAGATCACCGAGCATCTTGAAAATAATGTTGAAAATAATAATGGGAAAATAATGTTTTCCCATGATTTCTCTTTCCCATGATTTCTCCAATTAGAGATCTGCAGATCAAATATTAAAACAATAACACCCCGCCCATTCATTAAATGCATCAAAACTAATCAGCATTGGTTAAGAAAAACCTGATCAATGCATCCCTGGATCTAATCGAAGACATCATTAACCCATCAAGAATCGACCTCCTCTGCAAGTGGTTCTACTTTGGAACGCCTAGTTGATATTTTAGATGGAATATTTACCTAATCTATTTAATGATAGCCAAACGATTAAATATTACCTGCTACCGTCCTATGTATAAACTTGTGCTAAAAGAAAAGCGCTGAAGGTAAATTAGCGTGCGCTCATTGCTCCTCTGAATGAAGACCGGTGTGCAGTGCTCTCTGGTTTCTGGGGAAACGGGAGCCCCCTCGAGCCCGTCTGGCTCTGGCCGTTCCTCCACGACACACGTGCGCTGTATTATTAGCTAGAGCTCCAGCTCTTCATCATTTTATCACACAGAGGAACGCCATACAAGGTAAAACACAGGGCAGGAGGCTGTTCTTGAGAAGTGGGGTGAGAGTACCTTGGTTTGTCCGCTCCGGGCTGCGGTCGCTGACCACCGTCCGCTGCTGGGGTGATGAGCTTTTTAGCTTTCGCCGTCTCCGTCTGGCGTTTCACCGCTGTTTAATTCCCTCCTCATCACAGCTTAACCCGCACAATCCAAACCCGCCAGGCGCAAAGTGTCTGAGCATATTCCCCCTGAAACTCTGGACTGGAGGGGGGAAAGCGCGCCACGGCTCGTATTCACAGCGAGTTTAGTTTCACCCTAAACAAAAAAGAGGCTCTACTGGGACAACAAGGCGGCGGTTTCTGTCAGTTACTGTCGCTATTCTGAGGAGGAAAAATCAGGAATGCTGTATTCTCCGCCTCGTTTCATCCCATTCACAGCAAAACTCAGCAACTCGTAGCCGCATTCTGCCTTTCCCTGGTGTCTCCCAAAGCTTGTTCCAATTTAAAACTTGTTAAAAGCCCGTCCGGCGCGTGCAACTCAGTGGAGAACCAGAGAGCACACCTCGGGGTGGATACGGACTGGAACGGAGCAGGGGGAGCAGCGGCGCTATCCCTGCGCTGCGTTCACGGGCCGTCTGAAACATGGGAAAACAGCCCACCACAACCGACAGAAAATAACTCGGAGAAATAAGTACCCATCAGCCTGGACGTGTTGTTCCTGTGATTATTTGACTTCACCAAAATCAAAATGCTTGACAGATATTTAACTAAAAATTGCTAAAGTAGCTTAGATGATCTAGGCTTTGAAAGCGTCACTGAACACAAACAAGCTGAAATTTTGCCGCCCATGACAGAACAACATATGCGAAATTACATAAACATGGAAAAACAGCTTGGACGGTAGCAGTAGATTTGTGTAGTACAAAAACTGCATTTGAATTAAATCAAATGAAGCTTGAGATTTAAAAAAATGATGGAGTCATGTTGTTAATAGATTAAGCTATACTTTAGACGTACATCTTTCGTTTAATTTCTTCAAATTTTGTATCAAGAGAGAGAATCGCAGTCAGATAGCTACACTTTAAAGAGAGCATTGACGTTCGAGGATTTGGAATCACTGGTTTTTGGTGTGGACTATGGCTCTCTGCCAAGGGTGCTCCTACATCTTGGGGTGGCACAGGCAGTATTCATGACTGCTGAGACACTGACTCCTCTGGAGTCGGATGTACAAATATATGAACCCAGAACAGAAGCTTATATTTCAGTTTTGACCCTAATTGAATCATTCAGTTGTTTTAAAAGCATTTAATCAATGCTTTAATCAGTTTCCTACAATTAAAAATATGGCACTTTTTAAAGGAGATGATCACCACAGTGAATAGTCATCCGAGGTCGGTTCTTTTCCAACTGTATGTTTTCAGACTTTTCAATGTCCAGAAGAAGAGATGCAGGAACTGTTACCCACTGAGCCTATGGAGCGCAGCAGTGCCTTCTGCTAGTGCAGCAGGGTACGTTGTGCCTCATCCTGTGCATTCATGGCCAATCAGAAAACATATCTCCGTATTCTTCATTTTTGTAAAAATATAGGTACAATCTGTTTTTGTATGATATCAGGGAATCCAACCTAAAGAAAAAAAGTCTTTAAATTTAACATAAACCTCCAAATAAAACTTCATTCCACATTTATTATCCATGTATCTAAACTATTGTAATAAATACAAAGCTGTGAAATATTGGTCTCAGTTTAGTGCGGTCTATTTACCAATTCACTATAGTGGATTCTGGTCAAGTGATCCTCTTAAACTAAGCAAACATGAGGCGAAAGCTTATACTCAGCCAGTCATTCACTGAACAATAACCCCACCTGTTCACATGAAGACCTGCAGCAGTGGATTGTTCTCAAACAATGCAGTTTATACCTGTATAAAGTTCAGACAGATGTATTTCATTGCAAAAGGATGGACTTCTGTTTCAATATACAACATGATGTTAAGAATTGAATATATTTGATCTGTTGATACCCATCCATTCTGGTATTTCAGGACCATAACACCAAATTCTAATAAAAGTAGTTATGTTTTCACTACTTTCTCATGTTTTCATCCCTTTGTATAATACTTCAGATTAATTCTAATGGGTACAACGAGGGGGACTGTTTCGTGTGTTATTTGGTCCCATTGTTCCTGGCAACACATTCTGGTTCTGGTGGTTCTGGACTTACTGCTGTAAATCACCTGGATGCTGCTTTTCATCCCATACACTCAGATCTGGAGAACTGAGCGTGTGACTCATCTGAAAGTGCTCCAGTCATTGCATTGGGAAACTGTCAAAAATATTACCAAAAGAAAACAGCATACAGCAATGCCATTAATACTAATACTCTCAGCAGATTTTGAATACTCAGTTGGATCGCTATGAAATTTGATTCAAACCTGCCCCCTAGTGGCAGCTTTGGTTTACACGCAGCTCATTCCATCAAGGAAAAACTTTAATGATCAATTAATCCCCCGCCCCCCGCCCATTTTTTTTTTTTTATATTTGAATTTGACTCAAAATCATTGCTATGTTGGAACTTCAGTGATTAGATTTACAGTACAGTTTAGAGACTCCTTCCGAGTCCAAATAAAATCGCTGAGGTGTAAAATGGGCAGTTGAAGAGAGCAGACTGTTTTAAAACAGATTTGCTTCCCTGTTTCCATGTGGAGAACCTGCCCAGTCAGCTCTGAGTCACGCTGGTTCACAAAGTGTGTTAGCACTTTACACAACAGCAAAAAGTGTCAGAGTCAGGGTTCTCGCTTTTTATGAGTGGATTTATTGTTTTTAACTGTTGGTTAAACAAGAATGTTGGGCTGTCTCGGACGAGCTGCGGTTTGAGCTGTGATATGATTATGTATCGGGCTGTGGAGACGCTGCCTGCCACTGATCCACTGTAAGTTATGAATCTAAAACTGGTTGGTATGAAATGGCAACCTGTTCCACCAGAGGCGTAGGTGAAAGACTGCTGCTCAGAGCCCACAAGACAGCAGGGACCATCCGAGAGCACCAGAGTTTTCACATGTCAGCTTTATTAACAAACCAAACATAACTGATACATCACTGTAATCATGCAAAATAAAACTTTTCTATGTAAAATATTTAGTTTTTTTCTCCCCATAAAGGACTTTTTTTTTTTTTTTTTTTTTTTTTTTCTACTTAAACAGTCCAAGAGTTCCATCCAGACTGCCCCAGGCTTGCTTCCGGCACCGACCGCTGTGCGGCTCTGACGGCCCGACCACAGCCGCAGCTTCACCAGCCGTCTTCTTGATGCCGTTACGGGCTGGGGCTGAGGGAGCTGCTGTCTCAGCCAGCGTTGCTCCCTCAGTTCTGCTCATTTTCTGAGTGCTTGGCCGGGGCTTAGAGAAGCCCAGGCTTTTCGAAAGGGCTGGTCGCAAGCTGGAGCTCGAACGAGCTTATTCGGGTCCGAGAGACGGCTCGAACTCATCTGAGCAGCCCAGATTGTGCACGAAATCCCAAAAAGTTCACTTTCAGCAGAGCTCGGCAGAATTCCGAGTGATGTTGCTCCGCCCACAGTCTTCAAATCTGCACGGAAATGGAGCAGGCCTGGGCGAGGTGAGAGTGCCTCTCCGGACTGCATGTACAACGCACCGTGCTGGGTCTGTACATTATTAGTTTGCGCTTCTACCTTTTTAAAAGTATAAAATCTATCCATAGATTTTTCTTTTACACTACAAAAAAAAAAAAAAAAAATCTTTGAATATTTACACAACACGATGTAGTTTGTGCCTCATCAAAACTTCCACTTCACCCAGATGTTTTCAAACGTTGCGATTTTAAATATTATTCATACCGTTCTCAACAAATCAATAGAACGATGTTTACTGGCTTTTTGTATGATGCCACTGGGACTTTTAGGGTTTTTGTTTGGTGATGAGCTCCAAGTATTTGAGGCTGGAAGGCGTTCTTGCCATGTCCCTAATATTCAACCCCCTCCACTGACTTTTGATCAGATTCAAGCTGGAACTCTGGCTGGAACATTCCAAAGCCTTAATATTATTTCCAGTCAGAAGAAACATGTTGTTCATATTAGAAAATAACTTTAAACCTTGATCTGCTACAGATGAAAAGCATTTTGGGCTTACCTGAATCTATGAAATAGGGCCAGCAAGGGCAGTCAGCTGTCACACTGCTACATTTTATGGTTCAGCTTTAAGTGTTTAAGAACAAACAAATCAACACTGATTAGTGAAAAAGTTCATGAAATTTTTTTATTGAATCTAAGTGTTCAATGAAATAGAACTGTCCTTTTCCCCTCCTTTACGTTTAAAACCATGATCTAAAGCAGCTTAAGTTCAAGAAAAGTAGAGGAGAACCCCAGGGAGCGCTCTGGATGATTTTGGCACTAAACTATACATAACACAAAACTGACGAAAATTCAGCCTGCAGACGATTTACAGGCAGAGGTCACTTCAGAATCATCACACACAGACTCGCACAACAAAGCCGGCCGCCCCACTTAAGGCAGAACTTCTATCTTTGGGTTCAACTGATGAACTGCCCATTTTGAGCAGCTACAAAGTAATAGGTTGGATTGAAAACAGAAGTCCTAAGTAAGAGACACCAGTGTTACTGGTTTACTGTTCATTCTCATGATCTGCATTATCTGAGCGAAGCAGGGAAACCTCACACTGCAGTAAATTTGGCAAACAATACCTGCTTTCTGTTATGCATCACTCTTGGGCTCTGTCATACTAGCTGTGTTGCTGCCAGTCTGCTGGTATTACAGCAGAAGCAACATCATCAAGTGTCTGTGTGTGATCAGACTGGAGTGAGACCAGATGTTACTGGTTAGAGATACGCTAATCGATTGGCCAGTGATCAGAATCATACGATTTTCCCTTGATCGGCTGTGAGCGACGATGGGCAGATCAAATACTAAAAATCTCTTTGATTCGTTAAACACTGCAAAACTAAGAACTCAGCATGTACTTCGTACTTTTAGTTTAATAAAAATCAGATAAAGGTTGGTGATATATGTATTGATGCATAACTGATATCATTTCTTCATTTAAAGTTGGATTTAAAACTCTTACCTCTATCAGAATCTAAGTTATAGTCGTTAAGAAATCAACAGGCCAGACCTCAGAGAAAATCAGTAATCACTATTGGCCAGAAAACATCTGATTAATGCGTCTCTAGTTATGATCATTAAAAGTCACATTTTTATTGTGCTCATAAACCCTGCCATTACATGAGTTATAAACAGGACAGAGAGCAAGGAAGGACGTCATAGTGCAAAATAACAAAGCTGGGCTCAGAAACAATAAGTCACTGGTGACTTTAACAACCATATAAAAACAAACTGAAACACAGGGCAGTCACATTTAATGTTATAGAACCCATTATAATTGCCTGATGGATGCACAACTGATCAATGTGTATTACATGTAAGATGTTGGTTAAAACTTTGTTTTTAGCTAAAAATACCTTATAATCATCACAACAGCATTGGAATGTAAGAAAATATCTTCCAAATGATAATCAATGCTTATTTGTCTGGTACTTCCTGCTTGGGATTCTAGGAGCAAGCCAAGTTTGCAAAATACAGGCAAGATTTAAAAGGAAGAAGCAAAAGGTGGCAGCAAATTAATCCCATCAATGAGTTCCTAGCACACTTATGTTCCTATAAAGAGTCACATAAATGTGTGATCAATGCAATTATTTAGCCACTCTTTATAACTGACTACAGTTTCCTCAGAGTGCAATATTCTAGCCATGTACAAACATTCGAGATACACAATGCTGTCCCAAACACACCTATGTGACATGTTGAGGTGCAGCTTTGGAAGATGTTCTCCTTACTGACTGCTGTAATAAATGCCACAGAGATGAAGCAGGCCACCTACTGACTGATTACATGTAACTGTGAAAGAGAGAAACTTGCTGGCACCATTTCACCAGTCTGAGTGTGGTCTGCTCCATGTACATAGTGCTTTAAGATGGTTCAACCCAGATCAACACAGCTACAGTCCAGAGGGGGACTGTTTGTTCCCTTCACACACACACTGTAATTCAAACACTCACTCACTCAACATTTGGACTAACATGTGAGCAGCGTTCACTGAGACACAGCAGGAAGGGGAAGCGCCAGCTGGGATTTAGCTGTTGCCTTCTTCAGTGCTCTGACTGTGGGACTTCTCTGGATTGAAGGAGCCCTCGAAGCGCTGTGCAGCAATGATGGCTTGATGAGACATGCTCTTCTTCACTATGTCACCTTTCCTCCACAAAACGATTTCCTGCACAAAAAACCCAGCATTAATCACATTAAATCTAGCATTAAAGCTGCAGTATGTAAACTTTACAAAAATATGTTTTGTTTGTTTTTTGCATTGGTTAAAACTGTCAACATGTTGTGACAGTTTGGTACGAGACACATAATCTGAAGAGATCGAGCTTCTCCAACTCTTCCCTCAGTTACTATTACCGTCTAAAGAAATGCACCGCTCCCGACCTAAAACAACCAATCAGAGCCTGGAGGAGGGGCTTAGCGCTGTCAATCACCCTTGTGTACCCTGCTAAGTGTGCTAATGGTGGAGAAACAACTTACCGTTCCACGAAACTGTTTATCCTCCATCATCGGTGGTCATTCAAAACGGCACTATATTTGAGGAAAACCAAACACCTCATAACTGTTTAACATGGTGGTGGAGGGGTAATGATTTGGACTTTCTGCAACTTAAGGCTGTGGACATCTTGCAGTAATATGACAAGATTGATCATGGACTCCAAAGTACTGAAGTAGTGTAGAATGAAATTAGAGGTGGGCAACAGGACGATGTTATATCGAGATCTATTAGAAGGACGAGCAGAGCTATCATGGTATCATCTATACAGCACATCACTGATGATCGTTCATAGAAACAGCTGTTTTATTTCCCTCATTTTTCTGCAGCTTCATGAATTAGCATTTAGTTAGTTTAATTAGATATTATTAACCCTTTAAATCAAAATATACTTTTGAAGTGAAGTTAAGCTAAGCAGCATGAAAGCAAGGGTACATGGATTGCACTCATCTAGAGCTTTTCTCTCGTTTTACTGACCATTCAAAGTGTTTTACGATCCAAGTCATGTTCACACCCATCCATATAATAATACACTGATTCAAATCTGCAGGACTACCAACTAATGAAATACTTTTCTTTATTTCCCACCTCTTAGTAAAATGATATGCCTTCTATCAGTATATAGACCAATCATTCCAAAGCTGGCAGGAAATCTGCAAACAGCTGAACAAGAAGAAGCAGAGGGTCCAATATAGAACATAAACTTAACATAAATATAAAATTAAACCCAATCAAAATGCTGTGGTCAGAGCTGGATGTGAATGAATGTCAGCAAACTTCCATAAACCGAAGAAACACTGAATGAGCGCAGGCTGACATCACTCCACAACAATAAGGTGATGCAGAAAACAGTGACTTCACATTATTGCTGCTACAGGGAGTCCAACAAGTTGTTCAGTCATGTGATGTACTTGCTTTGCACACTACTGAGCAACTTTTCTCTCGCGTTTTGAAGCATTTACCACTAGAACTGTCATGACTCCAGAGCCCACCGGAACTACCAGGGGGAGTCATTTTGGCACCATGTCAGAAGTGCCTTAAAATGGATACACATGCCCTTTAAAAAGCAAGCTTATGCTCATTTCCTAACAGTTTTATGCTTCCTAACTAGAACAAGAGATAACCAGCAAAAAAATAGAAAGAAGCAAAGACAAACATTCAGTGTAAATTAGCTACCTTAGCCTAAATTATTTAGATTGCTGTAACGCAAAAGAAAAAAAAACCAAGAACTTTTGAGTAACTTGTGATATTCACAAAAATGACTTGAAACAAGTAAAAAGATATTTGTGTTTAAAAAGATATTTTCCTTCTAGCATCATCATTGTCCTGTGATGGACTGGCGGCCTGTCCAGATAGGCACCAGCCCCCATGTCCCTGCAGGGATGAGTGGGTATAGACAATGGATGGATTTTCTTGGAGCATTTAGTCCCAGTAATATGTGATAATTTCACATCTGAAGCTCAGTCATGTTTGAATTGATACAGCTGAAACTGCAACGTAATATTAAACATTAAAACAGAGAAAATTAAAGAACTGTGACCTATGGGGTCATTTGCTGACAAAACTATTTTTAGAAATGCAGAAACACATTCTCACGAAACGGTCAGTGGCATACTATCCCTGCCCAACACAAGGATGGAAATAAGAACACATGCACAACAGCTAGCTCTCCATGTGCTTCATTTGCAGTTTTAGTTCCTGTTTCTCATTAGCTTCTTTCATGCTTTATGGGGAGTGTTTAGTGTTGGGCTGAGAATGTACTCAGGGTGTAGTTGCAGAGCTTAAAAATGAATTTCTATGAGACGAAGTGGAACAGAACCAATGGGTTTGCAGCAACAGTATCTACTACTGACGCCTCGAGGAAGTCCTCCTTGGTTGGCAGACCTGCTTGGAGGGATGGGAATCGAGAACCGGTTCTCAGTAGTTCAATTCCTTGGAATCATTACCCTGCCCGCTTAATGATTCTGCTTGTCGGTTCCAGTATCGTGTGATGTATTTGTGTGATGACGTATTGTACACGCTCCATATTTGGATTCAGAAAATATCCAAGATGGCATCGCAGCAGAAGCGCTGCATAGACCTTATTCGCTTTTGACTGATCCAGGCTAAACAGCCCAAGTCTCTCCCATCCAACACCCTGCATGGCCATGTTCTGCAGTGGCACCAAAGCTTTCTCTCTTGCTCATCATTACACAATATTGACAATGTAAAAGCTAAAATGTCAAAAACTATTGCATTATTGAATAAAAATTAAATATTTCCAAAAATCACTTTACATGTTATACTGTTGCCTAATACTTCCATGGATGAATTACTGTGTGGAGATCTGGGGAAACTCTTATAAAACCAACACAAAACCTGTCTTCATGCTTCAGAAGAAAGCACTCCAAATTATAACTGCATCAGATTATTTTCACCAACTAATGAAATATTTCTTACATTGCATACTTTAAAATGTTATGATTTAGTAGAGCTCAGAACAGCACTGACTATATACAAACCCTATAATAAACTCCTTCCAAGTTGTTTACAGAAGTGGTTCAAAATTAAAGAAAAACTATGAATTAAGAGAAAGTTTGGTTTAAAAAACTGAAAGGCCAGGATGAATATTAAAAGCAATTTTACTTCAGTTAGAGGGATTCAGGTGTGGAATAGCTGTCATGAGGACATAAAACTGTTTTTCACTCTTTAAAATAAAATTTAAAAAGATAATAATCTGGTCATCAAATACAGTAAGGTTTGATAATGGTTGTTTATTTTCTTTTACAAAGTTTGTCCACAGACATAGCTGAGATATGTTTTAGAAAAATATACTATTTTTGTAAGTCAAGATCCCTGTTTGTGCTACATGAGTGGGTAATGAGACAGCAAGCGTGCAGGGTTGTACGTATAAAACATGGTCAGAACTGTGACATGTTGTGTTACGAGATGACCAGAGGGTTCACTTTAACACACAGAAATTAAACCCACAAGGAGTCAAACTGACCCGGTAGCAGTTCAGTTATTGGCATGGTGTAATAATGTGTTATGTATTGTTGTTCTTCTGAGCTTGTTTTACCTTGATTTTAATTAAGACCTGAAACTACATGATTTCCAATCATATCCTGATAAAAAAACAAAAAAAACATGAGAATTCAAGAACTCCACAGATCAATGTTCAATTTAAAATTCTCAGGACAACTCAGTGCTTACAAAAAAAACAACTAATCAATGATACAGTAATTTTACACTACAGCTCCAACCCAACCAGTGGGTGTGTACCTCCAGCAGATCAACAGAAAACTGTCAAAAACTGAACAGATCGTACTCACCTGTTGTTTGAAATAGCGTCTGTCCTCCTCGTCTATGAGAACCAAGTTGAGGTAGTATCGCACTGAAAACTTCTTGTTGACGTCTCTCATGGTGGGGGTCAACTCATAGCCCGCCAGAAACAACCGGATGGGGATGGATTCTCCTGTAGCACCAGACAACAACAACAGAGTTAGACTGCAGAAAGGAAGAGGAAAGATATGAGGAAAATGCAGACCATAAAAATCACCTCTGACGGGAGCTCCATCCATAATCTCATACTTGGCTATGGTGTCATTCTCATTGTATACACTGGGTCCTGTGCCGGTGGTCTCTCGCCTGATGATGTCAATTTCCATATGTCTGATCTTAATCCTCACCAGAAGGAAGTAAATCTTCCCTACAATCACATCTTTTAGGTGATACCTGCAAGCAGAAAACGGTTAACTGTAGCTTTCACTAAGCATGCAATTCTTATCTAACTGGAAGTCATTTAAATATTTTAATAAATTTTTTAAAAATAAACTCCTACTTGGATTTATTGTACTCAAATTCTATGTGTAGACAGTCCTCAATCCCCACTTCCATCTTGATGGAGGAGTTAAGATCAGGGTATGTGCTCAAGGTGTGAACCACAATGTCAAGCTCCTTGGTGATGTCGCTCAGTCTCCGACTTACTGTCACCCTGAGAAAGTAACTGGATGCAAACACAGTCTTTAGCGCATAAGAAGAAAAAAAGCCATTGATTTAGACAGTAATTCCAATCCACTGACAGGGTCCAGTCTAGCAAACAGGCAACATAGTTGAACACTTTATGCATGTCAGACAGACTGAACTCTTCAGAGGAGCACAAAGAGCTGATGAGTCATGAAAACCACAGTTCACAAAAGTAATGGAGGGGAAGGAGAAATATTTAAAGTGAGAACTTTTCCATGAGACTCTTACAGCTCGTACAGCTAAGTCCTTCTATGCAAGTTAGGTTATTCAGGTTTTAAGCAACATTTGCTAAAATGATCACAGCCTCAGAGCATGTCAAATAGCTTTGCCACACTGAAAACAAAAATGTGAACCTATATTACTTAAAGCTTCTAATCAGGAAAGATTTTGTCACATCCAGACAGCTCAACGGTTTTGTCCCATCACTTGATCAATAATCATTGCTTACTGAATGATATCTCTTAAAGTAAGGGTGATTCTCTTTTAAATTCTTACAGGAATGCATTAGGAAAAATATGCAGGGTACAGTCTGAACAAACTGCATATCCATCACAAAAAACAAACAAACATCAGAACTTTTGTTATTAGCCACAGGGGGGCCCAGCAGAAAACGTTTGGGAACCACTGACCTAAAGGTTGAAAACTTGCTTTATAGTTCTTTGTTAGATTTACACAGAGACTACTGTGAAGCCTACTCAGGAGACCTACATACATCTGCCGGCATACGTGTGCAGTTTAGATGCCCAAACTGCTTGATATTTATAAGCAAACACTAATCCAGCGCTGCGCTGCCTCCGTTAGGTCAATGTTAATTACGAAAGAGTAAGTGGACATGACAGGAAGGCTGTACAGAGTTACAGTAAAGACTGTGTCTAAGTTTAAGATGTGTGTGTCATAAGCTATGTTTCCATTAATCTTGAAATTGCGCAAACTGAAATAGCAAAAATAAATTTGCTCAACGGAAACATGCCGTTTCTGAAAAAAATTCTCCTTCGAGAAAAGGTTTCGGCGCTGGGATGAGGTGGTTTATTGGCCACATCGAAATTGGTTTATTTTGCAAAACTGCAATGGAAACACTTTTTTTGCATCACACGAGCGCCTTTGTAATGGAAACGCAGCTATAGATTCACACAGGTTTCACTGGCATGCTCAAGCAAGCAGTGAGGATAACATCTTCAAATGATTCATGGCATTACCATGAACAACTAGGGTAAGTTGACGGGCAACTGGTAGAAGACAAAACTTACCGTAATTTGACGTTCTGACCAGTATACGACTCGTACGGTTTCTCCACATGTGTGAACTCGAAGTCAAACGTCTGAGACTGTGAGAGCTCTCCTGGTCGAGCCAAGTCCTTCACCAAAGACACAAACTCATGGTGGGTCCCTCTGTCATAGTACAGCTCTGAAATAACACATTCATGTGAGAGGACATCAGGTATCCTTGAACATCCTTTTGACAAAACCTCACCCTGGTCTCTCTCCAGTTCACTGTATGCTTAGGACTATATTTAACTTGTATGAAAACCGAAGGCTTATATTATTAAGAACTATGTTATGAGTTTTAATTAAGTCATTTCTGGTTTATTTTAAACTGTTCAGAATTGGGCAAGGTTGTGTCTCACATGCATGTATCACTGTGATAATTTATGTTGCTATTATGCTTGAATATATGATGAATATCACAGGACTTTAAGCAGGGGTTGGCAGTTATATTTCCAAAAGGGCCAATGAGGGATTTCAATGTTAGAAGGGGATTTATAGTTTAACTGCCATTTTTAGCCAACTTGTTTAGTGTTAGCCTAAAGTGATTTTTAGGTCTCTGTTGATGAAGTTATAGTTTGAGTGTAACCTACCCCACCAAGTAAAACAAAGTGATAGAGTTAAAAAAAAAAAAAAAAAAAAAAGTGAGATCTACATAACCACTGCATATCTAGCTAACATAATATTGGCTTTTCCTGTGCTACAGTTGTTGGGAGAAAAGCGCTAGTGCCTGTGCATATCATAGTAACTCAGAAGTGGATCAACCTGAAAGTTCTCAGGATTTGGGGGTTTTAAATTACAGTTTTTGTCACGAGTGGTCATTCACCAGTGTGATGAGTTACGGGCATACTGGGTTTACTGCAGTTTCCTTTGTGTTATGCATTAAAGCCCCATTGTTCTAAACGTAATGTTAATCTTCTCAAAAGGTATTTTTAGCATTTGGACAAAACTGGAAATGAAAAGGTGTAAAATGATATTTCCTTTGATCTATTACTGTTTCCTAATTGACATAAAACTTCTCAAGTGTCTAGAAGTGAAGAAAGCTGCCATCCCACATTTGCCTCGAGGTTGGAAAGAATATCCAAGCCTGTTGTGTAGTAAAGTACTCAACCTGGATATCTAAATCAATACATTCTCGAGCCGCGTTCATAAAGACAAACCGCGGATTGCCATCTTTGATTTGAATCAGACGCTCTCCTTTGGAAGCAACTTTAAAATGACCGCTGCATACTTCGCTAATCGAACATATGGTACATGAACAACCACCCGACAGGGGAACGCCTTCAGAGGGCGCAGAAAAAGCTCGCCAATGGCTGATGACAGCTAGCTGTCACATGTCACGAGACGCCACACTTTTTAACTGCCACTTTCGTCATTAACTTGTTGAGCGCTGGTAGGAAGTGAAAATACTTATTCGTTGCTTTGTATGGAATGAAATAATAAACTGCATTGTGTGAGTTTAGACAGTTTATAAACGTTTTGTGTCATGCAATACTTTGGTGACTTCTGTCTACGGACACTGAAATGCAGGCCTACTAGCTGCTCACCTATCTGGCCGACAAACTCAACTTTGATGCCGTTGTGCTCCAGCCTCTTCCCCGGGTACTTAAGCGTGACGTTGACTTTCCCCGACACCGTCTCCCCGTCGTAGAAGAGGAAATATTTGTCGTTCCTTCCGTCTTCGCTCTTGTGCTCTGCTTTCTTTCTCCTCTCGGCGTCATTCAGAACTATATCGATGTCCGCAGTCTGACCGAAGCCGAAGAAGTTCATTGCTGCTCGTTGGTCACCTCAGCCTCGGAATGCGGCTCGTGCAGATGGACGCGCTTCTTTCCGTCAAGAACAGCACGCGACAGTCAGTTCTCGTTTGGCTTTGAGGTGTCCAGCGCGAGCCGCTTCCCAGATTATTGAACATTCCTTGTTACTACCGATTGAGTACGCATGCGTAGAAAGTCATGTGAAGTAGAGGTGGAAATCAAACTCTTTCTTCTTTCTTTATTCGACATGTTTTGGACTTTGGCTTT
Source organism: Anableps anableps (assembly GCA_014839685.1). Classification (NCBI taxonomy): domain Eukaryota; kingdom Metazoa; phylum Chordata; class Actinopteri; order Cyprinodontiformes; family Anablepidae; genus Anableps; species Anableps anableps. The sequence goes on along the minus strand of CM026078.1, from coordinate 2,852,307 downwards.
ATTCTCTGTCTTAAACTAATGCACTTTACGACGTACATTCCAGTACAAGGGTAAACATGCGTAGTTTAGCTTATACATAAACAGTATCTGCTGCTTGTTAAACCAACCAAAGTCTGTGGGTCTACTGGCAAGTGTTACCCAGAGTAGAAACTTCCAGGCACCCTTCGTTTCTTTCCCGGTGTGCAGGCTTGCAGGCATCTTTTGCCCATGCACTTGTTTTTCTGTTCACTTTCTTGGGCGTTATTCCTTTAAAACTGTTTAACAGTTTTAAATTATTTACTTTTTGTGTTACTTGAAAGCCAACAGTTGACAGTACTCTGTTGTTTAAAATGGATTTCAAAGATGTGCAGGCTTTATTTCAAGTTATAAAATTCCTACCAAATGTCCCAATCACATTGATGCTGGTAGAAATAGCTTGTATTTACCTGAATTTATATAGGTGTACGCCCTCTTTTATTTAAGATGAGCAATAAACCCGAGGCAAGTTTTAACAGTGACTCAAATAACGTGGCTTGGAAATTTTCTGGCTTCAGTTTTTTAATTTCAGTTCCTCATCTTTATTTATCACAAATAGATTTAACAAACTGGAAGCTTCCTTTTTAACTCCCCCATTACCCCAAAAAAATCAATCTATAAATGCATCATATTTTTTGCCCTAACACAAAATGATTCCCTGATTTATTTCTTAACACACACATGATCACGGATGTAGCTGAGACAAAGTCCACCTAAAACCACTCAATCTAATTAGCAGACCGATTGCCATACAAGGGAGTGACAGTTGTGCTTGAAAAGACTGTTTTTGCTGTGTTTGCAGTGGTGAAGTAACAGTTTTTTTGGATGATCTAGAACAGCGGTCTTTAACTCCTGTCCCCAAGGACTGGTGCCCTGCAGCTTTTGTATGTGTCCCTGGTTCAAGACGCCTGAATCAATGGCTGAATTACCTCTTCAGTATGCAGTCACGTTCTCCAGAGTCCGGTTAATGATCTCACTATTTGACTCAGGTTTGTTGAAGCAGAGACACATCTGAAAGTTGCACGATACCAGTACTAGAGGACTGGAGTTGAAGACCCCTGATCTAGAACTTCAAGGTGAGAATTTCTGTTTGGCCAATAAGACTTCAGGATGTCCAAGAGTGTCTACCAAGCACTAGGACTGTCTCCACCTGTGAAGACTTTGTTACAGAATGATGTCACCAGTGTAGAGTTTCCTCAGTATCAGCGGCAGGTGGATAAAGGGCATCTGCAGACACAGCAAGACTTGGACAAAGGCCTTTTGAAAAGAAGGGCAGCAAGAAAGCTACCTATGTTCTCAAGAAAACATTCAGGCCAGTCAGAGTCTCTGTAGTCCAAGGATGGATGGCAGGAGACTGGAGCTAAGTTGTCTGATAAATCCTCCTAATTGTTTTGAAGACCAAAAAAACAGTTTGTCCAGAGGAAAAAGATGAGCACTAACAGTGATACATCCTGAAAGTTGTAGAAAGTCAGTTCAGATCTCTACTAATTTAGGTTTTTTACCCTTTTAAGTCTGACTTTCAAAAACAGCACTCCCCCTGAGAAGGCTCTTTTTGAAGGTTTCTAATGATCTTTTAATGGCTTCTGATCCTGAGAGTTGTTCCGTAATATTTCCCTTGATCTCAGTGCAGCCTTTGACACCATTGGCCATAACATTCTGCTGAATAGGCTGAGGGTTTTAGCTGATATTTTTTCTTCTGCACTAGACTACTTTTCTTCCTGTTTGTCTGGGAGGCCTTTTTCCTGTTATGGCAAACAAATTCAGCTCAAAGATCACCTCTGTAACCTGTGGGGTTCCACAGGGCTTGGTTCTGGGTCTGTTATTATTTGCTTTTTACATGCTCCCTTTAGTTGGCATTAGTTAATCTTTTAATGACATTTTCCATCACTTCTTTGCATGTGGCCCCTATTTTATGCTATTTCCATTGGCTACCAGTAAAGTTTAGCGTAGCTTCTTTCAGTTCTAAGGTTTTTCATTATTCCAAGATCATTATTCCATTCTGTTGTACATTTGCTGCTGTGTTTGGAATAAATAGCCTTTTGATGACAGTTTGTTCCAAGCTGCAGTTGTCAGACAGCTTCACATCTCACTCCACAATAATTTGATATAGAGAGGTGTTTCAAGTTTGATTCAGTGACTTTAGGGTGAAAAGGTTCTGTGGCTGCAAAACAAGCCCAAATCATCAGCCCTCCACCACCATGCTTGACTGCTTATGAGGATCTTGTACCTGAATGCTGCTTTGGTTTTCCTGGATGTCTTGTGATTTGTTCAGATGGCTGTTTTGTTGACATGTTCTGCCACTGGCCATTTGGAAACTGCAAAAACTTCTTTTATAAAGACTCTCGCACTTATTTATAATGAAGATCTTTCTTTTTATTTAGGTGTACTTGGGACATGTATCACTGTTAATATGAGGTCATGTTTAAGCAATATTAACATCTGGTCAGGAGCAGATCATTTGTTATAACATCCTGATATGTACCTGATATTTGAATAAATAATGGACTGGTTTTGACAATATAACAGCTTTTCCATCACTCCCTCATGCCCTTGTACCTCAAGAAAAATATTAACACTTTTTTTTTACTGATTTACCTGAAATAGAAAATCTGAAAACTTGAAATGAGAGTTTAAAAAATCTGTAACGTTTTATCAGTTACATAACGACTTTTCCAAAAATGTGAAAGTTTTTATCTGTAACAGATTGAAAATGAAAAGATGGTAATGGTTGTATGCTGAGCTGTTTTAAAGAGCTGCGCATGCTGAGCAAACGCAGCAGTTTATGGAACTGCAGCAGTCAGAATGACCAGCAGAGGGCAGAGTGACACCACATGATCCCATGGATTGGCGTGAGTGCCCTCCTCCATTCTGGTTGAGTTCAGATGGGTTATAGATTTAAGCTCCGGATGTTTTGTACCATCGTTTAGCATTATAAAAATGTCCATGCTGCATAAATCCTTGCTTACATTTTAAACACATTAGTAAAATATGTCCAGAGGCAGCTTCTGGACTGTGTTCCTCCATGTTGTCAAATAAAAACATTTAAAATGAATAAAGGAAAATCCCTCCCCCCCCCAGCATATTTCAAATCAGGCTTGATATTAGGGAAGAGGAAACATTCTGGAATACATTCTAGATATTTAGCCCTGTAATAGTTCTTTATTTCCTAGACCACCCAGATCACTGTTAGTACTGTTAAAATGGAAGAATGCTTCACACAAGGAGGGGAAAAAAAAAAATAAAAATATTCTTTAAACATGATGGGACATCCTTATAGACATTAAGGAATGCAAATATTAAGATGGCTAAGCAAATATTAAGATGGCTAAGCAAATATTAAGATGGCTAAGATGGCTAAGCAGATATTTGTCAGTCTATCGACTGACAAATATCTGCTTAGAAATAGTGATGTTGTTGATAATCACATATATACTAATCACCCCACTGGTGTCAAGTTTGATTAAAATTTTGTTACTTCAACATTTAATTTCCTGTTGGGATCAATAAAGTATTTTGGAATTTGAATTGAATTGAATTTATCACTGATGCACATAATTCTGAGCCAAGACAAAATTTCTCGCTGGTAGGTCTCGCATTCATCCTGCTCATCTCTTTCCATCCAGTGTAGTAAAATATCTTCACTGCTCTCTCAGTAAGGCTGAAGCCAGCAACTTTTTGGGGGCTTGAGAGGGTACTTTTTCCTGCTGCTCCAAATACATTTTAAAAAAAGCTACATTTGCATCTGGAGTAAAAAAGCTTTTAATTCACCAAAATCATTTTTAAAAAACAACATTTAAAGATGATACTATGTGTAACAATGGCAGGCAGGCTGTGAAGGCCTCAGAGGTTTCTTTAAAAACTTCAGAGAAGAAACAGCACCATGAGAACCAATCTTCTGATTATCTTCTGATGAGACTTTATCTGAAAATGGATGAACTAAATGCAGCATGAAAAACTGCTAGAGGCTGCAGAAGACTGGAAATTGTGAGAAGGATTCACCTTCCTGTAGGACAATGACCCTAAACATTCAGCCAGAAATATGTTGGTATACATTAGAAAACATTTTCATGTGTTAGAATGGCCCAGTCAAAGCCCAGATGTAAATCCAACTGTGAATCTGTGGCAAGACATCAAATATTGATGTTTGCAGATGTTCTCCATATGTATGACCTTAAACTGCTTTGTAAAGAAGAACGGGCAAAAGTCTCTGTCTCTATCTTCAGTATCGATTCAGAGGAGCTGAATACAAGACGTATGCCAGACTTTTGAAATTCTTATTTGTAAAATTGTTGAAAACAATAAATCATATCCCTTCACTTCACAATTACTGCATTACTTGGTGTTTTATTGAATAAAATTCTAATAAAATACATCAAAATTTAAACTTGTGATGTGAATAAAAGTGGAAAACTGGAGGGTTTGAACCCTTTTTGGAAGGTAATGTAAGTCAGTGTTGTTCTCTTAAGTCTACAGCAGGTATAAACAGAAAGCAGATATCCGTTAAATATGAACACCGAGCCATGTCTCATCATTTTATGTGAACATGTGAGGAAACAGTGGTTCCAGACGGTGTTAGGGTGTGCTGCTTTATCTCATTACGATGCTCCCTGGGAACAGATTTTCTTACCAACCTAATTAGTTCTGGTGACTTATGAAAAAAGATTATAATGATCCGCTTACTGTGAATAGCTTTATGATCCAACCTGACAACAGTTAAATTGCTCCCCTGCAGCTCAGACGTAATGATGTTCTTTAATACAAGCTGACTCAGACGTGAGACACAATCAAGAGAGAAATTAAAGTCTTGAATGAGAACCCATCATGAATTGTTCAACTCTCTGGTCTATTTATGGAAACGACAGAAGGACTTTGACCAAGAAGAACGTTAAGCTGTCCTAAAACAGATAAAAAAAAACAATGATTTTAGCTGCAGCTGTGGTCCTGAGTGGGACTCATGTAAATCTTTGTCAGACTGTCAGTTTGTTGTGTAGTGCTGTGATATTTTTGAAATAGGCAACATCCCTCTGTCAGATACGATTTTCCCCCATCTGCATTCCTTTGACTGTTCTGCGAGCATGTCGGCTCCAAGTTTTCTGCTCTGAAAACTTCCAGACACCTACGGAGTGTCTTTACCTCAGATGTTATAAACACATGGATAAAACACATGGAGCAGTCTTGGATTCCTCCGTGGAAAAATACTCCGAGCAACAAATAGAAAAGTCAGTTCTCTGCAAGTTACCTCCACTTTTAGCCTTACTTCTGTGGCTGCTTATCATGTTCTTACCTTTTATTTAGTGACAAAGCCATGGAAAAGCAAACTGTTCAGCTACCAGATCAGTTTAGTGGCACGCATCATTGTCATGTAGAACTTCACCCTGGGAAACTGCAGGATGCAGGACGTCATCTGAAATTTAGGTGAGGAGTAAACCAAGTGGGGTCTCACACAGCATTTTCTCAGCAGCTCAGTACGGGGGGGTCCCATCCAGAGGTGGGTAGTAACTAGTTACATTTACTCAAGCAGTCTATTTTTAGGAGTAGTTTGACTGCACTATACTTTTACTAGAGTGATGTTATTATGATGTATCACTACTCTTACTTGGCTAAAACATCTGTATCCTCTGTAAATAACTTCATGAAATGAAAAACACGTTTTAACCAAAAATGCACCAGACACAGACACAAACCTACAGTTTATGTTAAAGTGAGACTTCCTGTTTGTACCCAAGCTTCATTTTTTAAGTTATTTTCTATCTGCTGAGCCTTGTTCTAACATACATTACACATTTTTTTTGTCTGTATGTCTGATTCCATCATTTTTAAACATTAAATCAGATGTTTTGATTAGTTATTCAGTACTTGTTAAGTCTTTTTACAAAATACTTTTTTAGTCTTACTTGAGTAATTTCTTGGCTGGCTACTTTTTACTTGAAAAAATATGCTGAAGTAGTGCTAGTCTTAGTTGAATACAATTTCTGGCCACTCTCCGCACCTCTCGTCCCCTCTACCCACTGACTGCGTCTTTATAAAAGCAACAGAAAACTTGTTCAGGGCCCAACTGACAGAAGTTTGATTTTTCCCCCCATCTGGTACCCTGCTGCCCTGGGAACTGACCATATGGCCCATATAAAAACCCACCACTCATCTGTAATCTAGTTTCTGTTAAGTGTGAACTTTGGTGAAAGGACTGTTAAATGTTATCCACAAAATGAGTCACTCTGGCCCCACTCTTAAATGTGTAGGACTAAACATAAACACAGAGGAGACCAGATGTCTCCTCAATCACAGTTAATAAAAAAACAGGTTTTTCCCTTATCAGGTGAGTCACATATACTTAAAGGTAATTTAGACTCACCAATGAAACATAAATTTATGATTCTGGACTGTGGAAAACCAGATCTTGAACACATATTGTATACAGGAAGCAGAAGCAAATTCCACAAAGACAGCGTCCAGCTGAGCCTGGGATCAGTGGCGGTCCTGGTGATGACCCGGTTTGGACCAAACTTCAGGAACAGTTGGATGAAAGAATGACAGATTCTGAAATACTTCGGTACTGAGAGGAGCTCATGTTAGTCAGTGATTGCACGATTCCCAGGTAAGCCCAAATCATCAGTCCCCCACCACCATGTTTAACAGTTATTAGGATGAACGGGTATATTTTTGAAAATAATTACTTTGCCTTTTCTGTTTTTAAGCAAAAAAATGAACCAATCTAACATTTTACATTCAGGTTTTCCATTAGAGGATGTATTTGTCTCATATGAAGAATTCATGATTTCTGACATAAATCCTGAAACATAAACTGACATCTTTTTAAAAGCAACGGTACAGAAGATTTCTACCTGTGACCACATCTCCATTAGAGGTACAGTGTGGCACATTTATGGCACACTACTTCATCAGTTTTCATTTTATTTTAAAATCAGACCCGTGGCTGTATGGTCTGGTGATCACACCTCTTATTTGCTTGCTTTGCCCCCCTTTGGTCATCACTTGTCGTTCAGCTTGAATAAAACATTCTTTTTCTGTTTTTGTCTGTTGAGGTTGTGAAAGGACTGGTGTGCTTTGTTTACTAAAAGGAGCAAGAGTAATGGAAAAATCCAGAATAATTTCCCATCGTACCAGAATTCTAGCAGTTTGCAGAGACGAGCCCCACTGCGACAGTAAACAGCTACAGCGAGGTGTGGAGAGCAGTAAAAGTATTTCTTCCCTGAGTACTTGTGAAAATGTTTATCTGCTAACAATCTGAAAAGTGGGAACCTCTACTACAGTCTCAAGTATTTCTGCAAGACACACATCTCCTTGTCCTCCTGCTTTCTCAGTGGATGATGGAGCTCTTTATTCAGCAAGTGGTTGTTGGTAGAGGTGGGCGGATCGATCCAAAATACCGATAATACCGAGCTGATATCAGTATCGGATCGATACTAGTGTGGTAAGAGCCATACTTTAGCTTCAGATTCCCTCTTGAAATGTTATTTTTTTTGTATTGTAATTTCTCAAATTTAGTAGTAAATTTTGTTTTGATTTGCTCTCAAATGATATTTTTTTTAAACTTTGTTTTAGGAAAAAAAATTGACATAAATTTGTTTTGTTTTTCTATCATTACTTTTTATCATGTTAATATGTTATTAAAGTATTTTGTAGACACCTATAAACTTTGTCTAAATTCTGCCCCAGGTTTTAAAACAATGCAAAGGAAAAACCGCAAAAACTTAATTAATTAAAAATATCATTTTCTGTATCGATACTGGTTAAACTGGCCCTGTATTTATTTGGTATCAGGACGATCATAAAATATGCAGTATTGCACTCCTCTCGTTGCCGGTTTTCACAGACAGTAAAGGAACAAGAAAGCCGCTCCTGTGATGCTGTCAGTGGGACGTATGAGTAACAGTCACTCTCAACAGAAACAACTGGACTCTTTGGGAATGATCCACAAGAGCAGAAACCACACAAGTATGCTCTCCAGGAAAATAAGGAGTGAGTTTTATTCATCACAAACAGTTTGCTCTAAAATGAACAAAAGCAACCCAGCAGGTCCTTTAATGACAATCCCTTCTTTGCTCAGGTGGTTCAGAGTCACCAAGCAGCAGCAGTGACATGTCCTTCAGAGAAGATCACAGCAGAAAGCATCACTACCACATGTACATGATGTGAAAATAAAACCACACCATCGACACCTCGGAACGTCTAACCAGCCTGTACACACGCTCGCTCAGAGTCACCTGCAGGCAAGAACTCTGCTTTGTTTTCACCTGCCTGACACATCAGTGAACACAGTCAGGTTTTATTCCTGTTTGCCTCAGCCAGCAGCAGAGCAGGGTGGATTTAGAAATGAAATCATCTGGGCGAGCTGCAGTTCAACAAAATGCCTCTGCTTTGGGTATCAGTTGACAGTGCTAAGTGTATATATATATATATATATATATATATATATATAAAAAAAAAAAAAAAAATTCCCTTCTCACACACCACGGGTGGTCTTTCCCAACCTCTGAGCTCGGGTCCTCTACCAGAGGCCTGGGAGCTTGAGGGTTCTGCGTAGTATCTTGGCTGTGCCGAGAACTGCGCATTTCTGGACTGAGATGTCTGATGTTGTTCCTGGGATCTGTTTTAGCCACTGCTCCAGCTTGGGGGTGACTGCCCCGAGGGCCCCGATGACCACAGGCACCACTGTGGTCTTCACCTTCCAGGCCTTCTCCAGTTCCTCTCTGAGGCCCTGGTATTTCTCCAGTTTCTCGTGTTCCTTTTTCCTGATGTTGCAATCGCTTGGTATTGCTACATCCACCACAACGGCTTTCCTCTGTTGTTTATCCACCACCACGATGTCCGGTTGGTTCGCCATTACCATTTTGTCTGTCTGGATCTGGAAGTCCCACAGGATCTTAGCTCGGTCATTCTCCACCACCTTTGGGGGTGTGCCCCACTTTGATCTCGGGGCTTCCAGTCCATATCCTGCACAGATGTTTCTGTACACTATGCCCGCCACTTGGTTATGACGTTCCATGTACGCTTTCCCTGCCAGCATCTTGCACCCTGCTGTTATGTGTTGGACTGTCTCAGGGGCCTCCTTGCACAATCTACACCTTGGATCTTGTCTGGTGTGGTAGATCTGAGCCTCTATTGCTCTGGTGTTTAGGGCCTGTTCCTGTGCAGCCAGGATGAGTGCCTCTGTGCTGTCCTTGAGTCCAGCTTTTTCCAGCCATTGGTAGGATTTCCTGATATCAGCCACTTCAGTTATTTGTCGGTGGTACATCCCATGTAGGGGCTTATCCTCCCATGATGGTTCCTCCAGCACCTCATCCTCTGGTCCCCATTGTTTGAGACATTCGCTGAGCACATCGTCGGTTGAGGCTTTGACCTTGATGTATTTATGGATCTTGGATGTTTCATCCTGGACAGTGGCTCTCACACTCGCTAGTCCTCTGCCTCCATCCTTACGGCTCGCGTATAGTCTCAGGATGCTGGATTTAGGGTGGAACCCTCCATGCATGGTTAGTAGTTTCCGAGTTTTAACATCCATGGTCTTTATCTCTTCCTTTGGCCAGCTTATTATTCCTGCAGGGTATCTGATTACTGGCAAGGCATAGCTGTTTATGGCACGGATCTTGTTCTTGCCGTTGAGCTGGCTTCTCAGGACTTGCCTTACTCGTTGGAGGTATTTGGCCGTGGCTCCTTTCCTTGTGACCTCATCGAGGCTGCCATTTGCTTGTGGTATTCCCAGGTACTTGTAACTGTCCTCAATGTCTGCTATTGTTCCCTCTGGGAGTGAGACCCCTTCTGTGTGGATGACCTTCCCTCTCTGTGTAACCATCCGACCACACTTCTCTAGTCCGAATGACATCCCAATGTCAGTGCTGTAGATCCTGGTGGTGTGGATCAGTGAGTCGATGTCTCGTTTGCTCTTAGCGTACAGCTTGATGTCATCCATGTAGAGGAGGTGACTGATGGTGGCTCCGTTCTTGAGTCGGTATCCGTAGCCAGTCTTGTTGATGACTTGGCTGAGGGGGTTCAGACCTATGCAGAACAGCAGTGGGGACAGAGCGTCTCCTTGGTATATGCCACATTTGATGGACACTTGTGCAATTGGCTTGTAGTTGGCTTCAAGGGTGGTTTTCCACATCCCCATCGAGGCTGCAATGAAGGCTCTTAGAGTCCTGTTGATGTTGTACATCTCTAAGCATTCAATGATCCAAGTGTGTGGCATTGAGTCATAGGCTTTCTTGTAATCAATCCAAGCCGTGCACAGGTTGGTGTGTCGGGTTTTGCAGTCTCGGGCGACTGTTTGGTCTACCAGGAGTTGGTGTTTGGCTCCTCTGGTATTTATGCCGATGCCTTTCTGTGCTGTACTCATGTATTTATCCATGTGCCCACTTATCTTAGCTGCTATGATGCCTGACATGAGCTTCCATGTTGTAGAGAGACAGGTTATTGGCCGATAGTTGGATGGGACCGAACCCTTTGAGGGATCCTTCTGGATCAGGATTGTGCGCCCTTCAGTTAACCATTCAGGGTGAGTCCCACTTTGTAGCAGCTGGTTCATTTGAGCTGCCAGTCGCTCATGGAGGGCAGTGAGTTTCTTTAGCCAGTAGGCATGGATCATGTCAGGACCTGGTGCTGTCCAGTTTTTCATACCTGAGACTCTTTCTTGGACATCTGCCACTGTGATAGTTACTGGGGCTTGCTCAGGGAGGTTGCTGTGGTCATCTCGTAGAGAGATTAGCCACTGTGCATTGCTGTTGTGGGTCGCCTCCCTTTCCCATATGCCTTTCCAGTACTGTTGGGTCTCCAGCCTTGGTGGGTCTGCTCTGTTGTTATTACCCTGCCATTGAGAGTACACTTTAGCTGGTTGGGTGGAGAAGAGCCGGTTAATCCTCCTGGCTTCATTTTCTCTCGTGTACCTCTTTAGGCGACTGGCCAAGGCTTGGAGCCTTTGTTTGGCAGTTTCGAGCGCTTCAGGTATGGGCATCTTGCTGTACCGCTTGGGTACTGGTCTTTTGATTGCACCTCTTTGGAGCTCTGACAATTGGCTCACTTCCCTCCTTGTTACCTTGATTTTAGCCTCTAACCGTCTTTTCCATGGTGGGTATTGAATCTCATGGTTGCTCCTATAGCCGAGCATCTCAAGGATCACTGATGCTGAGTTGTACACCAGCTCATTGGTTTCCGTTATGGTGTTGGTAGGGATCGTTCTCAATGCTGCATTCACATCTTCAATGAGACTTTCTGATGGTACTTCACTCAGCCGTTGTAATTGGCATCGGGATTGCCTGGTGTTCATTCGGGCCACGATCCTACCTCTCAGGTCAGTTGCTGCCTCGTTCAGCTGTGATGGTTCGTTCATTATTGGGGCTGCATACCCAATCTGCGGGTGGGGAGTTGAAGCTAACTCCCCTCTGACCTGGCGTCCTGGCTCCCCCTTGCCGTAGCATTTGTGTTGTACCTCGTCTATCTCAAGTTGTGACAGCATTTGCCGTTTGCGGATGTTGGAACACTGAGCTACTAGTTGTTTGGCAGTTAGTGTTGAATGGGGATGTCGACGTAACCATTCCTCCCGCATTCTTTGCATGTAACCCCTCTGACTAGGGTTACTTGAGTAGTAGCATTCCAACAGATCCAAGTTTTCACCTCTCGCCCAATTCCGTCTTGTTCCAGTAACCCATTTTTCGTGAAGGTGCCCTGGTTCCCCAGCACCTGACGCAGACCTTGTTTGGCCGGGCGACGTCTGAGCCGGCATGGCGTGTATTCCTTTATCACTCATCATGAGGTAGGCAGTAGCGCGAAGGATCTTGCCTAAGGACCCACACTGGATATCTCAACCAAGCGACCCGGCCTGGATTCGAACCCCGGTCTCCCGGGTGAAGGTCGGGTGACTTACCCATTGAGCTACCCAGCCGCTATATATATATATATATATATATATATATATATATATATATATATATATATATATATATATATATATATATATATATATATATATATATATATATATATATATATATATATATACATTAGCAGAGATTTGCAGTAGCATCATTCCTCTCAAACGCTGTGCTTGGGGGTGAATGGTTGGGGAACCAGCGTGAGACGTCTCCTGTGAAACTGGACAGGTCTGAAGGCAGAAGGCACTTAAGAGGAATGAACTTTTTACAAATGGAGTGGAGATTTCTGCAGCAACATGCAGAAGAATGTTGATTTGTCCTGTTTAGACACGGGGTTTCTGCTCATTTTCCATCCCATAGTTCCAGAATCAACTTTCAACAGTTCTCTGTCTTTCACCTTCATTTTACAGTAATAAATACTGAAGTTTTATTGCTGCAGTGGTCAGGTTTTATTATGGAACCTGGAAAACATGAAACAGGAAAGAAGGAAGGACAGTAGAGAGAGAGAACAAGGGGAAGACGAGGGACTCAGGGAAGAAAGGATAGGAGGAGGGCAGTACACGAGGAAGGAAGAAAGAAGGACACGAGCAAAAAAGAAAGGATGGACAAACGAAGGATTGACACAACATTTAGACAATGGGATGAGGGCAAATCTTTAATACTAAATTCTGAAACAAAATTCCACCCTGTTTTAGACTATGCAGGAACCCTACCGACATGCTAAAGGAACATGTTCACTTTGACAGCTGGTGATGGTGTAAAATAGTTGGGCACATCGTCTCTACCATGACTGATATCAAGTTAACATTTCACCATGCAGCTGATTCTCTATCTGATCACAGCTGAACAACAGATTCTTCTGGAAAACAATGAAGTCGGTGACCAGACGATCTGATCTGATAAAAACTACAAGGAACAAAGGGCTGTGAATAAAAGCTGACCCAAGAAGCTCTTGCTCTCCTGCTGGGAAAGATCAGATGAAATGTTCTTCAGTCTCACTAATGGAAAGAGTTTCATATTGCCTCAGTTGAAATTAACAATGTTTTCACTCCTTTACATAATCTGGAGACAGAAAGAAAGAAAGAAAAAAGCAAACATCTATTTACAATCAGTACAAGTGTTAACCATCCAGATGCCAAACGAATCAATACTTCGCTGTAACGTCAGCTTCGCTGATTGGAATGAGAACAGAAGCTGGGATTAAACCTGCAGAGGCTGAGCTGCACCAAAAAACCTTCAGTTTCAAATTCCAATAGATTTTTCTTTGTATTTGGGTGTCTGAAGAGGCCTGTGACTTTAGCCATGTTCCATTTCCCTCACTGGGTGTGTGGATCTGGAAATGACAGCACCAGTTCTTACCAACTCTACTGGATTTTCTAACCAATAAAAGGTGATAACTTCAGTAGCATGCTGAGCTTTTTTCACACATGGCATCCATACTGGAGTCGATGTAGGGTTGGAGAGGCAGAGTCAAGACTCCATGTTGTAATGCTAACTTCAAAGAGGAAGTTTCACTTGATTTTTCAGACTTGAAACTTAGAAATTTTAAGTTTCAAGTAGAAATGGAACATATCTGAAGCCAGGAGTCTGCTGATCTGCCTACAGATTCAAGGGTGCTCTGCAAAAACACATCTTACCAAGTGTGGTCTAGTTTCTAGTGCAAATATCTTAGCACATTTAAAATAAGACAAAACTTACTCACAAGTAGCTTTTCTGCGGATATAGGAGCTTGTTTGAAGTCAATAATTCACTAATATTAATGAAAAAGGTTTAGTTCCACTTTCAGATGACTTATAACAAGACATGTTCCCATGTTATGAAGTAAAATAATCAGCCAGTGAAACTAGCACTTTTTCATCAATATTCAGGAATTATTGACAAAAAACAAGCTTCTATATCTGCTGAAAAGTTACTTGTAATTAGTTTTGTCTTATTTGAAGTGTGCTAAATAATTATAAGTAATTATAAGTGTACTAAGTGCACTGGACAAAAATATTCTTGATAACATTTTGTGTTTTTGCAGGGTTCTGGTATGTTGCAGTACCAGCTCAGAGAGGAACTACCCAACTGAGCTAAATGCATCTCCAAACCATGCTGCATTTACTGTACTTTGTGTATGTGAGTTTTTCTGAGTGTTGGGGAAAACCTGCTCTGATTTAACTGCATCATCAGTTGGAAGATAATGTAACAGGAATTAAAGTGTCTGCCTTCATGGCTGGCTGATACCTTACTGTACCCTGGGTCAGTTTGTTGCGCGCCTTAGGAAAGAATCGCACCTGAAGGCGGAATCGCAAAATGAGATGATGCTGCTGTTTCATCTGAGGTGCTTGCTCAGCTGAGAACCTGGGGAATTTTGAGAATAAGTATGGGATCCTTCTTGTAATGGCACTCAGGGAAGACCCGGAAATTCAACCACACACAGAAGTAAGTCAAGGAAAAAAGCAAGTTTATTTGTTTTTCGGAACCTGGTAGCTGCTCCGGAGGAAACAAAGAAGGTCTCCACAAGGGAATCCAAACACGGCACCAGGGGTCAGACGATAATCAGGAAGAGGTAATGCACGGGAAGGCAGAGAGAGCAGACTTGGCTTGAGGGACAGACAATACTCGGTGGTCGTGAGGCAGAGCTTGAGTCAGGGTCCAGAAATCCAGAAACAACGGAATCCGTAGCGGGCTTGGCAGGAGGGGAAGAACCGTGGACTGAAAAAGGGTCGAAGAAACACTAGGAGGCAAGACATGAAACGCTGGATCTCTACTGGCTGATAGCTGTCGACAATCTGGCAGGGAGGCGGAGACTGAGAGGTGTTTACGTAGGACGAGGCCCAGGTGGAACAGGTAAGCAATCAGGCGTAGCAGGTGAGTAGAATGAGTGCTAAATACAGCATGGACAGGACCGAACATGAATCATGACACTTCTTTCTATATTTACTAAGTCCAGTCATGTTTTCCTGTCCTTTGCATGAGCAGCTTCTCTGGGTTTCCTTGGGTTGTTCAGATCAGAATAAGACTGTTCCTAGACTGAGGGATTATTGGTGCAGCTCAGTCTTTATTATTCTTTGTTCCAGTTGACATATTTAGCTTTGTGCACTATGAAAGCTACAAAGCTGAGTTGTTTGATAATGTTAGTATATAGAGTTCGCACAAAGTGGACTCTGTGTTAATATAGTAGGTTCTGATTCCTCCTGTTAAATTCACTGTTTAATCTTCATTAGGTCTTTAAAAGACAACTTCTTTTCCTTGCAATTAAAGATCAGTACAGGGTTCCTACACAGGTTTCCTCTGGAAAGTCCAGACTTTTTCCAGGTTTAGTTCTTTAGGTTTATTTTAAATGTTGAATACTAGAGTTCAATGTTCATTTTTAGCACATTTTTAATTTAACCTTCATTTTACCCAGAAAAAACCCATTGAGATTAAAAATCTCTTTTGCAAAAGAATCCTGGCCAAGACTGGCATTTAGGATTTTAAAATCGGGAGGAGGGATGGAGGGAGGGAATAAAAGACTGAAGGGAGCAGGAAGGAAGAGAGCAGAAGAAGAAAAAGACCAGGCCTGTCACAGGAAGCAATTATTCAATTAATCGCATGATAAATTAAAATGAGCTCAATAATTTCCATTCTGATGATTAATATTTGCTGAAAGACAATTTTGTTGAGAGACATCATAATCAATTATATTTATGGTTTTGGCTGTGTGTGGTTTTTATTTCCTTATGAATTTCCTTTATGAATTGTTTTTGGTTGTGGTGTTTTATTTTGGATATTTCAAATATCTTCCAGTTCCAGCGTTAAGTGTTCTGTACAACATTAGAGTTTATTAGTCTTTGAGACTGCGAACTTCCATTATTATACCATTATCAATATAATACTTGAAAATGGTCTCAAAACAACAATATTATCATTAATCACAATAATTTCTGGGACAATTTATCATCCAGTAAAATGTGTTATCGTGACAGGCCTATAAAAGAGATGAGGAAGGACACAATATTTAGACAACTGGATCTGGAATAAAGTCTGGAAAAACAAACATGTTCTTTTTACATACTTATCCAGACCTGGAAAATACTGAAATCAAATTCCAGACTTTTCCAGACTGCATAGGGACCCAGTCAGTACCACACAGTTTAGTTTGGGTCCTCTGGTTCTGGAAGGTTACCTTACTGAATTATCATCACTCTCACTGTTATAGTGTAATTACTCAACACATACTGTGTATGACAGCAAACTCTAACCTGACAGCAACTGCAATATATACAGGACTAACTGGAAGCATCGAAGGACACTTAAAATGAGAAAACACGCAGCTCCGACTGCTCCGGTGTTTCACAGCATTTGACTGGCACTCATTGAAGCCTCTCGCTTAGACTATCTACACACATGAACATGGAAGTTTGTCACTTTAACGCAGACGGGGGGACTTCTGGATAAGAAGCAGCAAGTCTTTCTTCTGAGAAGGTGAGAATGCTTAAAGCTTAACACAAAGAGGTTAAAGTGTTACAAACTTTTATCCACAACCAAAAAAACCTAAACACACATGTTAGTATATTACAAATATTTAAAAAAGTAAACTTTTATCTATAGGCATTTTAAAATATATTCCATCAAAAATAGTGTTTCAACAGTAGAAAACAAATGTTATACAAATGACAAAAGCTAAATGTTTACAGTAGAAAGTTGACATGATAGACTGCCTCCCGCTTTTCTACCTGGCACATCAGAGATGTTTCCTTCCTGCCTCCTCAGTTTATGTTAAAAACCATGCAATGATTGGAAATAAAGAACCATAATTTAGCAAACAAACTCAAATGAGGGTGATATTATTTTTTACATCTCGTGGCCTACAAGCTCCTGTCACCTTTGGCAAGTTTGAGTAGTTGGATTTTAGTCCTGCTGTTAACTCAAGAGCTGGAACTGTTGCAGCTCGGCGGTCCAGCAGCGTGGAGGGCAGGGCCACGTGTCACGTCTTTCAGCACAACAGCCCTCGCTGTCCTTGTTCCACTATCAGATCACAAATGATGATTTGTGTCGGAAATCCCCCTGCAGAGAGAACACAGTCACACAGCAGAAACATTTAACAACATGTTGGGGTACATGCCAGTTATGTCGGTTTAAAACGCTGCGTTCTGCATCTCAGTGAGGATCACTGGCCATCATGGCCAAACTATTACAAAGATAATCAGCAGGGTTAATAAATAACATTTAGAAAAGTGAATGAATCTAAAAAGTCACATCATCTCTGTTGTATTTTTGGTTGTATTTCTAAGTAACATAGTTTACGTATTAACAGCTTAACTGAGAAACTGTAGGAGTAGCGAACTGGTTACACTAACTTACCAAACATTTAATGGTTCAGCTCGGTGAACATTTTTGTCTCTTTGAACATACCCAACTGGAAACATTGTGAACTTTATGATTACACTTTCAGAACATCACTGCTGAAAGCAAATCTATAAATCCCTAATTTTACAGTGAGATGGATTGCTTCTAAGTGCAAAACCTTCAAGAGTGACAATCGTCACAGAAGCGGACGTCTCTGTGCAATGCTTAGAAAAATTAGAGAGAACTCGCTCTGAGATTCCACAGGCCTAAGTTAGCATGGTAAATGTTAAAGGTCCTGACCTTGCAGCCATTTGTCCATTTCCTAAAATACTTTCAAACCCGCCCAGAAACACCTTCTTGTCATCTTAGTATGACCTGTGTAAGGACTGAGCTGGGATGGGGGTTGAAGCTGAACCAGAGCTGTTATGGCTCCGATTTGAAACACTAGTGTACTCACAGTTGGAAAGTTTTTGGACTTTATGGTCCATCTACTGGACTGAATAATTACAGGTGCAAATGCACCCTCAGCAGTAAAACCTGCAAGTAAGACACTGCAGTCTGCATAATACGATGGCGTATTAGGTCCATTGTAGCTAAAAGAAAGAAAAAAGGGGAGGAAATTTCTGCCAAAACATTCAGAAATTGTGAGATTAAACAAAACAACGACAAAAAAACCCTTAAATTCTCCAATGTTAAAGTTGAAATAAAAAAAAAAAAAAAAAGAGACAAATTTCCACAATCAAAGGCATAAATTTTCAATATTTAAACTAAGACATTTTCTGACATTATAAAGTTTGCTGCGATTTTAACTCAGATATTTCCGACAAAAAAGGCCATAGGTCCTTTAAGTTTTAAGAAAAAAAAAAAAATTTACGAGATGTGCATCGACCGTTCGATATCAGAGAATTTTGTAGTTTTTTCTTGAAAATTTGTGAATTAATCTAAAAATTTCTGAGTTTTTTGGTGTAAATTTACTCCTTTTTTCCCCCTTTTATCTACAGTGGCCCTAATACGCTGTCATAGCATAGCAACCTGTCTGAACATAGCAGCAGGCTAGTATATTCAACTCGAATCTTTTTGGTCCAGAAGAACAGACAAGAGGGCCTCCTGAGAACCCTACATCCTGACGGTCATATCACAGCACTATCATGGTGTAATATAGGACAGAAAACCCCAGGCTCCATCTTCACAGCGAACAGTGACAGGCTTGTTGTTATGTTAGTACGACTGTTAAAGCGGCCAGTGTTTGTTGAGACTTCTTTACTGGGCCAGTTTAAACAAGCTCCAGCATCTTTCACTGAGCATATTCCTGTAGACTGGATGTACAAACCTCATCCTCTGTCCTGACGTAGTCCACTCCGTCTCCCTTGGCTGGAACTTTGTAACTGGGAAACACAAATCAAAGCACGGTTATCGCAGTTTGGTTATCTTAACTTGAATACATTACATTTGTGGATGTGAACGGGAGGCTGTTTGGGCGTCTTACTTGTTTCTGGTCTGTTTCTGACAGGAGAAGTAGCCTTGTTTGTATGCACAGCAAATTCCCACTGTTATACATAGCAGCACAATAACCACCACCAGCACTCCCAGTACGATCCCCACAATGTCAATATCATCTGAAGAGCAAAAAAAAAAAAAAAAATCCGAAGTGACATTTAGAATAAACCTACAGCTAGGGCTGCAACGACTGAAGTTTTCTGGCCGATCACCGATCTTTATAAAGCCTGACCTGCATATTCCGATTTTAGCTGATACCGATTTTTTTTTTTTTAAATAACTGACACTGTCATGGGGTCACAATACACCTTTAATGTTCTAATCTTGTTTTATTGGAAAAGAATGAACAATACCTGTGAAGCAATACAACCTTGTCTTAGCTGCACATGAGGTAGTGTTCTCAATTATAAATGAAAAGTTTAGAGCGTTGCTGTCCAACTACTAAATCAACTAAACTAAAAAGATCAGTTCCTTTAGTCTTTCATTATTCCCATTTCAAAAACAAGTCTACAGATCTTTTTTGAGCCTCTTATAAAAAATTTTATGCACAGCAGTATTTTGCTTTTACAAAATCACAAGGTTTCAGGTCAGTTGAGGACAAACTAACAAAACAACTCAGCATCAGTTCTGTGGTTATTTAATTGTAAATAAGATAAGTTTCATATATATATATATATATATATATATATATATATATATATATATATATATATATATATATATATATATATATATATATATATATATATCAGCCTATCGCCGATTACCCAAAATTAAGGATCAATCAGTGCACCCCTACTAACGACTATAACATATAGTGCATAGTAGGATGTATGATGCGAAACACTTACACACTTCCATCTTCTGGGGAGCACACTGAGCATGTCCCGCATCGTTCCTGGCTCGGCAGTAATATTCACCTGCATCTTCTTTTCTGACTGTAGAGAATCTCTGCACAGAGGAGGTGAAACATGTCAGAATAATACAGCACCCTGCTGCGACACCACTAAGAATACTTCTTTCCTCAGTCACTTCCTATTTAAAGACAATTTAACAACATCCCGACACATTACGGAATAAAGGCTCAGGTTTTGCTTTGTACTGACAGTTACTATAAATGAAGAAGCAGTGACTTTCACACCATACTAATGTTATCCACGAACAGACCAAATGTTACTTGTCAATCAGGCAAAGTTATATATAGATGATTAATTCAATTTGAATTCAAATGACATATGAAAATTGGTCAGACATGGACTACCGACTGACTTTCTTTGATAAAACTCTGAATAATGTGGCAATCTGATTAAAATACCTTTGCTAATTTAATGCTTATTCCTTGGAGATTTAGTACAGGAAGAGTAAAACATATATCAGTAATATAAACATTTTTTACCCCAGTGTTCATCTGTATTCTCACCCTTTTACAGATGAACATACATCTCCATAAACAGTCCTCAGCAATTTATTTCTGTGAAACAGTTTTTAAGGTACATAAAGAATGTAGATATTTCATGCTTACATGCACTTTGACTAGTATTTCACTGTTGACTGCATGAAGTCAATAGCATTTCTGTTTTTCTATCCGCCTAATTTCACTGCTACATCTGTTCTCGCATTTCAGACATGTAAAGCAGCCAAACAGTGTCAACAGTTAAAAAAAAGTAGCATCCATAGATGGCAGAGGATCAAAAAATTAGACATGTGCTTTCAAAATTTTCAACAAATATGTGAGCAAATATTTTAATCTCTTGTTAGCGTTGTCTTGGAATTGTGTACTTCTCCATCTAGCTTTACTTTAGAGGAATTTCAGAAAGTTTTTAATTAGATTCAAAAAGTGGAACTCATATATTATGTAATCTAATTAAACACAGCAGGATATTTATTTATGTTAACTTTAATGATTATACCATGGCTATATCTAAAGGCATGGCTGACCAGGAAGAGAGTACAGGTTCTGAGTAATTTTATTATATATAGCATGGTAGCTACTTGGTATATCCTGCTCTGAGTCAGTCATGAAGGTACCAGGTAGGGTGCAGCGATTGCAGTTTTCTGGCCGATCACGATCTTTAAAAAGCCTGACTGGCTCATTCTGATTTTGGCCGATACTGATTTTTTTTGTCTGAAAACTTGCTAAATGTCGTGACAAAGTTGCTAAGTTGGTAACAGTGGGGTGACTGTTGTTAACCGCACAGGTGCAGACGTCTGGCAGTCAGCCCTCTCACGGCAGGGCAAAAGGGGACTGTGGCTGATCTTTAGACCTTTGCGGAGGTAGGTGAGATCGATGGGTACAATCAGCTTCACATGTAAGTATCGGCTGATCTCCCAAAATTAAGGAAATAAAGGCTAATTTATCAGTGCGCCCCTATTACCAGGCACTTATTGATGCCATTATTTTTTTTTTTTTTTGTTAAAGCTCTTTTAGGAAATCAAAGTCAAAAATCTCTTCTCTTGGTGTCTGGTTTTCTGTAGTTTTTAGGTTACCATGGCATCCAAAAATCTTTCCTTAATCTCCAGAGACATTCCTCATTGCAGTTATATCAGGTAAAGCACTCAATGCTTTAAAAAACAGGCAAACTTTCCCTTTAAAATGTGTTTGTGGGAAAAATACAACATTTTACACACTTGGCTTAGAAGCATGAAGCCACGATATCTTTAGATGATTGGAAAATTACAGCAACATGAGCTCTATTAACAGCTTTCATCCCATCTTGCTGTTATTACATGTGCAAACTGATGACACCAAAAGGCTTAATACTGAGACAGTACCAATCGGAATGTTTTTTTTACTGTATATTCTACAGCAGGACAATGATTCCAACACAAAGTCAAAGTAAAAAGAAGTAACTTTAGCTGTTAGAGGGGTAAAAAGTCCTGCAACAGTTGGTCTGACCACTACAGAGTCTAAAGGTGAACATCAAGTCAGATTATTGAACACAGAGACAGGCTGAAACCACAACAGATCTAACACGTGTTCTCCTGCATGATGTGTCGTGATTACCTCAGTAAACTGAAAACAAGGATCCTGTTTCAAAGCGGGCTTATGGCGCATACCCGCTTTATTTTTCTAATTCTGTTTCCTGTGATAAAGTAGCGTCTTTTTTAGAGCATAACACAAAATACATAAAAAGTGCCTAGTGTGAACAGAGGAGTTTTCTTTTCCTTTTATATATTGCTATGTGAGGCAAAACATGGTGTAGATGGTGCAAAACTAAATTGCGTATGGAGTCTGTAACAAAAAATAACATCATCAACGTTTCTTGTGTAAAAATAATTCTGTCAAATGCAATATGAAGTCACTTTGAATACTAGAATGGAGCACTTGTTGTTGAACAGGTTAGGACAGAAAGTGAGACAGAGCTGAAGGAACCTTTTCCTCCTTCTCAGACAAACAGCAGTTCAGCGTGCTGTGTCACATCTGACGGCTGAGAGTGGAGCAGTTGAAGCTGTGCTGGAAAGTAACCTAGAATTGAGGAATGTGCAAACGAGGAGAGCAGATTCCCGTCGCGGCCCAAGCCCCTCAACTGTCTCCCTAAAATATCTGCCCCTTCCCCTGGGCGATAGGCCACTGTCCTCGCCGCCCCGCCCATGCCCCTCTTGTGTGTTCTTGCCCAAACACGTGCACCCGCATACTGACCAGGGTTCCTGTTCCCGTGTTGAGTGTGTATGAAGAGTTGAAGAATCTGAGACTGGACTTGGGGTCGTCTGGAATCTCCTCGCTGTTCTTGAACCACTGGTACTGAGACTTGGGGAAGCCCTCCTCCTCCACGCAGCTGAGCTCAACTGACTTCCCAAAAGGCACAGACTTTGGAACGCTGCATTTTGGCACCACTGGCTTCACTGTGGTGGCACAGAACATATGATGAGAATCAGGACAGCGAGTCTCGGGGTTTTAATTTCTAAAAGCATCACAGAGGAGAAACAAACTGGTGCTGCTGGGCCTAGAATTCACCCTGGATCTTTATAAAGACCAAAACTCATGGATCACTGGAGTGACACCACTGACAGGACCAGGCGAAAACTCGGTTTTTGGGCCGTGCCAGAAAACGTCACCGAAACATGCAGCGCATGCTTTCTTTAGCACTGCAATTCAGAACAGATGCAGTTTCAGAGCCTTCCTCTTATAGCCCAGAACACGCCTTTGCAGCTGGGCAGTTCTGGTCTGAACGCATCCTGGTGAGTATGCCACCGGGTCGGTGCGCCCTACAGCAGGGTGTCACTTTACAGCATCCACAGTGTCATCGCAAAGCGAACTCTGCCTTTTAAGGGCAAAATAACGGCTCCTACTCTGCCTTTCCTGTGATTTTCCAAAGCTGTTTTTTAACAGAATCACAAAGAGATCAATCAGGAGTGAAAGGAAGTCAGACTACCTCGAACTAAAAGGTCGATCACAATCTCATCAAACGACTTCATGTCATCAGGAGCGGTGACCTCACAGCGATATTTGGCTGTGTCCAATCTTGTGGCGTTGGTTATTACTAACGTAGCCGGCTCTCTGATCACAGCTCTGTTCTCCAAGTCACCTGACAGGAGAGACAACAAAAAGTTCAAAAAATCCCCAACAGCTGCACTGCAAAAACACCAAATCTTACCAAGTATTTCTGGTCCAGTTTCTACTGCAAATATCTTGAACACACTTGAAATAAGACAAAACTAACTTACAAGGAACTTTTCAGCAAATATAGGAGCTTGTTTTAGGTCAATAATTCCTTAATATTGATGAAAAAGTTCTACTTATAAGTGAAATAACCTGCCAGTGAGGAAAGACATTTTTCCCATAAGTGAAAATGTCTTGTTCCTCTGGCAGAAACCACATCCAGTTGTACCTCACCTGAGATCTTCCTGTCGAAGTAAACATAACTCGGCTTATTGTTCGTGATCTTTTTCCATTCGATTCTGGGTCTCAAGGTGGTAATGGACTCGATCAAACATGACAACTCAACCTCTGCAGAGGAAGAGAAACAGCGAGTGAGGAGGAGTTCATTCAGGATCATTTAGGTTTGTGTAATTATTCATAAGCACTTACTGTTAAATTCATCTATCGAGGGGGATTCATCGCTTGTTTTCAGCATCACTGCTAACACACTGAAGTAACCTGCAAAACAACAAGCAGTAAGGCAACATAAGACTCTGGATTTTCATGATGCACTGATGATGTCATGCTACATGTGCAATACCAGCTAGGGCTGGGTGATATTCATTCATCAATTGTTTGGTTTTTAAAGATTGAATTTTTGGAAAATCTGGATTTTTTTTTCATCAATGCACTCCTTAGATTTCCATAGTTCAGCGTGATGTCATTGTGCCCAAAGCCTACCACTTTGTTTGACAGCTTCTACTTATTTGTACAGGTATTTGTCAGGTCAACTGTAAGACAGATTATTAGGGCCAGGTTATGATTTTTTAATGTGTTAATCAGGAGAATAAAGCCTAAATATTACAATAAAGACAAAATAATGTCAGAATAAGGCGTGAATATTACCAGAGTAAAGTCATAATATTAGGAGAATGAAGTAATAATTTTTTTGAGAACTCCAACACAAAAAACAACAAAAAAATAAAAGGAAACTTTTTTTCTCATTAAAACAATGTTTTTTCATAATTTTAAGACTTTCTTCTGGTAAAATTACATCTTTATTCTGCAAATATTATGACTTTATTCTCGTAATTAAACAAAACTTTTCACAGCCTGGCCCTCATACTCCGTTGTCCAACTCACAGAAGGAATGATTAAAATAAAAGCCACACTTTGAAAACACCTTGTCATTTTTAAATTCTTTTTTTAGAAAAGAAAGTGAGAAAACCTTGTTTTAAAAAAAAAAAAAAAAAAAAATTGAAAATCGGATCTGGTATGAAAAAATCGGAGATTTTATTTTTAAGTCATGTTGCCCAGCTGGCATCCACTGATGTTGGCCCTGTTTTAACACCCTCCCTGGGGAAGGATTTAATGCTTGTATTCAATTTCCCAAACATAATCAAAAGGAGCATAAAGTTCAAATCTGTGGAACAATCTGGACAGGCACACATATTTCTCCTTGCTTTGTTACTGTCCATCTTCCAGTTGAGTGTTTGCATGTGAGCATGGGTGGGTATGGAAGTTGAGGGTAGGTGGGTGGGTGGGGTGTTGTTTCTATGCACAGTGGATAATTGTGCAGGGAGGCATGTGGCCTTTTCAGGGCAAGCTCACCATGGCAGTAGTTTAACGGCCTGCCGAGGCTCTCTTTCTCTCCCTCTCTCTGTCTGTCTCTGGGCCTGATGCTGCTGCCCATGTGGGACTAATAGTGCAAAAACCACCCCAGAAAGATGTGAGGGACAGGGTTTGGGAGGGGCCTCTGCTGAATCATCCTGACAGCCTACGGTCTGCGAACAAATTCGTGGAAATCACTTCTGCATGACTGTTAACCGAAGAACATGCTCATCAACACTTAGATCAGCTGAGATCTAAAATGATGGCCTGGCTTTTGGATGCAGGGTCACTGAAAATCTATTTTTGTTCAGCCTATTTTCTACTGAGCATCCACATCAGCAAGATGCTGCTTTCACAACGACAATATGTGGCATGCATCGGAGAGTTCAGGCCACACAAAGTCATGGTAAGTCAAGTTAAGTCAAGTTCATTTGTTAAGTACATTTCAGCAGAAAGACAGTTCAAAGTGCTTTACATCATGAAAACATCAGTCAAGTATACAGCAAAATCATCAGAATCATCGAGCAAATATCAGTGCATCAGAATCACAAATCATCAAGCAAATATAATTCAAAAATATAGTTCAATGTTCCACTTACTACTGATCAAAGGCAGCTCTAAACAGGTGGGTTTTTAGCCCTGACTTAAAGGAACTCAGTGTTTTGGCTGTTTTGCAGTTTTCTGGAAGTTTGTTCCAGATTTGTGGTGCATAAAAACTGAAAGCTGCTTCTCCATGTTTGGTTCTGGTTCTGGGGATGTAGAGCAGATTAGAACCAGAAGACCTGAGTGGTCTGGAAGGTTGATACAACGACAACAGGTCTTCACTGTATTTTGGTGCTAAGCCGTTCAGTGATTTATAAACTAACAGAAGTCTATTCTCTGAACCTGAGACACCTGTGCTCCACCAGAACAACAAGATGTAGGTTGCTGGTCTTTTTAGCTCATGAATGTGAAGCTGAACTGGATGAAAAGTGTGTGACACCACCAGTGAATGTTTTCCAGTCTGTGTGACGGCAGTCGGACACTAATTAGTGGTGGAAGGTTTAAGCCTCCTGATTCAGAGGAAACCACTCAAACAGGGATAAAGTGACCTCAGCCAACTGGCATGTGAATACACAGCAGTGTCTACAGTCACCTGTTAAAGCAGACAGCCTAAGCTGATTAGCTCAGGCTCTTTCCCAAGATCATAACAAGATAGAAGCTTAGATTTAGCTGATGCTCACAGTCTCAACACAACACCAGTGAACAAAGGTGCTCAGTAAGGGGGAAGTTGTGGCCCCTCAGATACAGTATGTATACTTTTTCTATTCATTTGATGACACAGCTCAAGTTTAATCTGCTAATGTCACATTAACAGTTGATATATATTATATATATTTCACTACCCTTTCAATACCTTGAAAAAAATGACCGCACCACTGACTTCAGCTGCTTCTCTGCTTCAGTTAAACTTCCCACAATCCTACGTTGCATCACTATCATCATCACAATCACATGACCAACCTCCTCCCCTCCCCCTACAGAAGCAAATGGCAACAATGTGGAAATAAATATCGGCTGTCAATATCGGCCCAGTTTTATCTGTCGGACCGACACGATATGTTAAAAAATGACTAACATTGGCTGATACCGATGTTAGTGCTGATATATCATGCATCTTCTAAAATATTGTGATTTTGGATGAGCTGTGGCTCAAAAAAACAACTGTTACTTTCGTTTCCAGCTGTCAAATTTCAATAACGGCTACTTGTAGCTGACTATAAAATATATAAAAATTAGGGTTGGGCAATAAATCAATAACAGAATATATCGCAATAGAAATGCGATCAATATCATGTGTGTATATGTGTGTATATGGATTTAAACATGATGCTATAAAGCAGATTTTGTAGAACATCAAGGCTCGTCACTTCTTTGAAGTATGTGTGACCCTTCTGATGCATTCCCAGTGTGTACATTGGAATAAAAGGTGTGAAATTCACAGCATTCAATGGCATCTGGGCAGGAGAGGTTGTTTTTGTATTTTACTGGAAATGAAATCTCAGCGCTATAGGAGTGGCCTTTGTTAACTGAAAAAAATCAGATGTCATACAGCCATTTTCACTTTCAGTTTCAATCATTCAACATCCAGAGGTGAGCATATTTTCATCAGTACAGACAAAGTTTTGCATAGTGTTGCAGGAGATTAAGTGATCTGAATTTTTCGACATGTCCATCACAGGCTAAGCTACACTAAGCTACACTACTCATCATTAATATTGATGGAAAAGTTCTAGTTATGAGTGAAATAATCTGCCAGAGGAACAAGACATTTTAACTCATAATATGGGAAAAATGTGTTGTCCCACTGGCAGATTATTTCACTTATAACTAGAACTTTTTCATCAAGATTTAGGAATTATTGACCTAAAACCAGCTCCTATATCTGCTGAAAAGTGTCTTGTAAGTTAGTTTTGTCTTATTTCAAGTCTATTCAAGATATTTGCAGTAGAAACTGGATCAGAAATACTTGGTAAGATTTGGTGTTTTTGCAGTGTAATAAATTCACTGATTTCTGAATATCAGATTGATACATGAAGAAAATGCTCACTTGAGTAACCAGTAAAACCAATAGACCAATAACCAATAAAAATGCCTATAGCATCTCTTTCCCAGTGTTTAGCAATTTAGCACACACATCCAGTAAAATATCAGGAAATGCTGACTGTGTGACACGGGAGAGGCGTTTCCCACTCTCTTTCCAAGCACCTTTCTCTGATTAGGAACATGTCATCCTGCTTGTATTTTGCTGTTCTTAAACAGCCTCCTTGGTGTTACTCTCATCAGCTGTACTAATGGAGCCAGGGATAACTGAGTCCACAGTCACGGCATCTGAGTCCATAATGGTGAGGTGCAGATCAATAGCATTTAAATCATGCAGGTGCTCACTGACCTACATACCGGTTTTCCTTTCTTAGTTCGCTACAGATGTGAGTTGTGTTAATCTGCAAATCTGCATCAAAGTTTTTTTTTTTTTTTTTTTCTAATCTTCCTTGCCCACTCTATGATGGGCTCAAGCTATTCTCTGTAATCTTAGTGTAATGCCCTCATAACCCACTCTCTCAGTTTTACATCACTGAATAATACAGCAGGCATAGTGGAGCTGAGGAGCTCTCCATGCCTGTGCTGTGTAATGAGCTCCTCCTTGTTTGGTAGCGTCCCCTGGGACGCTGCACTTTTCCCCGACGCTGCTGCTGCTGCTTGGTAGATCCAGCGAGACAACGCCGGCATCATAAATAGAAAGGTTCAATTAAACAAGCAGTGATATTTCCCGTGGAACATCCCAACTTTATGCCTGTGGAGAATATTCCCACACCTCTGTGGAAACTCAGACATCAAAGTAACCATGGCCATTTTTACACACTATCAGAAGCTGGTATCAAAGCTGTTTTTATATATAATTTATGATGGTTCTTACTTATCTATTATTTTGTTTTCGGGCTGAAACAATTAATTGTGAGATGAATCGATTATTGAAATAACCGTCAACTAATCTAGTAATCGATTAATCGTTAACTGGAGTATTCAGACACTGAAATATACCAAATCCTGAAAGAACAACACTCTCAAAGCAATATTTAAGCCAAAATGGAACAAAAATATATACATTTTGCATTTTAGATGAAAAACCTTTGTCTGTAAATAAGTTCTACCCAGAACTCCTCAAATGTCATAGTTTTATCCTCACTTGGTTCAATTTCTTTAAAATTCTCCTGTTAAGCACCTTTTGCTGTCCAGTTATTAATTGGTTAATTGAAAAAAAAAAAAAAAAAAAAAAAAAAAAACAGTCAACAGATCAGCCCTGCACTGTACTGGTGTTAAATGAAGCAGAAAGGACTTATTTAAGTATTTATTTAGCTGCAGATGCATCCTTTGCTATGTTGCATTTTAGGCAATAACATGTTGATTTTCTTATTTAGAAAAAAAGTTATTGAATTATTTGTTTATTTGCATTTTTTACATATTTTTAACATTCTATAAAATAAGTTTAAGTATTGAAAAGAAAAATCTTCAGAATATGCCATTTTTAAAATCTGATTACTTGATTAATTATCAGAATAATCTACAAAATAATCGATGATTTTTAGCTGCAGCCCTATTTTATTTAGGTAAACCTGATCAGTGTAGTTGTTTCCACAACTCTGTAATATATATTCACCCTTTACTCAATAAAATACTGTCCTGTTCTCTGGCGGCCTCCGAGGCCATGTCCAACAGATGTTATAGGTTATACTTCAACAGTGGAGTGCTGTCAGATATTATAACTCCTTCCTATCAGATAGGTAGACTGGAAATGTGTATCCAGAGCCAGAACAGGAGAACACCCAGTACATGCTCCACTGCTTTTGCTACCTGAACAACATGCCCTACATACCCCTGATTCATATTCAGAACCTTGTTTCACTGTTTCAACACTGGCAAACTAAGTAGCTTGGCTGGTGACAAGTCAAAGCTGAATGCAGTGGGGGAGAGATGAAGACTGGGACAGCTGAGGAAGACTCAACTGGGTTCACTGGTTTATTATTCTCCAGTTAAACCGACATCATAACAGCACCGCTCTGTAGTCCTACTCTACAATGAAAAACACAAGTTTTTCATCTTAATAAAAGTGAACCAAGTTATTACAAGCAACCAATTAGATCATTAAGTTATTGTGCATATGCAAAGACGTAGTATTATTAAATAGATGTAGTTATAAACATGACCTGCATTTATGCAAAATGTTCCACTTAATATTTCAGTTAAACTATTAAAGGGGACCTATTATGCTTCCTTTTAAACAGGTTAGGATACGTCTGAGCTATACAAAACATGTCCATTACATTGTATGCACAAAATCTTTCTTAGATCATGAGATTTCACCTGCTCAGTTCTGCCTATTTTAAGCTCCTTTCAGAATGAGCTGTTTTAGGACTCTGTCACTTTTATGAAAATAACCTGTTGCTGGCCACGCCCCCGTACTCAGTGTTTACCCTTGCACTTTATACACATGAAAATGTCTGCAAACAGATGTGCATTTGTACAACCGTACATCTTTTACTCCAAGTCAGACCCAGAAGCAAAAAAAGTGGAGCTTGTCACTTTTCTTTTCTAGCAGCCATTATACAGCACATACAGCTGTAAAACCAGCTGACCAAATGTGCTCATCTTCTAATAATGAAGTAGGTTTTCTGCTTGGGTTGCTAGGTGAGGGGTGTTGCTACTGATTGTGATGTCATAATTAGAGGTTTTTGAAATGGCTCATTTTCCAGACACCAAAAAACGTTAACTTATTGTCAGAAAACTATTTTGCGCTTGGACTGTTTTTAGCAGTAGAGACCCAAAAGGAAGAACAAAAAGACAAACTGTCCTATAGTTTCTAAACATAGTACTAATGTGCTTTGAAAATGAACATATGAGCTTCATAAATACATTGAACATAAATTATAGCCATAGAAGCAGAAATATCTATCTCAGTTTTCTCATAAATATTTTCTTGACAACTTCACTAATCAATGTTAATTGCTTAAATTTGGAATTTTCTTCTATGAAATTAATATAAAGCATAGATTTTTTTTTATCTGAAGCAGAGAGATCAGTCAGTTTGCAGAAAACTGAAGAAATCCTGACAAGAAATCCTCCATTTTAGCTGCTTTTAGCAATTAAATAAAACTTAAATAAATAAAGTAATAAAACTTAAACTGAAACTGCTTAAATGGGATCAAAGAAGCTAAGTTGCTGAGCTCTTCCAGGTCACATAAGACCTGGAAGAGCGCAGTCGTTTGGAAGTTATCTCGGCAGATATAAAATCAGACGATCTGCCTTATCAGCAGATTGTTGCAGCCAGCAGCCTCTGGCATAGTAAAACTGCATAGTTTGACTGAGAAAACAGCAACGGTCTCTAGTAGATGGTTAATATCTGTATTCCATAGTTTGGAATATTTCCAGTTAAAGTTGTTTTCATTTGCTAAAATCAGCTAAAACTGGTGCCTAGCCTGAGGATTTTTTAATTTTTCTCCAAACTCAGTGCAAAACAACATCTGTACACAACAGGAAAGAGAGCTATTGCTTATAACAGCTACACAGAACCTGAACTATCACTTAAAAAAAAGTATGGCTTCAATCCACCAAAAGAGTCTGAGGTCAGTCACACAACAAGTTACTAGTAGCATTTAAAGCAAATAATTATTCCAAAACTAATAATAAATCGTCATTCAAACATGAACTGTTTGTTGTGGATCTCCTAAAGATAAAATGGTTATACTGCCATAATTTATTTTATTCTAACAACCAAAAGCAGCTTAAAAGCTCTATCTTTCTTTCTTCTTCTTCTTTTTTTTATTTTTATAAATAATTGAATATGTTATCTGAATAAAGATCTGTGTCACATAGTTTCTCCTGTGGAGTTTTCCTCGTTCATCCCTAGAAAGAGTCTCTGATGGGAATATTCCTCTGAAAGCACTCAGGACAGCTTTCACAAGGTGTAAATGTTTATGGTCTCATGCAAACTAGCAAGGTGTTTTATGCCCTCAACACATGACTACTATGTCTCTGGACACAGGGTATAAAAGTTTAACATCCAATAACAGAGGGGCTATGATTTAATGAAGAAAAAATGTTTCAGACAAAAACCGAATCAGAAAGATGCTGATGATACACATCTTTTTGAAACATGATTATAGCTAGAACCCAGCTAACATATGCTCTAATGCTCCAGTTCCCATAGAAACACTGGGACATTTCTATAGTAACAGAATTTCCACCCAAACAAAGGTGACTACCAGTAAATCACATATTTTCCGCCTGTTCTGGTGGCTGTGGGAGAAAGTGACGAAATAGGCCCCAGAACAGTTCTTTCATAAAACCAGTCAGCTTGTGCTGTGATGAAGACAGGAGGAAGGCTTTCGACAGAGCTGAGCTGGCATGTAGAATGACCCCAGGCTGTATCGTCACAGCTGTGGTCATCCAGCAGCTCTTCTCCCTCCCCCCACCCACACCACATATCTTCTCCACACATTCACCTGCCTTTATCTATCTGCTCTTATAAACCTGTTAAACCTGCTAGTTATGGTCCAGGATGAAATTCACCCAGTATGATAACATGAAGCAAAAATACTATGGTTTAAGAGGATCAGGCTACTTACACAATTATCTATATCATGTACACCAGTGCTTTTAATACAAACAGAAAAAATGCAGCAAAAATAATAGAACATATAGATTACTGTTGGAATGTAATCTGTAACATTTATTTTATTTTATGGATTCAATTATGATCCACAGACCTAAGGAAACAATAGAAGATCACCCTGTAAATCTGGTAGTAGATTCCGAGTGCTGATTTAGCAGAATATTGGAAAACTAGCTGAATAATTAGTCAGGCTTTCTGCAAAGATAGCTGCTTAGCAGACATACTGCTTGAGACTTAACAACTCTGGTTTCTAACACACACATCTTCACATCTTTGTTTCCAAATCTTTTCTGTCTGAGATAATAGAGACCAGAAATATTTCCAAGCAGGGCTGAAGTGATTAATCAAACTAATCGTGATTAACTAATTTAGTAATCGATTAATCGTTTACTGGAGTAAACAGACTCAAGAAAAGGTCTCTTGCTGAAAGAACAACATACTTAGAGCAGCAAGTCATAACTGTACAAAAAAATATATGCATTTTGCATTTAGGATTTAAAAAAAATATATTTGTAAATATGTTTTACCCAGAACTCCTCAAGTGGTATAGTTTTAGCTTCACCTGGTTCAAATTTTGGTTAAAAAAAATCTCCTTCTAAGCACCTTTTGATATCCAATTATTAATCAGTTAATCTAAAAAAATTAACAGCTCTACACTGTATTGATGTTAAGTCAGGCAGAAAGAACTGATCTTATCACATGTTGATTTTAGAAGTATTTTTAGATGAAGACGCATCCTTTGCTACAAATGATCAAGCGTTCACTAAAGTTATACTATATTATTGCTTTTTAGGCAATAAAATATTTATTTTCTTATTTTAAAAGGGAATTCAATTATTTGTTCATTTGCATCTTTTAATTTATTTTCAATATTGTATAAAAAAGGGTTAAGTGGTTAAATGAAATGGAGCCTAGGCGTACATTCAGTCTGGAAGACTCTCTCCAGCCTCTCCTGCATCATCCATCCTTCACACCATGCGCCTCAGCTGCAGCACATCAGCATCAGTCCACGCCTCGTTGTAGCCAATCATCGTGCAAGCCCCCCTTTTATAAGGCCCTCCATCCATGGCTCCATCTGCTCTTCAGCCAAGCTACAACCCACCTCCACCCCTTCTCCACCCTCATCCTCTTGACTCCTTCAGGCTCTCCTCCTCTCTTCAGTCTCCATCACCAGTGTCCGGGCCCCGGGGGGAAGACATCTCTAATTCTAATCCTAGTCCTAGTCCTAGTCCAAGTTTATAGCAATTCTCCGCAGCCACATCTTCTGCCGGGGTCCGAGCATCTAAGAACTTTTACTTATTCATGTCAAATAAAACTTTCTAATTGCTACTTTCTCTGTGTGTGAGTCTCACCAGGTTGAAATATCTACAGAATGTGCCAATCCAGTTAATTGATTAATCATCAGAATAATTGATTACTAAAATAATCATTAGCTGCAGCCCTACAGCTGTTTTTTTCCAGCCAGCTGACTGGCAGTGCACAGCAACAAGTGGGGAAGTGGTGTGTTCCTCTCTGTGCCAGTTACTCTGGCACTTTCACTGACATCTCAATAAATGGAATTTAAATTGCAGTAAAAACACTGTGACAGTTTTTTGGGGTTTTTTGTAGATTTGAAAACAATTTTTAACCCTTGGTATACTTGGATACTGGTAACTGGCCATTGTTCCACGGCACTATAAATAATGCCTCATAAAAATAATTCTAACCACCACAGTTTCTTGCTCTGCAAACTGTTCTTCTTTAGAAAAGGGCTGTTTGCTGGCAGATATATATCATTTGATTAAAAAAAAAAAACAAACAAAAAAAAAAAACGAAAAGCTTTTAAGTATTTCTTTCTTGGATCTTGAGCAAAAAACATTCAATAATAAGCCCAGTCATTACACATTTCTGTTTTTCTCTTGTAAAGCAGTGGAGGTTAATGACGTTAGGTCAGCCAGTGGCACACAGTGTAATACAAAAAACACATAATATGATGAAAAAGAATGCGTGTACAGGCAGAGAGGTTAAAAACAGCATATGGCTAGTAGTAAGCAACAAAAGTGTCAGATGTTCCTTCAGCTGCTAAACAAATGGCACCTCAGTGGAGCTGGATCCAGAGCAGCGCGTCGATCCAAGAGTCTGGAAACCTCAAGTGAATTCTAAATATGCAGCTATATTAAACCTTCATATAAATGTATCACATACTGAACATGGGTGGAGTGGGCCACTCAATTCAAGGTGTGCCATGGTGTGAATGGCATAAGTTGATCTGTTTCCAGTAAAGCCAGGAAGCAGCACTCCCTTTTCCCATTCTTCTATATGATGGAATTCTCCCAAACAGATAAAGTACCAATTTAGGTGACTGGGTATTCAATGGTGACACTAAAAGATCAGTGTTGTCTGTAACATGTAGTTAGTAATATCACACTTTCTAGAGAAGCGACCTGCTATACAAAAGATTCAAGCGATAACAAGAAAAGGTCCGAACAGAGCAGAAAACGCTGATTGCTGTTTCATATTCAGAATACTATAGAACCCTATTTAACATCCAACAATGAAATCCTACGATCTTGTGTAACAATCAAGAAATCAATAGTAAGTCCAACATGGAGTTTTGTGCTCCCATTTTCTCGTTCCTGTTAAAATACAAGCGACATTTTGTAAAAACTTTATTTATATAGCACTTTCCATACAATCAAGTGCAACACAAAGTGCTTTACAGAAGTCAAAAATAGCTTTTTTCTTGAAGTGAAATTTAACCACTAGAGGAACACACAATTCAATGATCAAAATGATCAAATCAAGTAACAACAATTACTGGTGATTAAAAAATGAGAAATTGGTCTTTTAAAGTGAACAACCATGTCCTCCTCCATCCAGTTTCTGTCTTCTGCCTAAAATGTCTGGTTCTGCACTTGCATCATTCACAGATATAAAATCTTACAATATTAAAATGTAATTTATCTTTCAAACCACTACCCAGTTCCTCTCTTATAACAGTACAAGTTATTATAATGAGCCCAGGAAGTGAAGGAAAGATTAATATTATGTATTTGTTTTTAAGAGACTTACTCTGAAGTATAAATATACTTGGAAGTAGTTCTTAAGTTGTTGCCCTGTTGTGCAGATGGAGTCTGCTAATAAACACTGCTTGTTGGTCTGACTGACAACATGACAACAAAACATGAAGCCGATACAAAATGGCAACATTTTAGGTATTTTCAAAAAAACTAAAACATATAAAATAATGACAGAGGCTGGACTGCATTTGATTATCACAAGTTCAAAATCTAAGATGGATGAAACCTGAACTGGATAATTCTATTCTTTGACAGAGGTTATTTAAAGCACAGTATCAGTTAATAAATCCTCTCATCTATTCATGCTAAAACACAAATAGATGCCTCTGTCTGGTTGTGAAAAATAAACCAACACATTTGGTTGGATAGACACTGACCAGACACCGGTTTTCGTGGCGTTCATGAATGCCTCGTCTGTTTTTCCTCACTCAACTGTTTGGTTCTGCTATCTACATATTTGACAGAACATTCCTATAACCAAAAGGTAAACTGAATTGCACTGTTACTGTATTAACAGATAAATGAAAAGGTAAATAAATACCATTGTCTACATGATTTTATTTATTCAAAAAAGCATTACATTTCTATTTCAAAATAATATAATTTATTGATTATTACAATTATAATAATGTTGTTCAAGACATTTCTGAATTGCATTAAAAAATTATAATCAGCTGTTTTATATATCCATGACAATGATTTAACAGTTTTTTTTAGCTAAGAAAAAACTTTAGAAATCAAATTCAATTCAATTAAAAAAAATGTTATTTCAAACATGATAGTAGTATAAAATAACAGACATATTTGAACAGGGAATGCAAGATACGCATATTTTGTAGCAAACAGTAGTCTTGACATGTTCATAAAGGAGCAGGAAAAAGTAAGTTATGAACTCCTACCCCATGAACTCAATAATGTTTTCAGATGGACCCTCGTTATTAGATATCTAAAAAGGAGAAAAAAAAATAGAAAAGAAAAACATAAAAAGAAAAATCTTAACGTACTTAGAAGTTACACAAATTGATAGTAAGAATTTTGCACAGTATAAAAATATATTGTGATAAACCTGAGTTGTTGTTGCCATGTGAAGTTATATGCTACTGTATATAGACACTATTTGCTCAGTGTCCCTCAGTTCATCTATACATAAATGTATACATTATTTACTATGTGAATTTATGTCTACCCTTGTACAATCATTTGAAAGGGAGTCTGGTGGAAGATGGTGCCAGTGTCCATGGCTTGCCATCTTTCTCTGAGATCTCTCCTTTTTTTTTGTTCTGTTTTTGATCCTTTTTATTACAGATATTAAGCCACTATTGGTATCTGAACATCAGTCACTGTTGGAACTCCAAGCTGGCGCTCCAAGTTTGCCTATTTTAATCATAATGGGTTCAGCAACAAGTGTGCTCCCCTACTGGCTGCTGTCCCTGTGTACCTGTTCCGTGATCCGCACCTGTCCGCATGAAGACACCGTTGCAGGCACCGCCGCAGTCATCGGGGAAAATGCGCTGGGAGGCTGGTGAAACTAAAAACACGCCTTGCACTTTCTTCATTGACTGGCTCGGTCCATCGTCTGTCGTGGTGCTTTATAGATCATGTTGAACCCTGTCTGATTACGCTGGTGGGCTCTGGTGTCCACAGTGGTCATGCTCGCCGCTGTTTTTTTGGAGTCGTGGGATAAACTTAGTAAACTTGCTACCTGTGGTTTGGGTGCCTCGATCATCTTTTCCTCAGACGTTAGCGCCTACAAGAGTGGCCCAAATGCTCGATTGCTATCTAATAAGACTGTTATACTCAATGAACTTCTTACCACGCGTGACTGGGATTTTATGTGTGGGTGACTGAAACCTGGCTGAGTGTCGATGAGTCCAGCTGTTTCTTTGATCTTTTACCTGCAGACTGTTCATATTTTAATGTGCTGAGGTCTTCTGCAACTGTGGAGGTGTTGCAATTGTTTTTAAGAAGACGTTCACCTGTAAACAACTTTTAACTGTTTTTTTTTTACGAAATCTTTGAG
This sequence comes from Anableps anableps, assembly GCA_014839685.1. NCBI lineage: Eukaryota > Metazoa > Chordata > Actinopteri > Cyprinodontiformes > Anablepidae > Anableps > Anableps anableps. Next base: position 2,815,118 of record CM026078.1, on the reverse strand, counting down.
TGTCTGATGTTTGAGTTGGGTCGCCCCTGCCCAACTCTGCAGTTGTTTACAGACCCCATAAATATACATTGTATCAGGGCTTTTTTGACTTCTTGGCTGGGATTATGCCAAAGTATGAGGATGTTTTAATTGTTGGTGATTTCAACATTCATGTGTGCTGTCCTACCAAGCTGTTGGTGAAAGATTTTCTTAATCTTTTAGACTCTTAATCTTGTTCAGTCTGTTGGGTCCAACACAAAAACATGGTCACACCCTGGACCTTGTGTTGTCTTTTGGTTTACTGGTTATAAACATTGAAGTATGTGAGGCTGTGTTTTCTGGTCACTGTCCTATTGTGTTTGAAACCTCTTTTCACAGTTGTGATTTTAAACCCTTGATTCCGATATATCGTCATGTTTTTAATATAGCAGCTGTTGAACAGGCTACTGCTGCATTTAATGAGGTTTTAGAGTCTCCTGCTGGTTTTACTACTGAAGAGATCACCTCTAATTTTTATCAGAAATGTCAAATGGTTAACTATATCATGTGAATGCTGAGGGATCACTAATCCCTCAGCATTCACACAAACCTTTCACCTTTTTTACAAGTCCCGCTGTCTTTCAACAGTTGGAACTGGTGTGCTTTAATCAGTTGGAGAAAATATCTGTCCACATGATGTTGTGTTTAGCTGTCCCAAGGTCCAGGCTGGTCCACAGAGGTGATTGGGCCTTTTCAGTTGTAGCTCCTAAACTGTGGAACCAGCTGCAACACATTTGTACTCACTAACTTTTAATACAGTGTGAGAGTTTTTATTTCATTATTTATTTTTTTTCTATTATGAATTATCATTTATTGTTTTTTGTGTGAAGCACTATGGCCAACAGCAGTTGTTCTTAAATGTTTATATAGATAAATAGTTACACCTTCTAGCTGGACTTGAATTTGAGCATTTTTGTAGCAATTTCCAAAAACCATAATTTTAGTCTTGTTTAAATCTAATGATAGTTTATTGCTGTCAAACCATTTCTTTAGTTTACTAATTTCCGAGATGATTAAGGACAGAAGTTGTTGTAAACTCTCACCGGAGACCAGAATGTTGTCAGCAAATAACACAAATTTTAATACACTTGATACTTTACACAGGGTTTACCCAGTGTATTATAAGCCTGCCGGCCCACCAGGCTTTACTTGCCCCCACCAGGCTAAGCATCACATGTTTATTTATTTTACACAGATTTTTTTTATAAACCAGAAACAGTTATAGCAAAGACAGGTTAAGCCAGGTTTATAGTTGACGCACTGAACTGGGCATGAGGGGACGCACACCAATCACGCCATCCCCACCCCTGGTGTTGATGTCCAGCGCTGACGCGGCGCCTGGTTATGCACCTCAGAATTCTTGGAACTGGGCACAGATTGTGCACACCACCTTTTTACTCAAACTGGACAATTTGGAAGGTGCTCTTGCAGACACAGACAGGCTTTTTTCCTTTCAAAGTATTTTTTGGAAATACTGTATTCACTTTGATAAATAAAAACCAACAACAACCTGCAAGTTACTACACTGCACCAAGCTGGAGACTTTACGATGGATTGTCTATTTGCCTTTTTTAAAACTCTACAGCTTGTGTTTAAGTATTATCAGTAATATCTTCCAAAAACATCATCACCTAGCCATATTTTATTAAAATTTCTTGTCAACTTTTAACAATTTTTTTTCTAAAATTTTTGCTAACTTCATTTTGTTGGGAAATTGTCCTGTTTGAAATGATAGATTGCAGATGTAGGTTAATGGTTTAGAGATATCCTCAATTACCCTTTTAAGTGTTTTCATGTCAAGATCATCACAGTCAGTGGATGTTTTGTTTTTGAACTTATTCACAATATCGATGATTTCCTTCTCATGTATGGGATTAAGATACATTGAACTAGAATTACTCTCAACATAATTTAAATGAGTTGCTGTTTTTAACAGGTATTTTTTCTGCTACATTTGGTCCGATGTTTACAAAATAACGATTGAATTTGTTTATAACAATAAAAAAAGAATAAAAATATACTTTAGTCACCAATAGTGAGATCAATGTAAAGTGAGTTAGCTGACAGTCATTAAAGAATGTAACAAGTATATACATGGGTGGAAGACTAAACCACTAGCAGATTTAGTAGCTCCTTGGAAGTGATCCAAGGATCACAATGGTGCAGGATGCTACCTTTCAGTGTGGTTCTGATTCTCACAGAAACACTCTGGGAGTCACCAAGCTGATATTAGCTGGTTAATTAGCAGCTCTTCTGAAGCCTGCAGTCACCTGCACATCACACATGCCATTCTGGCCTCCTACTATGTCAACTCTACTTTCAAAATTGTCTTCTGCTCCCACACCATGACTTTTCAAACAGATAACCTTTGGTTATGTAAACAATGCGCCTTGTGGTTCACTAAAAAATATCAGTCAGGAGTGACAGTTGAGAGCAAATTCTGTCTTTCTATTGCACCTTATTAGGTATAAATCAGAAATGTAATGTTACGATGCTAACTTTGAACAAAACTTGTTGTGAAACACATCAATCGTTGAAACAATTGGCAGCTGTATGTAGGAGCCATGTTCTTGGCAGGTTATGAATTACAAAGCTAACTGCTCTATATACAAGACCTGGCCTTAGGCTAACATCAGAAGGACTTTTATCAACCTGGTTTAAGTGCATAAAATGGCCAATATGTCTAAAAAAGCTTGTTTTGCCATTGATTTGTCCATTTGATTTGATTAAAACATGTAGTCAAAGGTTACAACAGAGTTTGTGAAAGTCGTGTTAAAGATGATGTTATTATTCCTTGCCAAAGGCAATACTTAAAAACAGCAGTCATCTGACTCAGAAATGAGAAGGAGGCCATTTTAAACTCTGAGTGTAGCAATTTAATTTAAAACAAGACCGCATCTTTTCAAGAACACATCATCTCTCTTAAAAAGTTTGCAGCGAGGTAAAAGTTATTTTCTTCAAACGCTTAAAGAAAATAGAGCAGTATGAGAGGGCAGAAGGTGGTATGTGCACATTAGATTTCAGAAAAGGATCAAACCACAACCTGTTCATCAGCCAAATAATATACTGACACAAATGACACAAAAACATAATATGGTACTGTCTAGTTCAGGGGTGTCTAAACTTTTGGTCACATGAGCCAAAATCATCAAGTCAAAAAGAATTGAGGGCCAAAAAAAAAAAAAATGTACCAAATCAACAATAAACTAGGCTTAAAATACTTTAATTAAACAAATATACAGTTAGATGTATTGTTGGAAAGGGATATGTAAACTATTATATAAACTTAAAAGTGTTTTACAGGTTTGCCTTATTAAAAGAAATTTAGCAAATTTTCTTGGTATCAATTGGAAAAAAATACAACAGAATGTAGTCATGTCTGAGGAATGAAATCAAGATTTAGGTCACTCTTCGTGGAAAATGCTTGCTTTAGCCAAGTTTTATCAAATAATTAAAAGGAGATTTGAGTACAGCAAAGTCAGCGTTTGAGTAAAAGTCACTGGACAGATGTGGTCCTAGCAAAAGAATGCAAAAAGCCTGGTTATTTAAAGACAAATAATTGGTCTTCTTGCCAACATTTTCCATTGTAAAACAATTTTACTTTGTCTGTGATAATTTTGCCCTAATTAAAAATAGAAAGTCTCCATTTACAACAAATACCTGTGTTGGGGCAGACACAATCAGTCCAGGGGCCACAAATGGCCCCCGGGCCACATTTTGGAGACCCCTGGTCTAGTTTTTCATCTGAAAAATTAGTGGCATAGATTAAAAAGTCAATATATTGCAAAGTTGTAGCCTATCTTTTTTGACTTGTCCTCAACAAATCAACTTAATGTATGTTTTCTTTTTACTCAGAATAGAAGTTTGCATTTTATAATTTTATGTTTCATAATTTAAGGTAGCAATGAGATATAGGATCTCAGAAAAAAATGATCATAGCAAAGTTAGAAAGCAATATTTTCCCACACAAAACTATTTCAAAGGTTTATATAATAGAAAATGACGGGGGCAAAGAAACCCAGCAATAGATATAAAAATCTGTAAAACTGAACAAACTGTGATGTCCCAGACATCACACAATAACTGAATAAACTCATTCTGTCTCTGAACTGGATCCTGGTATCAGGGGTTTATTCAAATGTGCTGGTATCTTATCCAGGTGTACTCAAACATAGTTTGCTTTGCCTGCAAGAGCTCTTTGTGTATTCATTTATTCTGCATTTAAATATGAAGCTGCTGCAGGCCATTATCTGTACGCCCGGTGAGTCTGGAGTGACCTCCTGGTGAGGCCTCTGATCCGGCAGGGTCAAAGACGTGGACAGAGCTGACGAGACGATGGAGGAGGTGGAGGATTTGCAGTGGGGCTGATGGTGTCATTGAATGCCTGGGAACCTGTCACATTGTGTCAGTGTTAGCATCTACATCTGGCCCGCTCTCGCTTTACCCCCGAGCTCAGTATGACTAGCTCACAGGACTGGACCACAGAGGAGGACAAACTTTCACTCTTTCACCTTACACACAGCCACTGCCACTGATTGCTGTAATGGTTTATTTGTTTGAAATCTGTGGACTCCAAATGTAGCAATTAGCTGTCAATGGAACATGCAGAAATAAAAAATAACTATAGCTTTTAAAAAATACACAGTTACTAAGCATCATTAAGAGCTAAGAATCACATTTTGTTATTTTCGGCCAATATAATAAACTAAAGATCTACTAGTTCAAGCCTTGTATAAAAAAAAACAAAAAAAAAAACAAAACAAAAACATATACAGGGGTTTGACATTAAAATTCAACTGATCCCTGTAAATGGCGCTGGGTAATAAATCAATTTTATCAATTACCTGAATTTTTGTTCTTTGAAAATGTAATTTTTGGAAAGTAGGGATTTTTTTTCACCAGTGCACTCTTTGGGTTTCCAGAGTTCACGGTGAGCCCAGCGTGCCCAAGGCCTGTCATATTATTTGACAAGCATGTTTTACAGCTTCTGTTTGTTTATTGTTTATTCTATGACAGAATGTTAGGGCCAGGCTAATATTTCTTTTTAATTAGTCGAATAAAGTAATAGTATTCCAAGAATACAGTCATAATATTAGAAGAATAAAGTAGTAATTTTATTAGAGCTCCAAGACGAAATATAACAAAAGTAAAATGTGTTGAGCATCTTGTGACCTTATACCTTGGCATAAGTTTTACAGATAATACATCATACTTAATAGAAATACTTAATCTTCTAACACATCAGCATCAAATTATTATCAGTAACAGGACTTTGAAATGATTGCACAAACAACTGTGTCTATTTTGAAGAAAGAATGACACAGACTGACATGCTCACGTCAGATCCTAATAACTTTATAGATGCTTTTTTCTCATTAAAACAACTTTTTTCTTGTACTTTTAAGATGTTTCTCTAGTAAAATTGCATCTTTATTCTGCTAATATTATAATTATACTCTCATAATTAAACAAAAATTCTCATAGCCTGGTACTCCCTTGTCCAACTCACAGAAGGGTTGATTGAAATAAAAGTCACTTTATGTAAATATTTTCTGTCATTTGTAAGAATAAAAAAAAACTTGATTAAAATCAGAAATCGGATGTGGTATGAAAAAAATCAGAGTGTTCATTTTTAAGCCACATCACCCAGCCATACCTTTGAGTAAATTACTCGTACTTAGTTTTTTCCGTTCTTCCATTTGATCCCTCAACATTGCTGACATGAGGGCATAAACTGATGCACATGTAAATCCTCTTTTTTCCTGAGTCTTATAACACAAGTTAAACCCCGTTTAAGTGATTTTAGCTCATGAGCAGCCATGAAACCATTGATCCTCATTGATAACATTCGACATTCATTCAATCATGTGAAACAACTTGGGCCTGAGATAATCAGATGGTTGTTGCATAAAAATAGTCCAGTTATTTGGTGTCAAACTGCCTCTTCACATGCCCTCAGCGGCCCGGCATGCCAATGAAGACCTTTGTTTTCTGACACAGTTTTAGATAGTCAGGGTGAATGAAAGCTTAATTAAACAGAACAATGGTGACAGTGTATTGTAACTTTAGAAACAATAAGCATCAAACACAAAAATAAAAAGACGGAGACCTAAATCTAATGACAGGAATCCAGGCGTGAGATCTTCATGGAAAATACGATCCGCCGCTGGGTTATATTTGCAATGTGCTGTAATTCAGCCTCCTCGGAAACACTGTGACCCTGTCCTCTGCCTTTCTGAACATGAATAATTAGCAACATGACCAAGACGTCCATAGAAAATCAATGAAAGGACAGCTGAAACAGTAATCACAAACAGCTGGATATTGCATTGATCAGACAGTGAAACAATCCTATTATACTGCATATAGCTGCAAAACTCCAGTGACTCCAGTCATCCTTTCTTCTTAACAGGTGCTCTGCATATTCATAGAATAACTCATTTGTAAAATATTGAAATAAAACCTCCTCTTTTCAGTTTCGTCAAGATCTAAATGAGCTACAGTCTATTTTTTCATCAACACAAGCTGGAGACTAATCACATCATTCTCCCATGTGAGGTAAGCACAATGGGACCAAAACAACCAAGAGCTCAGCCACCACCAGTACGGTTGATGTGGAAAAAACCTGGGATTTAAAACAAACTATTTTCAGTTGTGTTAAATCTTAACTGATGAAGTGATGAGCAGAGATTCCTGATCCTTGGTTCACTAAAAGCTTAGACCAGCCAATGCCACCTACAGCTGATTTCATTTTTTCTTTAAATAATAACATTTCAACAATTCTTCTCCAGCCTGTCTACCATATTTTTTAACAATTTATTTCAAGAGCAGAGGTGACATGTGTGACAGCAGTTGCTGTTCTATTGATATTTAAAAATAACCAAAACAGTTGCAAAGCTTACATTTTAAGCTGTTTTTAGCATCTTATGTTCGCAATCAGCACTTTAATCTTAGTAACTGCAAGTACCAGTCATAATCTTTTTTCCCATAAATCAAGGGTGTTGAAACATTTTACTAAGTGAATCAAAATCACCACGTTGAAAGTGTTTGTAACATTTATAGTGTACATAGAGCATATACATTATATACTCATATATAATGTCCTAATTTTTTAATTTGACAGTAAAAACTTTGCCCTAAAATTTATTTTATGACATATCACTCTGAATTAAATGCCTGTGCTGGTGTGCACAATTTGTATCATTTTTTAAATTGTTGTAAGGGGCTACACAAAATCATTTCAAGGGCAGCAAATGGGCCCCGGGCCTGACTTTGGACATCCCTGCCTTCAAGAATGTAGATTCCTCATAGGGATGGAAAATTATCCTATTGTTTAATCCTTTTCAGGCTAAAAAAATGTGATAGGAGTTGTGATTTATCATGATAACGATGAGCTCTAATTAACAATGTGAACTAAAACTAACCAACTGACTGGGATTGTAATGGCACTCAGGGAAGACCCGGAAATTCAACCACACACAGAAGTAAGTCAAGGAAAAAAGCAAGTTTATTTGTTTTTCGGAACCTGGTAGCTGCTCCGGAGGAAACAAAGAAGGTCTCCACAAGGAAATCCAAACGCGGCACCAGGGGTCAGACGATAATCAGGAAGAGGTAATGCACGGGAAGGCAGAGAGAGCAGACTTGGCTTGAGGGACAGACAATACTCGGTGGTCGTGAGGCAGAGCTTGAGTCAGGGTCCAGAAATCCAGAAACAACGGAATCCGTAGCGGGCTTGGCAGGAGGGGAAGAACCGTGGACTGAAAAAGGGTCGAAGAAACACTAGGAGGCAAGGCATGAAACGCTGGATCTCTACTGGCTGATAGCTGTCGACAATCTGGCAGGGAGGCGGAGACTGAGAGGTGTTTACGTAGGACGAGGCCCAGGTGGAACAGGTAAGCAATCAGGTGTAGCAGATGAGTTGAATGAAAACTAATTACAGCATGGGCAGGACCGAACATGAATCATGACAGTACCCCCTCCTCAAGGTCCGGCTCCAGAAGGACCACCTGGCTGGTCAGGATTGGACCGATGAAACTCCCTGATAAGGGATTTGTCCAAAATGTGTTGGGCCGGCACCCAGGAGCGCTCTTCAGGCCCATATCCCTCCCAATCCACCAAGTAATGGATGGACTGACCCCAACGTCTGGAGCGAAGGAGGCGGCGCACTGTGTGAGCGGGACCCCCATCGATGATCCGGGCGGGAGGAGGGGGCCTGGAGGAGGGAACCAACCGTGAAGAGAAGATAGGTTTGACACGGGACACATGAAAGGTGGGACAAACCCTGAGAGTCCCGGGGAGGCGGAGCCGGACAGCCACTGGGTTGATCACCTTGGAAATCGGGAAGGGTCCGATGAAACGAGGAGCTGACTTCCGGTTTTCAACCCGCAAGGGAAGGTCCTTGGTGGACAGCCAGACCTTTTGACCTTCGATGTAAGTGGGTGCCGGAACTCTGCGACGATTTGCAAACCTGGAGCAAAAAGCAGAAGACTTTAGAAGAGCCCTGACGCCATACCCGCTGGCACTTTAAAGCAGAGGCATGAGCAGAGGGAACTCTAGTGGGCTTCTCTTGAAGGGACAAGACTGGAGGCTGGTAACCATAGACTGTGTAAAAGGGAGACAGACCTGAGGAACTAGAAGGGAGAGAGTTAAGGGCATACTCTACTCATGGAAGGTTCTGTGACCAGGCAGAGGGATCATGTTCACAGAGCATACGAAGCTTAGTCTCCACTTCCTGGTTGATCCTCTCCGTTTGCCCATCAGATTGAGGATGGAATCCTGACGAGAGACTTACTGTGATGCCCAGGAGACCACAAAATTCTTTCCAGAATCTAGAAATGAACTGGGGTCCTCGATCAGACACAATGTCAGTAGGTAGACCATGCAGACGGAACACCTCACGGGCCAGCTCCTTAGACGAAGGCAGTTTGCGAAGTGGTATCAGGTGGGACATCTTAGAAAATCGATCCACGACTGTGAGGAGGACAGAATGGTTATTGGCAGAGGGTAAGCCAGTAACAAAATCCATGGATATGTGGGACCATGGGCGGTGAGGAACTGGGAGAGGCCGCAGAAGCCCAGAGGGCGGCCGACGGGATGGTTTAGCCTGACAGCACACTCTGCAAGCCTTGATAAACTCCTTTACGTCATGCAGCATAGTCCCCCACCAGAAACACCTCCTGATCACAGCTAGGGTCTTAGTGACTCCTGGATGACAGAAAAGTTTAGACGCATGACAAAAGGATAGTACCTCAGGTATTAGCTGTTCAGGAAAAAAAAGTCGATCCTTGGGACAGCTCTCAGGAATGGGGCTTTGTAGATGGGCCTCTGTAATTTTCTGCTCCAGCTCAAGCCTGGAAACTGCTAACCGCACCGATGAGGGGAGCACATAGTCCACCTGCTTAACCTCCTGACTCTCCTCCATAGTCCCATGTAGCCTGGAGAGTGTGTCTGGCTTAGTGTTCTTATTCCCCGGTCTGTAAGACAGTGAAAAATTGAAGCGACTGAAGAATAAGGCCCACCTGGCTTGCCTGGGGTTGAGTCTCCTGGCCGATTTGAGGTACTGCAGATTTTTATGATCTGTCCAAACCACGAAGGGTTCCTTAGCTCCCTCAAGCCAGTGCCTCCACTCCTCGAGTGCCAGTTTAACTGCCAGCAGTTCCAGGTCACCGACACCATAGTTAGTCTCAGCAGAGGACAGCTTCCTAGAAAAGAAGGCACATGGGTGAATCTTATCATCAGTACTCCTCTGGCTGAGTACGGCTCCCACCCCTGAGTTGGAAACATCCACTTCAACAATGAATTGGCGGGAAGGGTCCGGTGCGCGGAGGATAGGAGCGGAGGTGAAGGCCCTTTTAAGGTTGTCGAAGGACTCAGCAGCACTCTTACCCCAAACGAACTTGCACTTGGATGAAGTAAGAGTATGAAGTGGAGAAGCAACAGAGCTGAAATTACGGATGAACCGTCGATAGAAATTAGCGAACCCCAAAAACCTCTGAAGTTGCCTACGGTCTTGTGGGCGGGGCCAATTCTTGATGGCGTCCGTCTTGCTGGGGTCCATGGAAATCCTATTAGGAGAGATGACGAAACCCAAGAATGAAGTAGACGATTTATGAAACTCGCATTTCTCTGCCTTGACAAACAGGTTATTCTGCAGCAAACGGAGAAGAACAGAACGGACATGAGTCTGATGGGCAGTGAGATCTTTAGAAAAAATCAAGATGTCATCCAGATAGACATAAACACATCGCCCAACCATGTCCCTGAGGACATCATTAACAAGAGCTTGGAACACTGCGGGAGCGTTGGATAGGCCAAAGGGCATTACCAGGTATTCATAATGGCCGGTAGGAGTGTTAAAAGCCGTCTTCCACTCATCCCCCTCCTTGATACGGACCAGATGGTAGGCATTTCTAAGGTCGAGCTTAGTAAACACTGTGGATCCCTGAATAAGATCGAAGACCGTGTTCATAAGGGGAAGTGGGTAACGATTTTTAACCGTGATATCATTCAATCCCCTGTAGTCAATACAAGGTCTCAAATAACCATCCTTTTTACCCAGAAATAAAAACCCTGCACCAGCTGGGGAGGATGAAGGGCGGATGATGCCTGCCTTGAGCGTGTCACTGATATAATCCCTCATGGCCTTATCCTCCGGGCCAGAGAAGGAGTATAGATGGCCTTTAGGAGGAAAGGTTCCAGGAAGCAAATCAATAGCACAATCATAGGGCCGATGGGGTGGAAGGGAAGTGGCGCGGTGTTTGTTAAAGACTTCCCGAAGGTCATGGTAGACTGCCGGTACCTTGGAAAGGTCGGGATAGGTTTCTTGTCCTGAGATAGGGACAGAATAGGGAATCGAGGCTGCTAAGAGGCAAGTAGAATGGCAAGATGGTGACCATCCCAACACCTTGCCCTTAACCCAGTCAATGTGGGGGTTGTGTTTTCTTAGCCAAGTGGCACCCAAAATGACAGGGAGACCAGGGGAATTTATTATCAAAAAGGAAATGAGTTCATAGTGATTCCCGGAAATACAGAGCTTAATGGGACCTGTTTCGTGGGTGACCTGGTGAAGTACGTGGCCGTCAATAGCCAAAACTTCAAGACGCTTAGAGGTAGGTAAGAGTTGGATGCCCAGAGATTCGGCAAGACTCCATGAACACAGTGTCTGCTCCTGAATCAATAAAGACTGAGAGACGCTTGGTTTGACAATCAGCTTGGAGAGTGGCCTGAACAGAGAACGAAGAGGATTGCCATCGCTTTTGGCTCAGCAGGAGCCTCTTACCTCCTGCTGAGCCTGGCCTTTTACAGGACACCGACTAAGTAGGTGACCCTCTCCACCACAATAGAAACAAAGGCCTCTCTTAAATCTCCGCTCTCTCTCTTGTGGGGACAGGCGAGTTCGACCAATCTGCATAGGCTCTTCTCCCGGAGAGGTGGGTGAAGAACTCAAAGGTGGAGCCGTGACTAATGGCTATGATCTGGGAACAGATTCAACATGGTAAGTACGACTGAGGGAACTCCTCTCCAACCTTCTCTCATGGAGCCTAGCATCAATTCTGGCAGCCAGGGTCTCTAGTTCCTCCAGGTCCTTGAGAGCGTCACGGGTAGACAGCTCATCCTTTATCTCCTCACTGAGACCCTGATAGAACGCATCACATAGTGCCTCATCGTTCCAGTCACTTCCTGAGGATAGAGCATGAAAATCGATTATGTACTCAGTTACTCCCTTCCTGCCTTGTTTGAGTCTGAGCAACCCACGTGCAGCCTCCCTCTGAGGCGGAACAGGATCGAAGACCCTGATTAGCTCCTTGCAAAAGTCCTGGAACCGATAACAAATGAGGGAGTCCCTCCGCCATTCTGCAGTCCCCCATAATTTGGCTTTTCCTGAAAGGAGGGAAATACCATAGGCTACTTTAGCGCGTTCAGAGGGAAAAGATGACGGTTGAAGTTCAAAGATTATCTCACACTGAGTAATGAAGGGACGACACTGACTCTGCTCACCTTTAAACACCTTCGGAGGAGACAGGCGGGGCTCAAAAATGGGCGAGACCTGGAAGCCAGACGTAGTGGCTTTGAGACCGGGAGAAGGGGCTCCTTTAGGGGAGGGAAGGGAGGACATCCTATCAAACATGCTCATCATTTGTTGCATGTTTGACTCCAGGCGGGTAATAGTGCCTTCAACACTTGAACGCCACTCCTGTGTGGGTGACGGGTCCATAGTGGCCAGATTGTTCTGTAATGGCACTCAGGGAAGACCCGGAAATTCAACCACACACAGAAGTAAGTCAAGGAAAAAAGCAAGTTTATTTGTTTTTCGGAACCTGGTAGCTGCTCTGGAGGAAACAAAGAAGGTCTCCACAAGGAAATCCAAACACGGCACCAGGGGTCAAACGATAATCAGGAAGAGGTAATGCACGGGAAGGCAGAGAGAGCAGACTTGGCTTGAGGGACAGACAATACTCGGTGGTCGTGAGGCAGAGCTTGAGTCAGGGTCCAGAAATCCAGAAACAACGGAATCCGTAGCGGGCTTGGCAGGAGGGGAAGAACCGTGGACTGAAAAAGGGTCGAAGAAACACTAGGAGGCAAGGCATGAAACGCTGGATCTCTACTGGCTGATAGCTGTCGACAATCTGGCAGGGAGGCGGAGACTGAGAGGTGTTTACGTAGGACGAGGCCCAGGTGGAACAGGTAAGCAATCAGGCGTAGCAGGTGAGTAGAATGAGTGCTAAATACAGCATGGATAGGACCGAACATGAATGATGACAGGGATTGTTACTTTTATTGTTTGGACAATTTTATCCACTGTTGGTTATCTGATTGCTTTAATGAATAAAGATATGAACACTTTCTGACAAAAATGCAGCAATTGTGTGCTGTTTAGTAGAACAACTGCACTGTTGTATAGGCAATATGGACTTCAAATTTAACACAATAGTTTTCATTGTAATAACAACAAAAATAAAAAGTATTTAAAAATTGATCAGAGCCTGGTTTTTTGGTATTGATCTAAACCAGTACCCAACAAACCCAAATAGCCCTTGTTTGGGAAGATCTGGTTCAGATTTATACCAAAAATACTGTTGAACTTTTAAATGTTTTATTTATCAATGCAGCTATGTATAGTAACAAAAAATATTGCAAAGCATTTTTAAGTCTATATTGCCAATCCATTTTGATTGGTGCTGATTGGCTGTACCGCCAAGATCAGCGACATGTTACAAGCAGCTTTTATGCAATTCTAAGCTGTTTCAAAAATAAATGATAATAGATGAGTAGTTAGATGTTCAGACATTATTTATAGTGTTTGAAACAGGAGGACCTCCAGCCTTCTAATTAGGAACCCTCCCAGGTAAGCACTGGAAACAGAAGCGGTTCTTCCTTCTCTCCCACACACACACACACACACACACACACACACACACACACACACACACACACAAAAGAGAAAAAACTTGAGCATTGTTTATGATAAAATAATCGACGACTCCTTTTTCTCAAGCCTTGATCGGCCTCTTGAGGGAGACAGTACGAATGCCTTGTCACACCACGTCCAAGCACTAAGGCCAGATTCTGAGCGGCCTTCTTCTGGCGCAGCGTCTCTGTTATGCGAACAATCTGACATGCTACACATGTTCCATGTCCAAATGAATTGGGCAGCTCTATGGCGTCAGCCTAAAGGACATCTGAGAGGAGAGGTGCAGGGGGGCTAATTCTTCTCTCTGCAACAGCTTTTAGTCTGCAGCCACAGTCAAAATCCCACGTTTGAAGAGAAACTGTGACCACAAAATCTTTGTTGAATCAGGCCACACTAGGAGCCAGAATTAGCTCGTCACCATACTTTGCACAGATGGCACCAGAGACACTCACTGCAAATGCCTGACATTCTAGCCAAGGCTGCCTAACCCTATTCCTAATCCTAATTAGGAATGCAATCTCCACACAGCCCTTTTTTCACCACAAACAGATATAAATGCAACGGTATTACTACCTTAATCCTCAAATACTTTCAAAATTCTAACATTTTAAAGTAATCACCAAATAAAGGTTACTTTTAGGTCTACAACTAACGACGATTAATCGGATAAAAAAATTCATATTCTGCAGATTTTTCATTTAACCACTTTAGCCTTTTTTATACAATATAAGAAATACGTAAGAAAATGCAAATAAACAAATAATTTAATTCCCTTTAAAATGACAAAAAAAAAAACCCAAACATTTTATTGCCCAAAATGCAATAACATAGCATTTCTTAATGTGTGCTTGATCATTTGTAACAAATTTCAGTTTGACTTAACATCAAATCTAATCTGTTAATTACTTTTTGAATTAATAATAATAATTGGACAGCAAAAGGTGCTTAATAGGAGATTTATTTTTTACTTTGTTTATTTACAGAATTTTCATTGAACTGGGTGAAGCTAAAACTGTTCCACTTGAGGAGTTCTGGGAAGAACATATTTACAGACAAAGAAGATGTTTCATCTTAAGTGCAAAATGTATACATAATTTGTACAGTTTTGGCTTAATTATTGCTCTGACTATGTTGTGTTTTCAGCAAATGGCCTTTTTTGAGTCTGGATTAATCAAATTAATCGTTTCAGACCTAATTACTTAAAATAAATTCAAATAATTTGTTATAAAAATAACAAAGTGGTCAAACAAGAATACGGCACAGCACGAGACAAAAGAAATATTCACTTCTATCAAAGAGGACTGATCAGTAATTTCATAAGAACATGTAAAGATCTGGAAACATTCCCATGTGGACATAGCAGGCTAATCTGACTGCTGGGATAATAACACGGGTCGCTTTATGACCAACCAGCAGTCCCCTCTCCTAAAAATGCCCTATTTGGCCAACACAGTGATGGAGAGATGAGGGAGAGCTGACCCACTCTGCCACTGCCTGCCAGATAAGCCTGCATTGTTGAGTTTTTGGATGGGGAGCGTATTCGACCACAACGAGCTAAAGCTCCACTGACAACAGAACAATAAGCGAACAGCACACAGCAGACACATGATGACTTAGCAGGTCCAAAAGGTTTAATCTGCATCACATCCTGAAAGCTTGCTCTGGGTTAAAAAAAAAAAAAAAAAGAATTTGACTGAAAGAGTTGCAATTCAGGCTCCAGGTAGAGCTCTACTTTCAGAACTCCAGCTGTCTTTTCTGTCTGGTTGGGAAGATCTGTACACCCCACGCTAGCACACCTATAAATAAGTGGGGGGGTTTTAACCCCACTGAAATCAGCTAATCCTGCTTTATTGTTAATGAAGGGGAATAAAATCAGTTTGTAATGTTACAATCTTGTTTTTGGCATGCAGAGGCGTAATGTGTGAGATGGTAGCAGGAGGCTTATAAAGGCATTATAACAAGGCCCCCCAGTGACGTTCAGCTCAGTCATCAAGATGCTATTAATCCAGAAACAACATGTCTTGAACAAAAACCTCTGTCTTCCTAAAGTCTATTGCTGCAACAATAGTTACCCACAGCTCAGGCTATTAACTGGCCTTTGTTTTCATGTTGGAACAAAAGCCATGTTGTGTAGAGGAGCTTTCACAAAAAGCACTGTAGTCAGACTAAATTTATGTTTGCCAGAAGATCAGGGCAGTAACGATTCACCAAATGATTCAAGGACCTCCATTTTAAAAATTCCTTGAGGCAATTATGTGCCTCGAGGTGCGATGATTATTTGTGTTTTGCAACGCTCTCCCTTTCGCCAATGAGCTGTTGATGAATGCTAAGTGCCATTAGGTGTACTAGTGCTATGTTAGGAGATGGCGAGGGACAGAAAGAAGTACTGCTAAGAGAGACAAAAAGTGTCAAAAGTGTGGGATTACTTTAAATAGAAAAGATAACACAGCTCAGCGCAGCGCGTGTGCCTCTGTTTTACAACAGTATGTCCTCCATGCTGCAACACCTCAGCAGGAGATATCACTACATGCATCGAGCTCGTACCTGGTTGCTAACAGGCGACGTTTTGTTCCCTCTGCAAAATACTAACATTAGATTTGGGCTAATATTGCATGTGCTTGCTGATCAAGAAGAGTAATGATGTGAAAAAAAGCTTAGAAATATCAACGTTATGAAAGCTTTTTCATACTTCAAACTTGGGACTGAAAGTGAAGTACAATATAAAAGGCAGTGTTTACAAATGCTTCAATTTAAGTTTGCTTTTTCATTTTTAAAAGTTAATGTAAAATGTTTTACTTCTCATCTGTTTTTGCACTTTTAAAAAAAGTCTTTTCATACTTCAAACCTGAGATTAAAAATGATTCTTGAATCATTTTGTATTTTAAGCAATAAAATGATTTCCCATGAAAAAAGGAACTGAATTGTTTTTACTTGTATTTTCTCTTTCATATATTTCTTTTACTATCTTAAGTAGCTACTTCAGAAGGGGGACATTTCCTTACTCAATTACTTGATTGATTGTCAGAATAATTAATAGATTACTCGATTACTAAAATAATTATTTACAGCAGCCCTACTGAAGATCAATGAAGGTATCAGGGTTACAAATTAACATTTGAAATATTTCTGTATTAATCAAGATGAATCAAATTCAATCAAAACCTGTTCAAATGAAGGCCGGTTTTGGGGATTTTTTTATTCAGGTTCTAGACCCAGCCTCCAGACCATAAAACACCAGCAGAATCAGTTCTTATGGTATTTAAATTCTGAGCAGCCCATCAGATGATCATTCCAAATAACAATCCCAGGACATTATTTAAAGATCTGAAAAGTGTGCTTGGTATTTGATAGGGGTGAGTGTTTTATGAATCCAGCACAAGAAGATGTGGGGACCCGACAGCCTTTTACACAGAACAAATGTTCACTTAATAGCTATTGTAAAGCAAAAAATAAAATGTGCTACAGCAGCTGACCTGGATGTTATATTATGCAACTGAAGCAATTTAGTCTTTTTCTTTCTTTTCTTCTTCCCAAAGTTAGCACAAATAAGGGGGAACTGAAGAAAAGAGGTCTGGTTGCATGAAGCGTCTATTTAGGGAGTGACTGGACATGTGAACTGGGTTTGAGAGGTAGGTGTGACTGAGGGGACTGGGCTTACATAATGTCCCCAGATTTTGTTTTATTCCAGTATAAAAAAATCTGAGGCAAACCATCAGAACCTGCCTAATAAGTTTTAAAATAATTTTCTGAATAGACCTGATCATAACAATACTTCAAATCTTAAAGTTTTATGTGAATTTGAACTCTTTACATTTTGGACATGTCCCCCCCCCCCCCGGCTGCAGAGACCTCCGATTACCACTCAGCCTATGCTTTTCTTTGCAGCGTTCTAGCAGGAACAGAGGCTGTTCGCTGCCTGTTCCAACATGTCAGCTACACTGAAGAGGATGTTGCACCCAATCAGCATACTGTACCATTCTAAACATTAACTTCTGATGGAAAGATGGATTATATCACTCAAGAATCTCTGAATGACACACGCAGATAAGCTTTAGTTTTGGGCTGTCTATATTATTATTGTTTTTGTTGTTTGGAGAAAACTTTTCCCCCCAGTTTTTCTCAGCCACTGAAATTCCTAGAGATATTCCGCAGTTTGACGGTAGTTCTAGAGAACAGCCTGTTTAAATGGTCTATGAACCTGGAAGAAGACTGAGAGGCTCACAGAAAAAATCAGACATTTGACAGTCCCTCCAGGATGTTGCAATTACTTTTTTTGTGATTACTGGTTACGTGGCACCTTTTCCAAAAAGTTGCTGTCAAAGTTGCAATTTTTTTAACTTTAGTCTTGACATAACATGGTCTAACACAAAAGTTGAAATTGCTACACATACCCTTCCCAAAAACAACAGGGTTTTCATCCTGCAGGTTCAGCTTTCAAGAGATGTTGTGAAACAGGAAGGTACATTAGAAGTGGGCTAAGGGGATTGGTCAAAATTCAGCAAAGTTGCAGTGATTGGTCCAAAAAGAAGGAAAACCTTAAGGCGATTGGTCAGATTTGCAGAAAAGTTGTGATGAATGGTGAAAATTGCAAGTCCACTCAAAAATGATTGCAAATTTGCATTAATAGTTGCAACTGCAGCTTCCTGGAGGGACTGATTTGGCAGCTATTCTGCTTTCAGTCTGATTTCTATATTGCTGTCTTTGAGCTTATTGTGGCATTTCAGTTTAAACTGTAACCAATATGCTGACAGTATTCGTCTGCTTTCTGCTAAACAGATGTGTGAGCTGTATTTTGAAACTAAATAGCCTAAACTGAGTGGTTTCATAAAAAGCGGTGGTTTGGGTTTGATGAACTGCTGCTTTAACCACTGTTAATGTTCTTCCAAAATGTCCTGTTCTTGTGTGTTGTTCTGTGTGTTTTAGTGTTATTGTTTTCTATGCTGTTTTAGACTAAATGGTTCCAGAGTCCGATGGTAGGATGAAAGAGCAGAGGATTTACCACAAACTTTTCACATTTCTTATTGTTCTAACCTACTGGATAGCAGGAGAGGATCAGATGGCCTTGGTCACTGAGCTATGGATTGCTAAATATATGCCATCCATCTGTTTTCTATTCCCACTTAATCTGGTTCAGGGTCAAGGAGGGGGGCTGGAGCCTTTCTCCAGTGGTCGATGGGTTAAAAAGAACATTATTTATAATTTTTTTTTTTTTTTTTTTTTTTTTTTTAACAAAAGCTAACTTTGGGATGATATAGTGACAACAGATGCAATTTAGTGTCTTCACTAAAGAACTAAATCAACATGAATATAAAAAATGTTGCGAAATAGCTTCTAATTAAAAGGGTGGAGTTGCTTTTCATACGTTCCATTCTCCAGTCAGATACATTCCATTCAGCAGAGACAGTGGGAATGAATGCTAATCGTTTCAGGGCCCAGTTGTTTATGAACATTATGTGCCTCGTGAAAGAATACTGGGACATCAAAGAGTGCAAACTGAGCAAGAATTTCCCAACGAGCAGCCAGAACTCAGACAAGTGTGTATAATGGCATCCTCCGGACTCAAACAGCTTGCTCAGGCTGTTTGGAGGAGAATGCTGTAGAAACAACAGGTGGCCAGGGAAACTATCTGGGGTTCCTCCTGCCTACCCACCCACTGGAGCCGCACTTGCATCACCTACTTGGAGAGGAATTGCTCTTTGGTTTCCATGGGAAAGGGCACTTGACAGCAGAATAATTCACTCTTCCACGCTGCTTGTTGTGTTTCTATATCAGCTATGCTACTATGCATGCAGTGACAGAGGAAACAAAGACAGGCAGGACGCAGTTACAGCGGCTGACGTCCAGAGTGCTTTCATGGTGAAAACAGAGAATAGGGGATATTTTTTTACCTGCTGTCTTTGCTCATGTCCAACTAAACTGCAGATATCTGATATGCATCAGTTCCACGAACTAGTTTTTGTATGTAACATATTAAAAAAACCCACCTGATCTAAACACCGGACGCTCAAGGGAACTTAGTAGAGATGCACTCTCGTAAAGCTTTACCTTAATGATTTTGTACAATTGTGACTTTTGGGGGGGGGGGGAGTGCACAGCATCATGGATTGTATTTTCTCATCTTTCTGCCATGATTAGTGATGAGTTGTTTATTTTAGGAGCGGGGCGACATCATGCTGTGTTTGTGAGGTAGTAGATGGTAGGGGTGGAGATTTTTACGATCTCACGATTCGATTCAGATCTTTGGGGCCACAATTCAATTCAAAATCGATTGTTTATAATAATTTCTGCTTAAATCTATAGGTGTGCAAAGTATCCTCCTGATCTACTCCAGCTGGGAAATGGAGACATTAAAGTGTCTGTTTCACATTTAATAAGTTTATTATTAATCCATGCTTAGATGGAATTACTCCATTTTGTTTTTACAAAGCAGTCACGGAGACAGATAAACGTTCCGTATTCATGTCGTCTGAGGATACAAAAAGCGGGTAGTGGAACCCGACTAGTTTTAGTGAAATTTCAGCATTGTTGTCTGAGCACATTTCTGCATAAAACACGGTCACAAACTTCCGACCAATCACGCAACACGTTGCACAGAGCTCTGTACGGGAGGCTGCAGCTCCACACACTTGCGGTGTTCTCGAAGTGCTCAATCCTCATTTTGCGAGCCTTGCACAGTTTGGAGCTCATGACAAGCTCAGTCTTTCCAGGCATTTGGTAAAAATGTTAGCCTTCAACAAAGACGTGGCTATTTGAATCCCTCTCTTTCATTTTTGGAGTTTCCTCTTTATTGTGGTGTTTTCCGCACGTGTACGTTGCAGCATCGTCTGCGTGGTGATGTCATAACATCCCAAAATGAAGGCCGACCGACTGCGGATTTGTTTTATTTATTTCAATCGAATGTGGAACGTTTTAAATCGATTCTGAATTGTAGTAAATGAGGATCAGGATTCTTATGTGAATTTTCCAGAAATAATTCAGAAAGTCACATTTTAAACTGTTTTGGGACTTGATGTTAGCAATTAGCGAGGTTAGCATTACTAACCGTAAACAGCAATCACCATGTATGCTAGAGTAAGCTACCCTTCCATAGCTCTTAACTGAGATTTCCAAAAAGCTGCCAACATTTCAAAACTCATCATGACAGACAAGTTGAACGCTTCAAAGAAAAAAACAGAGCTACTTTGCTCATTGATACAGATAATAGATAACATTGATTCTTCCCAACTCTGTGGTCATAAGCATAGCAAGTGAACTGAGCAGAGCAGGCCCTGCCCTGATAAGGCATGACTACAGATGGCAAGAAGCCAGACTCCATCTGCTTAAACGCAACCAGCTCTGTATCAGTAGGGAAACTGCGTAACAGGCAGAAGCAGTTTAGTCCCAGTCTTACAGGCTGTTGTTCTGCCTTAGGTTAGATACCCGCACGTCACAAAGGCTCTGCAGTCGTCTCCTTTCTCTGAACAACTGAGCAGTTCTCACTGAACAGCATTAACACGCTAACAATCGCCCCAAAGGAAGCTGCCCACAGATGATCTTGAGTGTTGATGATTTGAGATAAAACTGTACAGTTGATCAGTTCTGCATGAAAGAGTCTGTTTTAAGGAAGGACAGTAGGAGTGGGTGGTGCTGGGGGAAAACTGGAGATCTATTACGTTTTACCACAAGGAAATACAGATTCTCTTTGAGCTTGAGGTGTGTGTGTGTGTGGGGGGTAACATTGTATTATTATAGAGAAACTTTATTAGAGTACTGTGAGTGTAGGGGTTTCTATGTGTTCACCATTTTACTGTTCTATCCCTAATGGCTAAATGGCTTTTGTTCTCCTCCTGTTGTTGTTGTTTTTTTTTTAAATTCTCAATAAATTATTTGTGGCTTTTTGCTTTTGTATGTTGAATATTTTAGGAAGGACATATCTGTGCTCAGAGCTTTTTAGGGTTAGCAGAACAAATACGAGAAACGGCTTTGTTTTCTGGTGCGCAAGCAGGGGTCTGCCACTATTGAAGAAATGGCTGAAGCTTTAAGAGAACAAGATAAAATGTGTTGAAACTCTTACGTTTGTGATTTCTGGGAAGATGGCTCCACCAAGCTCATCCAAAGCTGTTTTCAAGCTCCAAGTTTTAACCTAACAACGTGGAAGAAGAAAGGATCCCTGCAGACGATTGTAAAAGTAATTTTTCAACAAGAGCACACCTTCGAATCGGACATCATTGCTGCAAGTTGTTGATTTGAACAAAAATAAATACGACCCTCTACCCTATTAAAACTTATCTTCTTTCTTTATGTATTTTTTGTATAATACAGAGCAAGGCGGAGGTAGATAGACTGATTTAAAGTTGCATTTTTTTAGCTCTAAAATTGCTCGGCATTAAATTATTTAATCTGACTTTAGAAGTAGAGCAGTAAAGGAAATGGCACAGCAGATAACGTGGTCATTTTGGGAGTAACTCTGCTCTTGCACGTTATATGAGGTTTAATGTTGACAAACTGACAATTTAGTTCAATTACTACATTAACACCAAAAAAATACAGGAAATCCCTTAGAAGAGACAGGGTGTGGAATATCCACAGTCACATCCTCTCCCCCTGAATAATTTGTCTCCTTTTTCTGCAGTCCCTCACATACCCAAACTCAAGTAGTTGGAGTTTATTACTAAAGATTGTGATCCGCTTTGAGATCTGAGCCATGCTGTTAGTGTAATTCAGAGCACAGGACAAACAAACTAGAATCTAGAATGAAATTTCACCAAATTACCCCCCTGCTCTGCTTCTCTGTGTACGCAGAAACTGAGGACACCCTTCTGTAAAGAAACCACTAATGGAGCTCAGACAGGAACCCACCACAGTGTTTCAAACTCATCGCCTATGTCTGGCATTCTGACAAATACCTAAGGCACTCACTTACCCAGAGTATGCCCTCACACACATGTGGCAGCAGCTCTGTGTGTGCTGAGCTTCCACTCTGGATATGAGTCACAGCAAAGTCTAAAAGGCGTGGACAATTCGACCACTCCTCGTGATTGATCTGAACAAAAAAAGTCACATTTTTCTTGAAGTAATAAGTCCTCTTTTAAAACCGAATGAGAACAGCTTGGTAGAAACAGAGGTGAAGCAGTTAGGTCCGTGCCAGGGCCATTTCGATCAATCACACTGAATTGCTCTCTGCCAAAGGATGCAAGCCAGCCACAGTGCTATCAATGGCAACTCAGTTTCAATACGTTTAGCACTTAGCTGCCCTGAAGGGATCGTCCTCACACCATATGGCCAGATGGTCTGCTAACATTCTGCCTGTCTGCTCAACTGAATGTAAACTATTCTTCTGTTGTTACTGGTGACTGTTCAACTGAAACAAAGCTAATGACCACATCTATAGAGCAAACAGTCACACAAACATTGTCAAAGTTTAGTTTCAAATGCTGAAGCTATGCAGATTTGTTTTATTTAGGGCCGGGATTTTAATTTCACTCAATGAATTCAAAGATGTTAAAGTGTTAAAAACTTTTCACGCAATTAATCACATTTTTCTTGTTTACATACAAAAGTCCCGAGCCAGAACTTTTGTATTGTTTCTGGTACGCCCAATAAATCTGACGCACAAGCGACATCCACCAACAACAGCGATGGACGACAAAGCCACTTCTCTTGGCCCACTGGGGGTTCATTTTTGCTTCAAAAACCAATCTGATGGGATGCTGGAAAAGAGTATTGTTGTGTGCAAGTTGTGCAAAAGGGACTGAAGCTATTTGAGCCGAAAAAACCATGCAAGCACAGATGTGCCCAACGCTATGGTCAGCCTCCACAGTCCACATTTCTATAGAAGTATTTTTCAAAGAAGCTCAATGAATAAGCAGGGATTTTTGAAACACTTGAAAGCTGAATAGGTATAAAAGTCCTTTGCAGTCATCTGATGGCTGAATAACCTAAATAACAGATTGAAACAATAAATATATTTGTTTATGACCTCATATATCTATTTTTTTTAAATAATTTAGCTGCAAAAAAATGGTTTTTGAATTGAAAATGTTGCTTATTTTTGTCGATATATGGTTTTCGATTAAAATGTGATTTAATTAATTACAGACCCTGCAATTAACTCGATTAAAACTTTTAATCGAGTCCCACCACTAGTTTTATTAGTTAGTATAACAGTGGATAGCTTGATGATCCCGGCCAATAGTTGAGCTCAGAGACAAAAACAAGCACCAATTTATCGACGGCAGACTGCACCGACCTGTATAAAGTTCACACAATGGTTCCTGCTTGCTTATAACTTGACATTTTCTTGGGCTTACATGCCAAATCATATCTTTGCTCCAAGCAGTTGCTAGGCAACACTAGAAGATGTCACCTCTGAGACAAGCCAAACTGGAGAACTTTTTTTTTTGCATTTGGTTTTGGTAGAATTTAATGCAGCAAATTGTACCATGTAGATCAATAATTTCAGTTCTTGTCTTCTGTTCGCTACAGTAGGATATCTGACATGATCGTCTTACTGTTCATCAAGGCCTTTTTAGGATGTTTAACATATGGCAGATTTATGGGGAAGATAAATATATTTTACTGGGGAAAAAAGTATGAAAGTTCTCCAGTGCTTCTAGGTGTAATGTGTATGAGAGTAACATCATAGCTCTGTGGCATTTCGAATGTGATTAACACAGTCGCAGCAAAGTGATCTGGTCCCACTCTCATTTATGATTTATTTTTGCAGTCAGAAGCATCCTGCATTATTTTAAGATGAACCTGAGATGGTGCAAGAAAGCCTTAAGATAACTGGATGTTGAGCATTAACCTCACTATATTCTAAATGCACATGGCTTGCTATGATAAAAAGCTATAAAAACAGATCTCAGCAATAAGTTGGATTTTACAGAAACATCCACCGTAATCACACCGGAATGCTTGCAGGTTAATCATTAACAAGAACTCAATTGTAAGATAGAAAGATTTCCGTTTCATGAACTCCAAGCACTGTAAAATCTCCCCTCTGAAGAACGCCCTGCCAGATATAGAGCTATAAAGAGCCCCCCCTTCATAAGATGCTTCATCCATGCTTCAGCTTTGGCTTTTTTTAACCAAAAAGAAATCAGCTGTATTTCTGTAATGCTTGCCCTTCTTCAATTACAAAGATATGTTTAAGAAGATTTCGATGAAGCAATATTGAGTCAAATGCCTTGGTCTCACCAGACTTGCCAACAGAAAATATTTCTTTAGATTTGTTTTTAAGGTGAAAATATCAGTGCTTTATCAGCACCACCACTGGAAATAGTTTTATTTTTTACAGCTCGAGAGCCAGCTGGGTGCCATGTTTTTACATCACTATAAACATCTCTTCAAATAAATGTTTCATTCTCCCTCTCTTATATTCTCAGTATCTGTAAAAAATCTCAAAGCAGGAAAACAGCTTAAGTCCACAAATCTCAATAATTATCTCAGCATCCTGGAAATAGGTCTCTTAATATCACCGGCTCAGTTTACCATAACTGTAACTGTCTATTGACAATCCTAACTGGTAAATGTCTGAGCTGGCACTAATGAAGTCCCCTATCAATAGAGCAGATATATTTAAGGTTTAAATAAATATGGTCTAGACGAGCTCTGTTTTAATCATAACAGTTGAAGCAAACAAGCCTCTTTTTAAACAGATCTAAGGCTGAAACGACCCGAGAACGACTCAAATGACTTGATTGAAAAAAATCTTGGAGGCAAAAAGCCTGACCTGGAGTATTTCATATATTTCATTTAACTTGATCCTGTTCAACTGCTTGATTTCCCCCCCACACACACACACGTCCCATGTTTCATAGGGGACGGTCGTTGGGGTTGCACAAGATCCTTCTGTTTACATAAACTGTGATCAAGAAACGGGAGATGATGGCCAGAAAACATGAGGAACAAATCCCAAAAACATTATACTTTTAAATCTTTCTGAAAAAAGAGAGAAGCAAAGATCCTCTACTGTAAACTGAGCTAGCTTAGCAGAAAACACGACGTCAACAACAACTTTGCTGACTTTGCTATGCTCTGTTCATCCACAGCGGAGAGAGTTGGAGTTTCTGCCATAAGTAGATCATGGTTATGTTTTATCTGCAAAGCTGCAATTTCTCTTGTGCTAAAAGCAACAACAGAACTTAAACTGGTAGAGTGAGAGAGAAGGGAAGAGAAAAACACTGATCCATCCATTGTTGGGGCCAGAGCTAGACGGATCATCCTGAATCATCATGAACTAACCTGAGTCCAGATGGGGTAAGACTAGCTTAAAATGATGAGCTGTAACGATGCGCTCCACAGATCCAGAGTTCCGCTCTGAGCGTCTTTACGCACAGGTTTTCCGATTATTTGTAGCGATGCTGAGATACTCTTAGAAAGGAATCATGAGCTGGCAGGCTTCTATATTTCCAGCTAAGAATATCTAGGAGGAGCTCACCTAGGATGTCTAATATTTAATAAAGATCGAACATTTAGGACTATCATCAAGTACGCTGTTGCACATAAACAGAGCAAACTGTGAGTTTTAGGTTATTCTTTCTTTATATACTGTATAAATATTATATTTCATTCTTTCATTTGCTAGCTTTTATTTATACAGGTGAAGCCCATTTCAACCAGATAAAAGATATTTATAAGATTTATAAGATAAAATACAGTTATTAGAAATTAATATTGTCCTGTATAGAACACAATCCTTCAAAACAAAGTTTTAATTTGATCATGTACGCTAAGAATAAGAAAATCTGAAACAATGTTCCCAACAGGGCATTTAACAATGCTAAAAACTGTTAATAGGTTCTCCAAGGTTACTGAACTGACTGTAAACAGTAGACTGGGATATACAGTACACGTCCACAGGAGCAGCAGGCACAGCTCTGATGGAGAAAGAGGGGGTGGCATCTGTTGAAAAAAAGCACACACTTATCCAATTACTCGAGGAATTATTACTAAAATATCCGATGGTCCCCGCCATAAGCAGATGATGTATGGTTTTTATGTTTTGCAGGTGCATTTAGACCCTCTGACAGCCTGCAGTGATGGATGTGACAGGACAGCTACCAGTGGTGAGGAATAAAAATAAAGCCTATGAAGATTTTATATAGAAGAAGCTCTTCACAGTTACATATGCTGCTGTATGATGAAAAATAAAAATAATATTATCTTCAACAAAACAGTAATAAAATGATATATGAAACACCTGCCAGGTTGTTTTCCAGATAACTTTTTTATACTAAGTTGAGCATTAAAAACTGAACAATCTAAAACATATGGAATCAAAATAAAATATGAAAATAGCAGTGAACTATAATAATCCTGTGATGATTTTACCAGCAACATTTAATGCTGTAATTAAAATGAATGAAGCCAGTGTGGCCTGTTTCATTAGACCCTTGTACCGTGTTCTCTATCCCCTTCAGTGACCCATGACATTGATTTATGTTACTGCCATCATTAAATCTTTATTATAATGCTAATTTTCATATTTCATATATTGAATTGAACACTACTGTTGTGGCTAAAAAACCCCCAACAGAGATCAAGTGGCATTACCTTCATGGACCCACGCAGTAACTAAATACAAAATGTACTGATCAGAATGGTGCGAACATTTTCTTTTAAATCGCACACACGGCTTCTTAATGCTACGTACAGCGAAGCCTGTCGGTGAACCCAACGGGCATTTTAGGACCAGGAAGTTATTTTAATCTGACAGTACAAAAAGGAGCTTCCAAAATCTGCACTCTTAATATCTACAGTTCCTATAAGTCCCAGACTGTACTGAGTACCATGACCAAAGGTTCTCCATCACCCAGACAGAACAGTTATCAGTATGAACGACTAGCAAGGTTTCTAAACCACCAAAACTTTGCTTCATGCTGTTCCTGCATTTTAACAAGACCCTAGAGAGAATGTCACATGTCAGCGTTGCTCCTCACTATATAAAACATAGACTGTCCTGCATCTTCATTGTCTATTTTTGGTTGATTTCTCTCACTTTTAACTCTTCATCTTTTTATTTTCAAAAGAATTATTTTTGTGTTTATTTGATTTGGTAATCTTGATCATTGCGCGTCTCTAATGGTTTAATGTGTGACCTGTTTCTAACCTCTGTAAAACACTTTGTGTTTCACCTGACTGTCTAAAAATTGCTGTATGAATAAAGTTTAAATGATAAATTGATGGATTTCATGATGATCTGACTTAACTGAGAACATCAGGTTCTGACCTGACGAAGCATTCCTGAAAACTTTCAGAACAACATCTGACTAAAGGAACCACGTCTGAATGTCATTTCTAAATCCAAACAGGATGAATTTGAAATGATGGATTCCTTAAACTGATCTATTCAGAAAAAAACATAAACTGAAGTTAAAATATGTCAAAATCTAAAATTATTGTACGTCAGCTATATAAACGCACTGTTTTATCTTCTGATTACATGATAACAAATAAAGGAACACTTGCTGGCAGAGGAACCTTCTCCACTCGTATAGTTTAGATCCTGTAAAATTATTCAAAAAGGCACAATGTAACTTTAAACATTTGCAGTTTCTTTGATTTGAAATATTTTTAGCAAAACTACAAGGAAGACTTCACTGGAAGAGAGGAGGAATTCTGTCCTCTTTGACATTCCCGAGTCATCTTTTGTAAAGTCAGCAGCACAAAGGGGTTACATTTTATCCACTTTTCAAGTCTTCTGCCAAAATTGAATCAAGTTGATCCATATTTTCATGCAACATGTGCAACAAAAGTAACTCTAGTTTTCAAGAAGGCCAAGCAATTTGTTCTGGCTGTAACTTGCATTAATATAAATAAGTACAGGAATGTTTTCCCCTGAATTGTGTCAGTGCAGAGAGAAGCTGGTTGCTCTTTCAAGCTATTTTAGGAGCAGCTCTGCCTTTGCGTCTAGTTTCAGAATTAGAAGCACGTGCAAACTCAGGATTGCCCACATTAAGCACCAGCAAATACTTTTATGAATATATCCCAGAATCTCATACATAACCTGCCTAATAATAACACTCTGTTATTCACAGCTCCACTGATAATAAGCATACATAGAGCACCTGTGGCTGAGCACTCCCCCCATAAGAGAAAGCAATACACTACAAGTCACTACTTTGGTAAAATAGGTTAGAAAAGAAGGAGTGATGTGGTGGCAGATGGTAGACAAGCAAGCGCTAATCATGCTCTTCAGCCAGGTTCCACTCATCTTACAGGGCAAGCAGGTGGAAGTGGGGAGTTCAAGAAGGATTAATGGGTTCTGTGGGAGTTCCCACGGCTGAGAAAAGGGGATGACTAAATATTCTGCAATATGTGGAGACAAGCTGATGAGAGAGAAATAAATTTGTCAAAATGACTTACAGGGAAAGTCTCGAGCAACCCCTGACTAGGAGGCATGACGTCATGTTCCACTCCTTTAGGACCATAGGGCAGAGAGGTTTTGACACACACTTTATAAATCATAGCGCGCCAGCCATGTGTTACTTACGGAGCCCCCTGGAGGACACGGGGAACGTTCTTTCTTTTGTGTTACCTCGCAACAAGCTTGCATTCCCTCGCAAAAGTATTGCATTCCCAGCACTTTTGCATTCTCTTGCAATAATGTACTAGTGAGTTCATGTGGCATCTTGAATACTGAAAGTCTTTCTGCTACAGTATAAGGCTTTTGTAAGGCTTTTACATGTATGTTAATATCTCGTTTGTGAGATAGCTGAAGATTTATATCTTTTTCTTGAGGATACAAATGTATGTGCAAAATGCAAAAGCAAAACAGGTCAAACATGAGCTTTCCATCCTTTATAAGACATAATCAGAAACTTTCTGCAAGGACAAAATGAAGAAAAAATACGTCCCATAACATCCAAACTGAGTTGTTTTCTTTGGGTAATAAAGTCATCTGACAGTTTTGATTGTGTCTCTTTTGAGTTTGCAGTATGAATAGTTAATAAAGTGTCGTTTTCGTGTGCAGTCCCAGCTCCAGCAGAAGATATTATAGAAACAAACATAAACACGAACACTGGTTGATTTGCAACCATTTTTCTGGACCAAAGAGTTAAGAATGTATCAACATGTTTTCACTGAGGCTCTTTAAAGGTGTACATATGTACACTTTTAAATTGACATTTGTTATCACTGTGGCTGTATACAAAATAGACCAGGGTGCATTTGCAAATTTAATGCAAGGAAACGCAAAACCTATTGCGAGGGAATGCAATCATTTTACGAGGTAACGCAAATGAAAAAAACTTCCCCATGTTCCCTACGGGTCTCCATAGTTCCTGTTTTTATAGGAACATGTCAATTTTACAAAAGTCTTAAAACCCTAAAATGAGAGATAATCTTGCTCTTATTTATTCAAATAAACTATATTTCCTGCCACAGACAGAAAATAACATCCCCAAACTTTTGAGCTGCTGTTCAGAAGTCTCGTCCACTATCATGATCACATTGGAACAATTTCAAACACCTGAGGTTGTCAGATGACTCTGCCTTGTGGCTATTTTTAGGAAATAATTGCCCTTTTGCTGCAGCCTTGTAAACAAAAGCTGAATCCAGAGCGATTATATGGCTATGATGCTCAGCAGGGGTGCAGCCTCAAGCTTTTTCCTCTCACACAAACAGTGGCTCATTGCTTCACTGTCATTAATGAAGCCCCTAATTATTTCACTAAGCTGACAGAGTTCCAGTGTTTGATCAATGGTGGGCTCTTCTGACCTATTGATGTACTCCCATCAGTATCCAGTGAATACATAAGTGGGAGGACTGCCATGGCACTTCCTCCCTCTGGGGACCATGTGATCGCAGATAAAGATCATCAAACAGGAAGCTGCTCTTGTGCTGCCCAAAGCCCAGGCAGCCAGTAAGGAAGCAGATTATTCCTGATATAGAGGAGTCTAAACACAGAATAGCGATATCTTGACAAAACAAACAATGACTGATCGCTCCAATTAAATTAGACTCATCACTTCCAAAAAGTCAAGCCTCCCCCGTCAGGTTCATGATGTGACTAATCTAGATGCCAAACTTCCCACAAGAATCCTCCCTCTCCACACCTCGGTCATTATCATATTTTCATCAGGAACTTTTGGCCAACGCGTGCAGCTTGAAGACTGGTTATGATTTATGAACCCTATATTTTTCACTTGCTTGTCTTCTTGACATTTGAAGCGTGCATGCTGCTGTCATTTCTGGAACAAGCAGTAAGTAACTGTGTTTCAACCTCTACGAGCTTCACACTACAAGAGATTGTCAAAAAAGGAGAAAAAAAACAGAAGAAAAGCAGGCCAAGGTCCTGAATCCTTCTCTGTGTCACGGTGAAGTTGATGTCTGTCTCAGGAGACGAACCGACACACCCTGCTTCTTTTCTGAATGCCTTCAACTGCCAAAAAACACTTCGAAATTTCCCCCTCCTCCTACTCTGACCTCAGCCAGCTTATCAGCAGGGATACTCTTTTTATCTTTTAGGAAAACAGGTGGTAATGATTGTTAGTCAGAGATATGATGTGGAGCTGTGTTTTCTGTTTGGAATGCTGCATTTGCTAACATGGCACAGTCAGGTTTAGGAGGGACTCAGCAGATATTTCTGGTCATGTCTGCAAGGCGGCTCAAAACAACCACCGCCCACTGCCGCTCAGCTGTTTCGGGTCATTCCACAGTATGGGATGTGGAGCACTTTAACCTTATGACATGGAAGGGCTTTGGTTGCACAAGTAGGATCAGGTTCAGCTTAAATAGGAAGAATACAAATAACTTTGCAAAACTTCCTAACTTGCACCACATTCGGACTTGTAACAAACAAATCCTGCTTCTTTCTGTTTGCCTGCCCCGATTTACTCTGCCATTTACCGTCCCTTCGGAAAAATGTCAGGCTGTCTGCAACTTGCCCACAGGGACAGAACGTGTCATTTGGAGAGTGTTCCTAACATTTGCTTGCTAGCTTTAGGTGGAGGGAGAAACATCGGAAAACAGCGCCGTCCTTGGGGAGCCATCAGCAGTTATCTGGGTGAGAACTGTCTCCTGTCCTGCCAAATGGTGCAAAAAGACAGAGTCCCAGGTTTCAGTTTAGAAAGACATTCGACACTGGACCCTGGCTGTGTAATTCCTTGGATTTTCAAAGGTCTGTGACTGACTGGATCCAGAGAAACCACTTAACAGTCTTCAAGGGGGCAGCTTTCTTTTTTATCTAATCTATTCAGATAAGGGGTGGAAACGATGATAAACCCAAGGTATTAAAAGAAAACAGATCCTTTATATTAGGGATGTCCAGTCCTTATTAAATATTTATTTCCCCAATATTTATTCTAAACCCAAATAGGAATAATAAGTTAGTATCTAGCGTTATGTGGTGATAAGAGTCAGATCTGTCTTGAAACGACACATGCGCAGCACTTTCTAGCAGAACTGCCGTAAAGCGAAGCAGAACACGGCATCAGCTTGAAGTGGGAGTTCTGTTGCCAACTTAGCAACCTTGTCGCTATATTTAGTGACTTTTCAGACCCCTCTAGTGAGTTTTTCTTAAAAAAAAAAAAAAAAAAAAAAAAAAAAAAAAAAAAAAAAAAAAAAAAAAAAAAAAAAAAAAAAAAAAAAGTCACCAGTGACAAATCCTGCAACTTTCTCTGGTTTATTTGAGACTTTGGCAACAAAACAGGAAAGTATGGAGCTAGCTCCATAGGAAAGCACTGATAGTACTGCAGTTGCAGCGAGAGCTGCCGTGAGCCCCTCCCACCTCCAAAGCACTTGCAGGTGGTCACCCTGCCTGACAGCAGGCTCGTCGTGCTGTACTAAACTGGGGGAGTGCATCCTGATGTCTCTTTATCACCCGTCAGATGTGTTGAACTGGGGAAACGCATCCTGATGCCTATAAATCACCCATCAGATACCATTCCCCCTGTACTGAACTGGGGGAACGGTATCTGATGGCTCTTATTGGGCCATCAGGATGTGTCTCCCCAGTTTATTACAGGGGGAACGGTATCTGATGGGTGATCTAGAGTGCGTGTATACATGTATCTATATATCTATCTATACAGGTATCTATATATCTATACATGTATCTGATGAGCGCGCAGTTGCAAACAAGTGGGACAACTTCACTGAAACCCGTTGTTTGATTTCACGGTGTCCGTAGTTCTCTTGCGGTGCAAGCACAGTGCGCTGGTTACGAGACTGAACAAGCACGCGGGTTTTTTACCACGTGGGTGGTGCGGAGCGGCGAGGAGAAGCTGGGGAAACAGTATCTGATGGGGAAATGCGAACTGATGTAACACCGGTCTGGGGCTGCACTGCTGCGGCTGTAACGAGTCCGGTATGACGGTGACGGGGCGGTGAGCTGCGCTGCGCCTCGCGCTCGCTAACTGCATCGAGCAGCTGCAACACCTAGAATAAAATAATTATTTATGTTGGGCTTTATTCAGGCTGAAAGAAAACATTGTCTAACATGTTATATTTATAGTTTCCTCCGCTTATTTGAGGGAATCCCAAGCCGTTCCCCTCCCAGCTGGGAAACCCTGCAGCGTGTATTTAGGCACGGCTTAATTCCACAAGAGCTCAGGTGCACAGCCGCCATAAGAAAGGCTCACAACACAGAAGCTCTCAGCCTTATTGGACAATGGAACAAAAACTGACAACTTCTAAAAATAGATATTTCAAACTAGATA
The DNA here is from genome assembly GCA_014839685.1 of Anableps anableps. Lineage (NCBI taxonomy): Eukaryota > Metazoa > Chordata > Actinopteri > Cyprinodontiformes > Anablepidae > Anableps > Anableps anableps. Next base: position 2,782,046 of record CM026078.1, on the reverse strand, counting down.
AGCCAAGTCACACCTGTCGGGAGCAGCAGCGACGCTCGCAAGTGATCCGATTCTTTTGAATGGCTCTTTTATTTTTTTGCCGTGAACGATAGGACTCAGTTAGTGAGAACTGTTCTTTGTATTTTTACGATTTAGCTTGTTTATAATGCTCTGCGCTCAAGTCAACAGCTATTATTTTTATTTAGTTTAAAATTATTTAATCGGGAATAAAAAGATAAATATAACTGATAGAAACCAGTGGATATTTTTTTATATTTAATGGTGCAGGATGATTTCCTGTATTTTGAAACAAATATTAATTCCACCTGAACAGCCTCAGTGTTCTGTGAAATGATAAATAAAGTTAATAAAATAAAAAATAATGGACATCCTGGATCCGTTTCTTTGCTCCTTTTCATTTTTTAAGTATATTTTTGAAGTATTGGATCGGGACTCAGTATTAGCTGATACTCAAAATCAAAGGACTCGGATTCGAACTCGGGGCAAAAATAACCAAAAAAAAAACAAACAAAAAACCCCTGATGGAGACATCCCTAGTTTATATACAGTGTGTGGATCCTTTTCTGATCACATTATCCTGCTAAACCTGAGCTGTAGTCAAAGCCATGATTTAAGTCAAGTTTATTTGTATAGCACATTTCAGCAGCAAGGCAGTTCAAAGTCCTTCACATAAAAAAAACACATCAGTCAAGTATACAGCAAAATCAGCAAAATCATCTAGCAAGGTATACATGGTTTAGAAAGCAGCAACAACCTTGTGAATGCACTGCTCGACACAGGTTTTTCTTATAAAAGTAAAAGAAATGATCTCACAGTATATATCGGCTCAGTTCTAATCCACTTTGAGCATCTTCCAGCCCCCACATATCTTGGCTCTGTTGTTGGCAGAAAGCTTCTGGCAGATTAACTTTTCAACAAATTTCTTTGGAATATTTTCGGAGAAATGGCCAAAGACAACACAGGAAAAGGTGGATGCAATTCCGACGTAAGAGTGTTCAGTCTCGATAACAAAGGGCCTCGTGTTTTGCTCCAGTGACAGATGACTGGCTGTAGAAATGCAGCATGTTCAGCCTTGCATTTAGAAGGGCTAGAGTTGCATAGCCATTAAGATGATCACCTCCCCAAGAACACCATGAACTGAAATAACAAGCTCATCTCACAGAGAGAGAAAATGAAACCGAGCAAGGCCTGCAGAGAAAGCACAGACCAGTGACACTTGTGTTTCTCACGAACATTCAGCCTCACACGTTGGGGAACATTTGAATCTATATTAGGAGCAGAACATTTTCAAAACACAAGAAGCGTTCGAATTACAGTCAGTGCCTGTTATGAACGGGCGCCTATCAGCAACAATTAGTAATTCATAACCCGGCTTGTGGCAAGCTCAAGTCTGGCCGCATTTGTCCTGTTTCTACAAAGAAAGAGGCGGCGTTGGCTGGGGGCCAGCTGACCACATGGCTGAGCCCTGTCCACTGAGACAAAAGGAATTCCTAAATTTTCACTAGCTCACCACCCACATGAAAAACTAACTGCTCTTCTATCGAGCGCCGTCGCAGGTTTGCACAGGAGAACACCATTAAGAGTATCTGAAAGGAAAAAAAAAAAAAAAAAAAAAAAAATCATCTTACAGCCCTAAGGTATGTCAGCAGAGACAGCATGGAGAGCACAGGAACATATTTCAAACAAGCTCCGCTGCCGTTCCTAATTAAAGTAAAGGGAATAAGCCTGCTCACACACGTGAGAGATCACAGGGAAGGCTCTTATGTCTCCACTTGGTTTGATCTGTTCGCCTGTCCTCTCACACCTTAATCCAGTGAAAAACATTGAAAGCTTGTTTTTGTGCCAGGCTGAAAGGTAAAGAAAACAAGCAGCAATGTTTCTAAGAAGCACCTGGTACACATACAAAGGAAGCACAATTTCCTTTCATTTACTAAACAAAATCATTTTAGGGTAAAGAAATCAAAGTGGAAATTAGATATTAGGGCATTTATTTCAGTACAAGATAAATTACCTCACAGATGCAACAAAAGGCAAGTCAGATGAATTAATCTTCATTTGTAAATAAATCAGTACTGATTTAAAATTCATGTTTTATGATTTTAAACATGTGGAACCTGGGCTGCCTTTAGTGAAACTTTAAGGACATTTAGCTCAAGGATTTCCAAGGTAAATATGACAGAGAATTGAGTATTTCTGGCTTCATATTAATTTTCCTCTATAGATGAGACTATGGGAATGACTTCATCCTTACTGTATTCTAACAGACTGATTCCAGTCAGTGGCCAGGCTGAAAAAGGACTGAGTCTCCGAAGAAAAAAACTAGATACGGATTTACCAGGAAGCTGTGCTGCTCTGTGTGTGATCTAATTAAATACAAATTGTCAGAAAAACAAATGTCATTTAAAGTGTTTTTACTTCAGCTATCAATAGGTTTTATATGCAGGAGAGCTGCTTTGGATACCAAGAGTCTTCGGCTTTCTCACTTTATCACTGCACTGACTTCAGGGGACATTTCAGTAAATTTATCTAACTTCCAATGTGGAATTTCAACTTTTAACTAATAATGAAAATTTAACTAAATTAACAGCATTTTTTTTTTTTTGGACCAAATATGAATTGGAAGGTCTTCTATTTTATTTTGTTCTTAGGACAAAGTCCACATCCTGTTGAACTGTTTTAAAAAATGTTAGTAAAAAAAAAAAAAAAAAAATAAAATATATATATATATATATATATATATATATATATATATATATATATATATATATATATATATATATATATATATGAACATTTCAGAACCACCGCTTTATAGTTATAAACTGATCAAGCAACTATTTCTCATTTCTACAGACACGAATAGGAACACAAATGGAACTTTGTTCTCTCAATAGAACATCATCCGAACACGCGAGAAGCGCGGTTGTCATGGCTCTTAGGGCTCAAGCGGAAATAAATAGATGAACTGCGGTGATCTTACAGGTGTCCGTTTTTCGCTTCCAGACAAACCTCGGTTACAGACTTCTGAAGCCGTACAGAAACTGTGGCTCATTTTCTCACGCTTGTTTCCTTTAGTCTGTTATAAGCTTCGGTGCGGTTTGAAAGGCAGCGGTGAAGGAGGAGGAGGAGGGAATAGGCACCCACCAGGACAGTCTGCCCGCTCGGCTGGCTCCTCCCGCGGTCAGCCTGCTTTTATTCCGCCGCAGGAAAAACCGTTATCTCGCATCACTACATCTCTGCCGTTAGCGCGGCTCCACAGCCCCGCGGTAAATAGTTAACTGCTCCAGCTACGAAACCGCACATATCCATATTTGATTAACCAAACTTGACGAAAGTTTTTTCTTTTATTTTCTGAACCTTTTGAGTCAGGACAGCCACAGCACACGCGTGAACATGAGCGCGCGCTAACAAAACGTGCAACTTAATCAGGCTGACGTGAAACGTTCGGCTGATTTAAGCTCCGCTACGATAATGTTTGTAAAAAGCAGAGAAAATAAAGCGGAGTTCTACTAATGTAAACAGCGGTAAAGGCGACGCAGCCTACTGAGAAACAACAGGAGTACTAATCAAAAAGTTGTGGGGAAAAAAAGGCGACTATCTTCTCTTTACATTTCGGTAACAATTTCTAAATATTCTACGTGTATTTAGCGTCAAAGATAGCAGGTTTACTGTCAGTAAACCTGACAGTAAACCTTTTGAGTTTAACGGTAGTTGCGTCCAACTAGTTAGTTGTGACTCATGGTCCGTTTTCCATACAACGCGGAGGTAGAAACGGTAATAAAAACTGATGCGGGAGTTGACTGGCCATGATGGCCACGTCCCAAACAAAGCCACGGGCTGAAACAGCAGCTGCTTGGGTTGCTTTTTGTACTTACAGTGAGTTGAGAGGAGAGTCAGGAGGCAAGCCAGACGTGTTTTCGCCATCTTGGTGTCGATGCAATGCTCGGTGCGGCTGGCCGTACATGCGCAAAGTAGCCTTAACAGCTTTGGTGAGGATAGAGAGGGGGAGACAGAGACCTGGAGGGAAAACTACCAGAGGGAGAGAGAGGCAAAGAGAGGCGGGGGAGCTATTATATGGGGTTTCCATAGCTACCGAAAGCATCACTCACACAGACAGGAATTTATAGTTGACACGATGAGGAAAGCTTTTACTACTGTGTCCTTAGACTGTTGTTGGCAGGCAGCAGCTGGAAACCCAGATAGGAAACCACCAGCCTCCAGACTTTTATGTGATGTGGGATGGAAGTAAGATTAGGAAAGAAATATAAAAGCCTATTTTCCCATATTTTTGTTGATTGAAAAGTAATGGCAAATGCTTTTAGGTGATGTTATAGCTCCCAAATACGCATAGAAAAATAAATCACCATCAGCTATTGTATGTTGCAGGAAAATATTTAAAAAGATCAAACCTGCTTGCACTCAGTATGGCTATGACCAAACCAAAGGCACACTCTAAAAACTGCTGGGTTATTATTATTATTATTATTATTTTTTAACTCGAAATGCTGGGTTTATGCAACAGGTCTCCCAGTTCCTTGGGTCAGACTAGAACAGGGGTCTGCAACCTTTACAATCCAAAAAACCATTTTTGCCCTCAGTTCAGCTAAAAAAAATCTAATGTAGAGCCACAAATGTTCCATGACCTTTTGAAAAAAAAAGATAACTCATAATTTTAGATGAATATTTGCCATAAAAAATTAGTTGTAATTTTTAAAGAACCACCATTTTATGTCCATTTTTAGGTTTTAAGATAAAAATAAATAAATAAATAAATAAATAAATAAATACAACTTTTGCAAAAAGATACAGTTTTTTCTATAGGATGTTGATATTTGTGGAAATGTATAAAAACAATATGGCTTCCAAATGTCACTGCATCTTTTCAAAAAAAAAAAAAAAAAGAAAGAAAGAAAGAAAGAAAACTGAGGGGGGAGGAGGGTGATAAGGGAAAATTGAAAAACAGAAATGGCAAAAAGGTAAAATGATGCAATATAATAATATTATCAGTGATTAGAAATACTTGAGTTTTCTTCACTTAAGATAACATTAGCCTTTTACTTGCTGAGTAGTTAGTGCAAGCAAGTAATAAAGTCATTTTTTGCCTATTGATATAATGGTGATGCTGTGATTTATTCTTGACAAGTGTACATCTTCTCCAAAGGCTATGATCAGTCCAAACATAGCGCAGAGTAAATTTAGCCATAATATAAAGAGGAATGTGTCTGAAAACTTTTCTCCAGTTTTTTTTAGCAACAGTGCACGCTGAGCAGCAATTTTGTCACCGAGTTTCACTTGTTGAACCTTATGAAGCTGTCTTTATTTTCTCATCCCTCCTTCTGGACCACACAGTGGTGCACTTGTTAGCACTGATACCTTAATTCCAAGAGAAGAACTCAAAGCATGTTTTGTTCTAAGCTGACCGATAAAGAGAACAAGCAAGAATATTTCTAAGAAACATATGATATGCTTATTAAACATGTTTATAAAAAAAATGCCTCTGTTTTTGAAATCAGTGTTGAAGTTAGTCATTAGAACACCTCACTACAAAATTCACCATGAGATAAATGACATGTAAGAGATGCAGTAAAGGCCAGATGAATTAATCTTAATTTATAAATGAACACATGGTGTATTACTTCATAGCCATGGTTCTCAAACTGATGGTACTTGTACAAGCACCACCAAAGTACAAGTACCAACACCATGCTGTAATCACCAGTACAATGTTAGGAGTGCAACAAATAGACCTTTCCATATTTTTATTGGCTAGAAATCATTTCTCTGTCATAAACTGAAGGAATACTGGCTTGACATGGCACAGCAGTCATGTCAACCCAGGACTCTCTTACCTTGTTCAGATTGAAAAAACAAGCTCAGTCTTGTTAAGTCCTTTCACATCACACTGGATACAGTCCTTGGGTTATGCCAACATGTAATGCTTACATCAAGCATTTTTTTTCCTTACTGAGCTCTGCAAGCACAGAAAAATACTCCCATACAAGAAAACAAACCCTTATGAGGTTTACAGCAAGCAAAGTAAGCTTATTTAGATATATGCAACCATATCGTGTAGAGATGTTCTTATTATCCAACAGTGGATGTTCACTTTGAATTAATTCTGTTTGCTAAAAAGTCCATGCTCACTGCATACTTCATTGGTGCAGCAATTCTGTCTAAATATAGGCATATGTCTATATTATGCTTGGGTGCCTATTGTATTGCATAACCTGGGCATGTGTCTAAATTAAGCAATATACTAATGTAAACCAGGTGAAGTTATTGCAAATGCTCTCCTCTTCAGGTGAGAAGCATTGTGTGCTGCTGGAATCCTGAAATGCTCAGTTGGGAAGAAAAAAATTCATGAACAAGATGCATGTTTTTGTGAAATGACTAAAAGGACATTACAACTACTTTTATGATCATATAAATGTTTAGGGTGACTGTGGCTCACTGAGAGGAGTAGTTGTTTTGCAGTCTGGAAGCTGCGGGTTTGATTCCAACTTCTGGGCAAGGCACTTTACTCCAAGGTGCCTACTGATGTGTGTGTTGGTGTATAACTATAGGCATGTTTGTGAGTGGCTCTGTACTGTTTAGTATCATAGATACAGTGCATTCAAAAATTTTTGAACGCTTTCTCATTTTATCATGTTACCACCACAAACTTTGATAGAGCTGTTTGATGTTTTATGTGACTGCGAAAAACTTGGCGTTTTACATTTGAAATTAAAATATTTAAAAAATTGGTACAAATACAGTTGAAACCAGATATCTCCATACACTGTATAAAAAGACATAACCTTTTTTCCCTCTCTGTCTGACATTAAACAAGGCAAAAATTTTCCTGTTCCAAGTCAGTTAGGATTACCAAAATAATTATTTACTAAATGTTAGAATAACAAGAAAGACAATTTTAGGGAATTTAAACCTTCCTCATTCAGAAGTTTACATGTATTTCCATTATTTTAGTAGAAGTGACTTTTAAACTAGGACTTGGTTCAACAGTTTTGGGTACTCTTCCATGAGCTTCTCACAGTAGTCTGTAGACTGCTGTAGGCTGCCTTGCTCACACCTTTTCAGCTCTGTCCACACATTTTTTATTGGATAAAGATCAGGGCTTTGTGACTGATTAAAAAAAAAAATTATTTATTTATTTTTTTTTAACTTTCCTCTTCGAAGACTCAGACCTTGCTTGGCTGGAATACTTGAGGTCTTGACAGAGAAAGAGAGGAAAGTGTCAGTTTACTGGGGATTGTTTCACCCGTAGGATCTTACAGAGAAGGGGACTCTATACAAAGGAAACAAAGAGTGGTAAAGCCTTGGAAATCAGAAGCTCCGGTAGCCAGGTACATTTGTTTACACTCATTACTCTAATGATCAGGTTTGTTCACTTCGTCCTTAATCATTAGATCAGCGGTCGGGTAAACAGTCCAGGTCGGCAACAGAGATGGGCGATGATGCAGAACAGATCGAATATCCATGAGGCAGTGATCCAAATCTAGAAGCATGAAGTAGGGGTTGAAGGCACAGGCAGAGCTATAACCAGAGCAATCAGGCGAAGGCGATGGTCAAGAGGCAGAAAACAGGTCAGGTACATGATCAGCAACTCAGACATAGAACCCACAAAGGCTGTGACAGTGGTTGACGACAGACAATCTTGCTCTGAGTGACTGCAGGGCAGGAGTTGATATAGGCAGTGGCACTGGTGGCATCAATCAGCAATCATTAGGCAACAGGATAGGAGGGGCAGAGTGGAAGTGCACATGTAAATTGGTGGGAATAGAGAAGATCATGACACAAATGGAAACCACACTAATTATGCAAACCCTAAAAAGCCAACCATATACCCTTTCCATTCCACTACACAGCTGTGCAGCACTTTGTGTTGGTTTATTACATAAAATCCAAACAAAATAAATCAAAGTTTGTGATTTAAAGGGTGTAAAATAAGGAAATGTTCGAGGGGTGTTAATACTTTAATATTTTACCACATAAATGTACACGCAGAAGTTAAAACTATCCACAGTAGAACCTATTTTTTTTTTAGATGAAATAAAAAAGAATGTTTCACAGAGGAACACTGCAGCTCAGGAGTTATGCATTAAATCATCCAGTTTTATTAGTTATTGATTCTTAAAACTAAATGGTGTACATGCCATCTTGCAATATTTAAAGCCAAAAATACTTATTAAGCATTAATACTTGAATTTACTACAACTTCTTAAATATTACAAAGCATTATTAACACCACATGTAAACACAGAGCACCAAATATATATTTGAATGTGTTTATCTTGCAAGCATAATTATGGTTGAAAAATTGAGGGAAATCTTCCTGCAGTCACATAAAAATCTATCAGGGGAGGAGACACACTGAAGTCAGAAAAAGCAGCAAGATCCTTGGATTTGTTCATCAAAACCTGTTTCTGACTTCTTCCCGGTATCTACAGCAGCAACACTTTGTGCCACAGAACACCTCAGCTGTCAGTGTTCCACCCAGACAGGTTCAACATCTTTCTTTATGAGGCTGAGTCTACTCTGCAGAACCTGGTTAGAGGAAAAAAAACAACTGTGTATGATTGTAGAAGTGCTTTACCCCTTTTCCTCTTGTCAGGGAAAACAGAATTAGACCAAAGGGCTTTTATGTACTCTGCTCCAACAGCCGATGGGGAAAACACACAACTAAAAGAGCACAGTTTCTCTGCATGAGGTTAAAATGATTACAGAGGATGTCAGGGCAGATTCTCTGAGAAACAAATTATCCTTTTTGTTCCTGTGGATCTGTTGCTGGCCTTTTGCTGTGCATTTAATTACCTATCGCCAGGTTCTATCTGTTTGTGATCCCCTTTTGGTGTCTCATAAAAATCATTGTCACATTTTAAACATTACATTTGGCTGTGGGTTGAATGGTTATTTATCAAAGCTTATCCATGGTTGGTCTATTCCTTACTCTGCAGTCAACCATGGATCTGCCAACCAGATGGTAATATCTAATGGCATCCCAATGGACCTCTTATTGCTGTCATGCCAAGTTAATCCTGCCCTACAAACAAGGCATGGCAGTAGCTTCAGCTTTATTTAAACAACCTAGCCTGCAAAAAGCCAAAGGTTCTTTTCTTAGAAATGTTAGCAGAAGATCACATTATGATCAATCAAATAATGTATTTTTGCTCCAACTATGCACACCCGACAGTCGATAGACACATGGAAGACATCCTGTTTTCAGTTCAATAAGAGAACAGAAATGTATTCTCCAAAAAGGCTGGCAAACTGTATCTGATAGAAACAGATCTGTGTCTGACACATGTGGCCCAGGCATGGGCTTTGACAAAGGCCAGAAAGGCAAACAGGTAACAAATAAAAGGCATACAAAGGATAACAAAGAAGCTGGAAACACACGTGGTCTGGACTAGTGTACACAGGAGAGAAGCACAGACAAAGTGATAGCTGACAAGGTCGGAAGCCGACCTGTATATGCAGAAGATGAAGAGCCATACATGAGATGACAGATGAAAGAGGAAAATGCAGGAAGAGCAGTGAAAGAGAAAAATGAAAACTAAAGACACAGCAGTGATGAGGACAACAGAAATGCTGCAACTGTTTGGCCCATCAGCGATTATTATCTTTAGATCTGGTATAGTTAGAAAAAAAAAACTGACTTGTTCCTCAAATCTGATCATTTAGAATGTTTTCACCATTGAGATCCAGCCCTTGTTGTTGGGTTTTTGCAATGTTGTGTGCAGGAAAGTGGTGTTGCTGGTGTCTTGGTGTTTGTGCTTTCGCTTATCTTCCACAGGGTGGCAGGCTGATTAGATCCAGCTGGTTCTTGTTGCTGCCAATCAGCTGGGGTCTTCATTAAGAGCAGTTTCCCTGAGGCATGCCAGGCAGTTCTGCACCAAGTGTGGTAACAGACCAACCTTAAGCGCATCAATCTCCATTGCACCAAACCTTATCTAGTTTCATTTTCTTACCCATCTTCTGTCTCTTCCCCACAGTACCAGGTCTCGGATTCCTCCCTGACTTAACATCACCACTCCTTCCTAACCATAACCACTGCTGGATCCACGTACCCTCCTATGTCCATCTCCATCATCATCAGACCATTTCAAAACCCTTTCATCATCCTCTCCAGCCTGTTATTTCCTGACATATTCAGTTACCTTTCTCCTCAGTTCCTCCTCTGGTCCAGTCCCTTCCAGTCGCTCCGGATTCCTAATCCCCTCATCGTTCACCTCCGTTGCCGTTTCTGGTCATTGTCTCTCCAGCCCCTGGTTCCCTTCTGTTTTGCACATTCAAATCTGTTAATCCTGCTTTCCGTGTCTGTAATTGTTGCTTGCGTAAGAGTCTTTACAACCATCATTTTGACACTTGTTTTAATAAGCAGGACTCTGGACAAGTCAAACAGTCGGTCAGTTGTTCACTATCCTGTATTTTTCTGATTGGTTGGAACATAAAGGGTTCCTTCATGAATTTATATGAACATAAACCATAAAAATTCCTCTGAGCCAACTAGAGGCTCAGTACAGAAACAACAACCCGGACAAAAGAAAAGAGATGTTTCTCTACTTCCTGAAGTCACGAAACTCTACAGGATGCAGGTCTCTGATGACCTCTGATGGTTAACAAACACCACTGGGATCATAAAATAGGTCCAGAAAAGACAGACTTTCTTTCACTTTCTCTGACTGAAACAAACATTACTCTCTATCAGCTTCCACACAATAGTTTACGGATCTTAGGATATAGTGTGTTGATGTTCTCCATCTCACTGTGTTACAGAGAGCCCTGTAGAGGACAGTGAAAGGAGCTGAAAGGGTCATTAGAACGACCCTGCCCTCTGTCCAGGATCTGTTTCAGAGCTGCTGCAGGAGCAGGGCTCTGACCATTGCGAGAGAGTCTTCTCACGCTCTCCATGAACCTCTCAGCTAAACGATGCCCCAGGGTTAAAAGCAGAACAACCAGACAGCTCCACCGCTTTCTGTCTGAGGCTGTTTAGAGTGGAACTGCTGTTAAGATCATGCACTTTACATTATTGCACTGCTTTAAGTCTTTTAAACAATCTACAGTATCATTTTTACATTAATTTGTTTCTCCTTTTGTTTGTGTGCAATTATTTATCCAGAGAAATGTCAATAAATAAATTTGTTTTGATTCTATAAAAGAAATTCTGTTAGGAATATTTTCTCCTTGGCAAGTTTAGTAAAACAAATCAAGCAAAATGTACCTTATTTTTTATGACTATTATAACAGTACAGCATGATTTAGTAAAACTGAACCTGTAAAATTGTAAGGAATATGAAAAAAAAAGTCAATGAACATTAGCACTCACATATGGTTCATTGTTGCACCTGTAAGCATTTTGAGGAGAGAAAGAGTAATTTACCACAATTTGAATAAGGCTGTAACATAAAATGTGGAAAAAGTGAAGTGCTGAGAATACTTTCCAGATGCACTCTTCTTTCTGGCCCTTCTCTTTCCTCATTCCAACAGACTAAAGCAGTGCTCAGATTAGGCTACAGCTGACACAGCCCCATTCCCTCTAGCCCAACTCCTTCTCCGTGATGACATTACCTAGAATAGCTAACCCCTGCTCAGAGGGAGCTCTCCACCTTTTCCAATTAAGATCCATGTCCTCAGACTTAGAGGAGCTGACTCTCATCCTGGTCACTAGCGGTGAAATGCTAAAGCACGTGCTGAAAGGAAGCACAAACCAAAAATGAAACTGTAAGGTTCTTACACCAGAAACCAGAGAGAAACAGAGAAACAGAGAGAGAGAGACAGAGAGAGAGAGAGAGAGAGAGAGAGAGAGAGAGAGAGAGAGAGAGAGAGAGAGAGAGAGAGAATAGGACACTGGTGACATTATAAAGTCTTGGCTTCTTTTAAAACTGATGAAGATCTGAGACAAACTGTTCAGGGAGACAGACAGCAACAGTTAAGGAAATTCCAGCATTTTGTAAGTTCTAGTTGTGTTCTACCTGTACCAAAGACCTACTGTAATCTCTATATGTTTCAACTAAGGAATAGAATGAAAAGGCCTAGAAGAAGAAGAATACCTTTATTAGTCCCCCAGGGGGGAAATTACATTTCAGTACAGCCCATCTCAATTTTTTTTAATCTCTTAAAAGCTAATAAAGAATGTGTTATGGTCTGATGATACCACGCTTTAACTTTTCCAAAAGGTGCGTTTGACACCAAAACAACACTGCACATTACCAAAAGAACACTGAAAAAAACAAAATCAATCTGAAGTGTTCCTTTTAAAAGGTGGCTGTCTGAAATGACTGCAGCTTTTAAACCTCGTGAGAACAGATCAACTCTTTTTAAGGAACGTTCAGTAACCTAATATCTTCAAGGCATGACTTTCACTCCTTAGTATTTCCACCTTGTCAAGAAGAGGTGGGATGGGAGGGTTAAAGCTGTGCCAAATCTGATTAGGCAGTGAAGGAGTGAAATCACCAGGAAAGAACATAACAGAACATGCCATGAGAGCACTTTCCTCTGATTAGTGTTTTCTAAAATCTGCAAAGGATACATGCTGTCTGAAAGCATGTACTAGAACTGGCTATGCTGTCTTGGTTTGTTTAGTATGAGTAACCAATGATAAGCTAAAGATCTATGAAGAGCAAGTCTAATTTTCTGTAATCTCTCTGTAAAAGGGGCACAATTTAGTTAATATATAAATAATCTGTAAAGATTTTATCTATGTTAATCCTTTTATGAAACTGAAATCTTGTAGAAAAATTCCTTTTTGATGATAATCATTTAAAAAAAAGAGAAGAACAGTTCTTCACGGTATGATCATGTTGTAAAAGCAGGCGCTGTAGAATAAAAGACAGTTACAACAAGTATACATCATTGCACATGTACTGCTTACACTTCAGTTATTTCCATTGAACAATTATGCCATATCCCGAAGTGTACACAGCTACAACACAGCTAAATTATGCACTAAATGCATCAAGCTTTCTAGTGAGATGTGGGAAGAAGTGGAACCCAGCCACATCCACCCACCAACACACCACACACACCCACACACACACACACACACACACACACACACACACATATCCATATGCACTATATTGCATCTTTTGTTTTCATTGTGTTCCTTGTATCTTTTGAATAATAGAAAAGCCAAGAAACTCGCTGAAGTCTCAGGTTTACTTTCAGCACTTGGATACAACGCTCGCACTTTCTCCATTCGATCAAAACTCAAGCTCCTGGCACCGAGCCTGCATTGTATGCTCAAATGTTTTTCTTTTCTTTTTTCATGTAAGTCTTTCAAGCTCACTCCTTTCCTGCTGTTCTCCAACAACGCACTTGGAAGCACTTGTTACGCCAACCTGGGACTGAAAGTTATACTGTTCTTTTGTCAAATTAAAAAGAATCTTTGTCAAAAACTTCTCTTAGCATATTAGAAATTGTATTTATTTCATACATTTACCTTAAAAATTAAAAATAATTTGTGCAAATATATACTGTTCAGTTTATTTTGTTAGAAGCTTTGTGATAAACCATCACAAGATAGTACATAATTGGGAAATTGAAGGAAAATGATGCGTTTTTTTATTTTTATTTTTATTTATTTATTTATTTATTTTTTTTTTTTTTTTTTTTTTTTTTTGTTTTTTTAAAAAGGCGTGCATATGTATTTGTGTCTGTGGTGGAAATTTTCTATGTTTCTCTGTTCAGAAGAAGTTGCTACAGTCAATAGTATGACACTCTGACCTTTTGACATGTGCTAGATAACTGACTGAATTGTAATTTAATCAAGGGGAGGATGATGCAAAGAGGAAGAGGAAGTTACTAAAGAGACTGTTAGCTTGAGTGGTCAGACTGGACAGAATTGATTTTTAATCACAGGGATTGCACGTTTCCAGAATGTTTTACATTGATGTGTATTGGGGATTGTGTGATTGTGGGTGTGTTTAAAAAGCTGTTAAAAGACTGTGTGAAGCTTGAATTGTTCAGAGCAGTGCTCAGAATGCCTTGGAGTCTGATGCACTTTGCTTCAGTCCCTGCTGAAGCTTTTCTTCAGCAGGGACTGGACACTGGTTCGAGTTGGACAGAATCTTTGGAAGGGCTTTGTAAACCTCTCCAGACTGATAGATATTAGTGACTCAGTTGTTAAGTTTCTATAGAATGAATCATTGATTCCAATCTCTGCTGGGGTGAATGGTTGCTTGTGGATCCCCTCTGATGGACTGGGTGATGCCAATATGTGGGCTTGGCTCCAGCACCTTATAAATGGAACAAAGTGAGGTCATAGAATGGATGAACATCTACTGTAAACTTAACTCTCCTTAGGCTTTGATAGATGGCCACTTCTGTCACTGATTTTGCATTTTGCTTAACATGACCTTAGAATAGGATTCACTTACCCAGACTAAAAGTATAAATATAAGTTTCCTTAGTTAGTCTTTAGTTTGTATTTTCCCAGAATTCCCTGTTCCTCACATGAATCAAATAGGGCCGCAGCTAATGTTTATTTTCGTAATCGATTATTCTATCCATTATTCTGCCGATTTATTGATCTATTGGATAAAAAAATTGAATCATTCTTCAGATTTTTCATTTAACCACTTAAACCTTTTTTTTTATACAATACTAAAAATAAATTAAAAGATGTAAATTAACAAACATTTCAATTACTATTTTAAATAAGAAAATAAACATTTTATTGCCTAAAATGCAGCAACATAGCATTCCTTTAGTGAACACTTGATCGTTTGAAACAAAGGATGCATCTGCAGCTAAAGAATCCTTCTAACATCAGCATGTGGAAAGTTTTCTGCTTGACTTAACATCAATAGACTGTAGGGCTAATCTGTTGATGATTTTTTTTCATTGCCGATTACTAATTGGATAGCAACGGTGCTTAATAGAAGATGTTTTTTTAACAGAGTTATACCAGGTGAAGCTTAAACTGTGCCACTTGAGGAGTTATGGGTAGAACATTTTTACAGACAAAGAAGGTTTTTCATCTTAAATGCAAAATGTGTATATTCTCTGTACAGTTTTGGCTTAATTACTGCTCTGAGGATGTTGTTATTTCAGCAAATGGCTGTTTCTACTCTGTATATAGAGCATATAGATATAGATATAGAGTATCTGTATATATTAGAGATTAATTGATTACTAAATTAGTTGACAATTTTTTCAATGAATTCCTCACAATTAATCTGATTAATTGTTTCAGCTCTAGAATCGACACATAATCTGATCTGGTTGGTTAGTTTGAAAGCAGATCACTTTGGACATTACAGACTTTCTGGTTAATGTGGTGAGATTCATGTGTTCACTTATTAAATAACACTCCATTAATGCAAAATATATATCGCTGGCTTGCTTATATAACTGATGATTCACTGAATATAATAATTCAGAATTTACGATTGCCCTCTCTGACCAACCTGAGCAGAAAATATAAAACTGTTTGCCTCTGTTTAGCTTTTTGTGACCTTGAGGTGCTGCAGCCCCTGCAAACACTCCAAACTGCGACTCTGTGGTGTCCTCATTTGAGCTAAAGCCAGACACGTGTACCATCAGACTTCTCACAAGCAAAGCCTTCTGCTGCTCTCTCACCCCGGGCAAGCCATTTGTTTCTCCTCTCACACAAGCATGTATCTTGAATCTCTGCTTGGATGTTCCCACACTGATCAAATTCAATACGCCAATATTTTGACTGCAACCCACAGCTCAGATGTTCAGCTTTTCAAATACCAGATGGACACATTGGAATCTCTTGCAGGGAAGAGGAGTGAAATTCCCCTCTGCTAGCTAGGCTTCAGTGAGAATCAAAGGTTCCCAGAAATGTTAGTCTGAGGTAAACATTTATGTTTTCAGGTCAGGGAATTTAGCTCCATCATCGGAGCCGTGGCCAGAGGGCCTGCCTCACTCATGTTCCTGAAGTTTTTACTCTTCAGTAGCATGAGTGAAAGACACAAAACTTTTGCTCAAATCCGAAAGGATTCACAATACCTTGAAAATTGGTTACCACTGGTGTTATGATCAAGATCTGTTTCGATCTACGACCACGTTTTGGTAAATACAACTCTCGGTTGTATTTACCACGACTGAGAGTGAAACTCCTACCTACTTTCAAATAGAACCAATGAAGCTTTTATCTTTAAAAATGTCAACGCTCCTACCTGTGCCGTCACTGCTGCGGATGAGGAAGAGAAAGGGAAACACCATCTATGACTGCAGAGATGTCGCCCAACCATCTGTTACAGTTTTCTCACTCAAAATACAAATAATGTGTCTGCAAATCAAATGGAAAAAAAGCCCCCTATAAAACTAACCTCTTTTAAAAATGTTGTAAAACTTTTACACATTTCAGTGTGCTTTAGTCAGATTTCATGCTATAGACCAAGACAATAGTTTTGAAGTTGAAGGAAAAGGATATGTGGCTTTGACTAATTTTTGCAAATAAAAATCTGAAAAGTGCGATGTTTATTTGCATTCACTTCTACGAATGAAACGTTTTTAGAACCATTTACTAATGCGGTTACAGCTGCAGGTCTTTTGGGGAATACGGCTACCGGCTTTGCACATCTAAAGACTGAGTATTTACCCATTTTGCTTTGTAAAGTGGAATTGGATTGACTTGAATATTTCTGGATTGCACTGACTTTTTTTTAGATGACAAGAGTTGTGAACTGGCACTATATAAATAAACTGAATTGAACTCAATTGAAAATAGCTCCAGATGAGATTAAATGACACACCAGTGGACTTTCATTGTGAATTACATGATTTTTATACATATATATATATATATATATATATATATATATATATATATATATATATATATATATATATA
Organism: Anableps anableps; assembly: GCA_014839685.1. Taxonomy (NCBI): domain Eukaryota; kingdom Metazoa; phylum Chordata; class Actinopteri; order Cyprinodontiformes; family Anablepidae; genus Anableps; species Anableps anableps. The sequence continues at coordinate 2,765,221 of CM026078.1, read as the reverse complement.
TATATATATATATATATATATGAGATTTTTATTAGCAAAAAAATTAAAAACCTTGTATATTTACTTCCACTTCAAGTATGTGCTATTTTGTTTATTATTATTTATTTGTCAGTCTATACATAAATTCCTGACAAAATAATTGAAGTTTGTGGATGTAATATGGCAGAGCTCAAAGGGTATGGATACTTTTCTGAAGCAAAGTAAAATGCTGTTGGATTTATCTTAGTAACAAATACAAGTATTCTCTTAATTCTCTTAATGTTCATATATTATGGAAGGATGGTGTGTTTTCATGTGCCTGAATTGCCCACAAACAAAATTTAACTATTAGTTTATTAATGTAATCCTGTTTATAATGATTATACATGCTATATTTTTTGTCAACTGCCTACAGATCGTGTTCACAATAAGTCTGGGTATCATGACATCTACGAACATTCACTGGCTACACACATATTCCTAATATCATAACAGAAATTCAGAAAATAACTCCCTTCTTACACAAAATTGTTGGGGTCTGGGGAGTTCTCAGTTGTCTTTTGCAGTTTCTTCAGTCATCCTCCCAGAGGGCGCCGTGGAGCATAGTTGGCAGGGCAGTTCCAGCAGGTGTCTTTCCACACACCTGGGTTCCATTAAGCTTCATCAAGATGACTACAAGAGGAGCATGCAGCCAGCCCATTGCTGCTGGAGTGTTACCCTTTAGTGGTAATGGCAAGCATGCGGAGTTCCCGCCCCCCCCATATTACAGGCTGAAATGATTAGCTCTGCCTTACCCCCCCCTCATGTCTTTTGTCTCCCACAAGGTTGCCCCCTGATGATTATCTGGATCCTGTTCCAGTTTGTCTATCTGACAATCTCAAGTAATCTACAAACCTCGTGTGCAGATTCTGGTGACATACCTCCAACTGGCAGTTTCTGGACTCCTCTTCCTCGCTCCTAACAAGCTCATTCGAACCCTGTCTGCCCTCCACAATGCTCCCTGGATTCCTGTTTAAGCTCATCTGGATTTCTGACATCTCGCTCATCCGCTGAACTAAGTATCCTCCAAGACTTCACTCAACTCCTCCCTGGTGAAGAAGCTCCATCTCGACAGTAAGCGTCAGCTGCGTCTTCATCATACTCACCTCTTCCTCAGAGCTCCTGCTGAACCCGTTTCCCAAGCCATTGCCCTGGATCATCTGCCTCCTGGGAGTGTTACTGCATGTGGGTCAAGCAATTATCAAAAACCATGACAAATATAAATATTTCAAATACACTGACAAGAACAACAGTTATAAACCAAGTGTACCTGTCTGCATATTTTGAGAATTTGTTAAAACTTTCTGTTTTCCATATGGAAATTGTGTTCTTTAAACACAATTGTTTTAGCCCCCCCTTCCCCACCATTGCAGATAGCTTTGCTATTTCTGCAAAGCTATCTGCATGTTTCAGCCACACAGTCTTTGTGGGAAATGGGCAAAGCTGTTCTGGAGTTAGTGTGCAGGCACTGCTGGTGCCTTTTACAGATAGAAACCATATCTGCCACATGAGGAATCACCTGTTATGACAGACACCTGATGTTCTCAGTGTTTGACCAGTTTTAATATAAAAGAATCACTGGAGTTTCTAACACTCTCCATGTTGACAGATCTTGAGTTGGTTCCTTTTACTAAACTTGATAATCTTGTTCCAGTTTTCTGGAAACAGCTTAGTAGGACTGCAGAACAGCACTGTATGTCATCACACTCTGCAGGAGACTGTCTAGCTCCACACCTTTTATGTGTCAACTCCATCTAGCTGTGATCAGTGTAATGAGTTGACAATTCTGACTGATCCATGCGGTGGCGGAGGGGATTTTATCTAAGAATCCTTTCATCACCTGTACTGCCCCCTTAGTCAGTGCATTAGCCTGGATTTAATGCAGACTGACTGGCTGTGACTTTGATAAGTCAGGTTCCTGGTCTAAATTCCTCTCAGATTATATGGAGTATATATTTACTTCATATCAGTTCTAAAAATATCATGTGCAAATATACCGTTTAAATTTTCTGACCTTTGACAACTTCTGACAAACCCATTTCTAAATTTTTCAAGACGTTGTGTATGCCACTATCTTTACATTAAGCTACATTTTTGCTTACTTTCTGCCAATATATAAATCTTTTCTACCTTCATGAAGCTTGATGTTGTTTCCACAACATTGCTTTGGGCCTCTTTAGATCAAAACTTACCAATATCTCTGTGTACAGCAAGCATGGACTGGTTTCTGGTATCAAAGTACACCATGGTTTGTTAGTTACATTAATAAAACCAAAACTGTTGCTGTTTAAATTCAGTTTACTGATTGTAGGGTGGGTGCCAGAGTAGCTGATGAGTGTTCTGGTTATATGTAGCACAGAATAGCACTCATCCTCCCCCACTTGTTGCTGAGAGCTGTCACTCAGCTGGATGAAAGAAAGGAATTCCAAACATTTTTCTTCAGTGAAAGAAAGATTAAGCAGGCTGTTTCCAAATTACTTCCAGTTGGAAAAAGTCATGGGTAGGGTACTAGAGGAGCGCAATGCAATGCTCTCTCTATCTCCAGCAGTCATTAGAGAAAAGTGGGGTACACCCTGGACAAGATGCCAGACCATCACAAGGCAACACACAGGCACACTAACTTCTAAGGGCAATTTAGAGTAACTGTTTAACCGAGCAGTCATGTCAGATTAAACAGTTCATGGGATTTGAACCCATGACCTTCTTGCTGCAAATAAACAGTGCTAACAGTTTACTTGTGGCAACAGTAACTGCTTTGCTATGCAGCCTCCTTTAAAACAATGGTTCCTAAACCTTTCATTTTCTGACCAATAACATAAAAGTGGAAGAGACTTGTGACCCCAACAGTTGGTTGAGTACAGTGTTACAATCTTACAGGATTACAATAACACAAACAGCAATAGTGTAAGTATTGGCCAACTGTTTATTTTTCCAAGCACAGTATTTTAAGATCTGCTTGCATTTCTAGTAGCAATGTGCTTTAACATCAGCAATCCAGCAAGGACAAGTGGGTACAGACAATAGATGGATGGATGACAAGATCTACTCTTGTTGATTTGAGAGCCTGATTTAGATAGCTATTTTTGTGTAGGTCCTCCATCACTGAATACATCAAGTTACAGGAGTATCTGTGAAAGCAGCCTCCAGCTTCTCTGGTGTTTTAGATAACTATTCAACATTTCATCTCACCATTTCAAGCTGAATTAAAATTTCAACACTGATCTTAGAAAATTCCATATCTGGAAAAAATGTGTCAACAGATGACACGCTACTGAGACAGTCTCTTGGTGTACCTATAGGGCTGGTTTAGCCGCTGCCTGCATGCTGTGCAGTTTGGCACCAGGGCCAGTTCTCGACACTGGTAGGTCCAGATATAGGACAGTCTGCTTATATGTGTGATCATAAAACTATGGCTCTAGAAAATGAATGGTTGTAGTGTTCTGAATGCAGTCCTTTTTGGCTATGTAGGGTCTCCCTAACAGAAACAAAGGAATTGTTGCATGTGTTGCTATGGCATCTTGGAAAATGTCAGCAAAGGAGCAATAAATGTTTTTTATTGCAAATTTTAATCCTAACTAAGTAGTATAATCTGTTCCTGTCAGCTTTTACAGCTGATGCAGCCACATACCAGAGCAGTACCTTTGAAACTGGTAGTGTCTTGCCGAACAGAAGTATTCTGAATGCAGGTAAACTTTTCGTGTTGACCCACTGAATAAATCAGTCTCTCTTTTACTCAGGCATGCAGCCAAGAAAATCCCCGGTTAACCTTTTACACATACATTCAGATTGTGAGGAGAAGCAAAAACAGAAGGAGCAAAAACAGCGGAGAGAAAACAAACTCCAAAGAGTAACACCCCTCTAACAGCAGGTTCAAACCCTGAACCCAACCACTGCACTGCTGTTCTCCTCCCACTGCAGATGTATAAAATATTTAATGATGTCATAATACTCATTCATCAATTAATTATTTTCCTCTGCCTGCAAAGAGTCTGCAGTGTTCAAGAGGGTGACAAATTACAGGAAAAACGTAATATTTACTCTACAAGTCAGAGTACCTTCACAAGAGAGTAGGGCTGGTGGGTCTGCTAACATTCTTCTTTCATTCTGTGTTATGTTGAGAAGATTAGAGAGTTTTATCAAAAAAATGCTGAAAAAAAAAAAATCCCTCACTTGAGATCTGTTGAGAGTGGAAGAACCAGTGTATGATTCCCATAATTTCCACACAAACTAAGCCATCCATTAACCATTTCTGGCCTGTATGAATAGAGGCATTATTGCTCTGGGGCTCTACCCTGACCCAAAAAGAGATGCATGTCCTGTGGGCCTCCAAGCCGGTCATGAGTGGGTCCTCACTTCATGCTGCTGTGTAAAATTCCACACTGTTCAGATATCCATGGCATTCAGTCTAATCTCAAATTTCACACTGGGCCAAAGAGACTGATCACCGAACTTTGAACTGTCCACATTTTATCACAGTAAAACCACAAATTTTATGTGATATACCAGCACAAAATAGTACATGTTTAGGAAAGGGAAGGAAAATGATGCATGGTTTTTACATTTTAAAAATCTGAAAAGTGTGGTGGGCATGTATTCATCCATCTTTACCCCGATACCACTAAATAAAAACCAATATAGTTTGATCTGATAGATCCAAGGATATCCATGCAAAGGTCTCAGAGCAGGGATGTCAAACTCATTTTCATCTCGGGCCATATCAGGATTATGAATGTCCTCAAAGGGCCGATTGTGGCAGAACACATTGATAAGATGAACAAACTGTTAACATTAAATAGCTGTAGTTGCATTTGATGAGTACTTCTTAAAATTAAATAATATTTAACATCTTTTCACATTGCTCTAACTTGGCACTATACTTGAGTGTTGTTTGCATGAGCTCAAATTACATTCATGACATTAACTGCTCCTCTTTATTGTTTACTTCCCTGAGTACTGTTATTTTAGTAAACAGTCCAAGCATCTTTTTATTTCTTTCAGTTAAAAGCTGTATGTAAGAACTGCTATGATTTGATTGATAAACTAATGTTTAAGCACACAACCGTTATCTTGATCTTCTTTCTATGTGGCCCTCTACAGACTAGAGGGTAACAAAAATTTATGGTGGGTCGGATTTGGTCCCTGGGCTTGAGTTTGACACGTCCATGAGAGGTTTGTTAGAGAACGTTATTCATTAGATGTAAAATTCTGGTAGTACTAATACACCGTTTATTCCAGCTGCTATCACAACTGTTGAGGGAACAGCTATGTTGGATTTTTAGCGTGGGGATGTTGAGGTTTCTTGACTTTCAGAAAACTTGATTACTCCTGCCAAGGCAGCAAAAGTGGTTGTTTCAATGACTGCCTGTCACAAAAGTCTGTTTTAGGAATAACTCTGAAGAGTCAGTTGAGAGAGTCAAATATTTAAACTGCATACATTCTGTGCCTTTAAGTGTGTGTATGTATGTATGTATGTATGTATGTATAAAAAAAATCAGCTCTATTTCAATGGTGTGTGCATCTATTTTACAGCTGAGCTGCTAAAACCATGTTATGTGAGGAAGGGTCGAGGGCCTTATACAGTGTGAATTAATTATCATATATGGTTTTAGCAATGGTTCATTATGAAATACTGTGCACGTGGTTTTGTCTAATGTTAAATTGAATGACTTTAGAAGCTCCTCAAAACTGCCTGAGGGAATAAAGCGGTATCTCTAAAGAATCCAGCTTTTCTGACTTCAAAGTTGAAAAGGAAAGCAAGATTAAAGGTCTTTTAAATATACGATACACTCACCTGCCTCTTTATTATTTACTTATGTCCAATGCTTGATAACACAAAAGAGTAAATCAGCCAATCATATGACAGCAACACAATGCATTTAGACATCAAGACATTGTGAAGAAGACTTCCTAAAGTTCAAAGTGAGCATCAGAACGAGGATGAAAAAGGTTATAAGTAATTTTGAACATGGTTGTTGGTTTGACTGTCTCAGGAAATGATCTACTGGGATTTTCACTCACAACAGTCTCAGTCAAATTTAATACTTTTTAAGACCTTTTTAATGCCACCTTGAATGAACTTTAGAACCAAGGAAACTATAAAGATTGAGGATGATTGAGGGATCCTACTGTCTTACAATCAAGAATAGCAGAAACTGTGACATTTCTGGGGTCTGTTTGTGGCTCTTGGCAGCAGCTTTGTGCTTCTCATGCTGCATATGGCTCTCTACAGCTTTAACCTCCATAGTGCCAAGCTTAAAAGTTGTTTTTTTTTTGTTGCACAGAATGCATCGAGCCTTGTACGGGTTAGCAACAGAATTAAAGCAGTGGTGAAAACGAATGTCGTCCAGCCTACTGGTGATAAATTTGTGCTTAAAGGGCTTGACATACAGGAGGAAACATCACTGCCTCTCCATTTATTTCCAATGGAACTTGCATGACAAGGTGACTATCGCTTGCCCTCCTCCAGCGAAGCGACTGGTGACATTCATGAATGTAAAATTTTGCGCTCATACAAGTACACATGCACATACGGGATTGCAACATGACACGAGAAACTTGACAAATGTTCAACTTTTGTCACTGTCACGCCTATGTGTTGGATTTCACCCCGAGTAGCGATGACTTTCACCAGTTAGCTGGCTAGCTAGCAAGGGTGTATTAACAGCTACTTGTCAGTAGCCTCAACTGCCTCGAGTCACAGAATGCAATAAAGATATCTGCACATGACTGATGCTTGACAGAAACCTCCCACGGGAAGAAAAATACATATGAGATTAAATAGTCCTGTCACGACAAGATTTAAGACCTGTGATTACTGTATTTAAGGTCAATGTACATTTTGTTTTATGTATTTAATACATTTTAAAGCCTTAATTTTAGATGCATGAATTTAAGATTTTTTTAAGGAAGTGCAGACACCCTGGTCTAGCTCTTTATCTCCCAGCCTGAGCTTTGCATATAATGTGCTAACCCTGCAGTCATACACAAAAAGCTCCAGCTAACAAGCTCACAGGTCTGCTTCAGTTTCGAAATGCTTGTCTTACTGCTCTGACTGTGGCAGCAGACTATTACTTTGCACCACACATGAATACTTAAGGCAAATTTTGCTCTCAGCAAGCATATATCAGTGAAAACTGAAACCTTTTCCCTAGGTGTCTCCCCAGGGGAGTGGAGATGTCAATTATCCACATGTTCTCACTTTCATTAAATTTATTGCTACTCTAGTGGTTTGTTGGGGATTTTATTGCAGCTAGTATTGAAAATGTTATAGTTTTTCACATTATAGAGTCTCTTTGTCCCACTTGCAATGCGTCATGATGTTTTTAGGTAATTTGACTAAAGATAAATAGACACATGCCTATAATGCGACAAAGGGAGCCACTTGTGTGAATTTGAACTTGCAGGTCAGCAGATAGAGAAAAAAAACAAGTGGAAACATTTGGTTCTTTTGGTGAATAAGTTTGATTTATCCCGCCCTGAAAAAAACCCATCCCAACAGAAAGCATGAACTATGTTCAAATGGAAGATGAAGATGCTTGCTGGCACTCCAACCTTTACTGGGGAACAGGTCAGGGCGAGGTACCCTCTGGACTGCAAAGTAGGTAGCTTTGATTCAGACAGGAATTAACTTCATGCTGGAAAAAAAAAACAAACAAAGGATTTTTGGTCAAATATCCTTTTCTTTTCAGTACATATGTGGATTCTGGAAATAGAAAAATGTCAAGTTAAATGTTTAATAAGAGTTTACATTTTAAGGTGAATGTAAATGTCTGTTGCATTAACATTTGCACCTCTAAACAAAAACTTCAGTTTCAGCATTCAGTCTTCTTGAGTTCACACCTACTATCAGTTGGAGTGAATCTAATTAAGCTGAAATGAAATTCAGCTCTCCTAGTAGGTTTTTCCTAACATTTGCTTGTTTCTATCCTTTAGATCAAGCCATAGTTTTCAGACAGGTTACCAAATATCAAAATAACCTCACTGTACAAAGGAATCAATCAGGAGAAGAGTAAAAAAAAACAAAACAAAAAAAAAAAAACCCACAGCACTACATATACAGTATGGTACAGTGAAGACGGTCACCAGTGATTGGAGAATTAGTGGGACAATAAGGGCATTACAAAAACTGGACATTTCTCCAGATCAGATAATGAAAAATGGCAATACTGAAAAAGCTGCAGGAATTTCCAACAAGTACTGGGTATACTGGTACTTTTGTTCTGCATGTGACAACAATCTGCTGTACAGTGGACACCCAGTTTTCAAAGGGGTTAGGGACCATAATCGCCTGTGCATAGCTAAAATCCGTGAATACTTGAGACTCCCTCTAAAAAATGCTTATTACTGCCTATTTCACACCAAGTATACCTTATCATGCATTATTATGTGCATTGGAAACTGTCTTAGCACTATCTCAGACACCAGCATCCATGGTGTTCTTCATCTTCTCCAGCCAATAGTATGTCAAGTAATACTGCACTGAAGTATTTCAGCTTCCTAAATGGCATATTCTTTCAAATATTCTTGATATTCTACAAAAACATCTGTGAATTGGAATATTTTCACAAACAATTTGTAATTTCTGCTATGTTGGAGCTGGCTGTTTGGACAGCTGTGACTGGGTAAGACGTATTCGTCACTTCCTGTTGTTGCACTCTGTGGAGCTGTTTGTTTGAGATTCTCTTGATTTGATCTAATTTCTCTGAGACCTTACATAAGCACGTTAATGCACATATTTTCTATTGCTACACTTTAAGTTTTGGGATCTCTTCATGTTTCACTCTATTTTTTCGGCATGGTAATGGCTTCTTAGCTTATGCAGCCTCGCGCTAGCTTAGCATCAGCAGTGCTATGGCTACTCCTGTCTTTCCTGCTTTTTCTACTTCTGTGTCTGAATCTCCTTCTCTCTCTTGATCTCTGTGTCAGATGTTCTGCCTCCTTTAGTGATAATGGTACATGTAATAAATGTATTTTTGTAGCTTTGGAGGTGAGGGTATCTAAATTGGAAGCGTGGCTCCGCACTGTTGAAAAACCAGCAGATAGCCGAGACCCCTTAGCCAGCGTGGGGCCTATGTGAATAAATTCTCCGCTTAGTGGTTCATCAGTAGAACCCGTGCAACCAGTGTGATAGATTAACTGGTGGCGAAATTAACTGGTTGAAATCTATGCGCACTCCAGATGTAAATATAAATCCATGTATTATTCAAGACATACTGCTTTTATAACCATCTTCTTAAGAACAACTATGGACTACTGAGTGCATTGAGTTGTTTGTCAGAGCCTGTTTTCATGTGATGTCATGCCTGTCTGTTTCTGAGATGTTTTTACTGTTTTTTCTGTTGTCACCTCCCCTGGCATTATTTCATTATCCCATGTTCTGTGTGTTGTATTGACATATTAACTCAAAAAAATTAAAAGAGATGTGTTTTACTGTATTCACAATATGTGTTCTGTTCAAATTCACAGCAAGAAATAAATACAACATTCAGATTATAAATATGCTGAGAAATGTACTTGCCCCGATGTGATCATTCCCAACAAGTGACAAAGAAAAATGAGAAGCATTTAAAAGCAATGAACTTATGGTGGAAGTAAATAAAAACTAAATTATACACTGCTGAACAAAAATATAAAATGCAACACCTTTGTTTTTGCTCCCATTTTTCATGAGCTGAACTCAAAGATCTAAAACATTTTCTATATACACAAACTAACTATTTCTCTCAAATATTGTTCACAAATCTGTCCAAATCTGTGATAGTGAGCACTTTTCCTTAGCAGAGATAATCCATCCCACCTCAAAGGTGTGGCATATCAAGATGCTGATTAGACAGCATGATTATTAGACAGGTGCACCTTAGGCTGGCCACACTGAAATAGGCTGTTTTGCTTTATTTGGGGGGGTCTGAAAACCAGTCAGTATCTGATGTGACCACCATTTGACTCACATCTCCTTCACATAGAGTTGATCAGGTTGTTGATTGTGGAATGTTGGTCCACTCCTCTTCGATGGCTGTGCAAAGTTGACGGATATTGGCAGGAACTGGAACATGCTGTTGTATATGCCGATCCAGAGCATCCCAAACATGCTCAGCGGGTGATATGTCCGGTGAGTATGCTGGCCATGCAAGAAATGTTTTCAGCTTCCAGAAATTGTGTATAAGACCCCAATGAGATAAGCTTCCCTGAGATGGTTTCTCACAGTTTGTGTAGAAATTCTTAGGTTGTGCAAACTGATTGTTTCAGCAGCTGTCCAGGAGGCTGGTCTCAGACAATCTTGGAGGTGAACATATTGGATGTGGAGGTCTTGTGCTGGTGTGGTAATGTGGTTGTGAGTTGGATGTCCTGCCAAATTCTCTGAAGTGCCTTTAGAGACTAATGATAGAGAAATGAACATTCAATTCATGGGCAACAGCTCTGGTCAACATCCCTCAAAACTTGCCACATCTGTGGCATTGTGCTGTGTGATAAAACAGAACATTTCAGAGTGGTCTTTTATTGTGGCCAGCCTAAGAGGCACCTGTGCAATAATCATACTGTCTAATCACCATCTTGATATGCCACACCTGTGAGGTGGTATGGATTATCTCTGCAAAGGAAAAGTGCTCACTATCACAGATTTGTGAACAATATTTGAGAAATTGTCTTGTGTGTGCCTATAGAAAATGTTTTAGATCTTTGAATTCACCTCATGGGGAAAAAAAAAAAAAAAGGAAACAAAAATGTTGCGTTTATTGTTGAGTGTATAAATGTTAGAGCGCATACTGCAGTGTCAGTATCTCACTGAAAATGAACACAGTTGTGACATCCAAATGAACTGGGCTAAGTAAATCAAAGTTCATGACATTACTTTTGAACATCACCCAAAGTTACAGAGCCATGCTTATTTTAGTTGACAAGGATATTAAACATTATTATTATTATTATTATTATTATTATTATTATTATTTAATCAATTCATATTAAACACAGTTCTGACACATCCAATTACACCTACCTACAGGTGTATAACATCAGTCTCGGACCTACATAAAGCTGTTAGAAATAGTAATACCTTGTTGGGCTTGGAAGAGAGTAGTACAAAAACCCAGTGCAACTGTAGTGGTGCAAGACCATCATTTTCTGGATCAATAGTCTGAAATTGGCAATAGATCCAGAAAGGTCAAAGAAATCCTGGACCTTAAGGTCAACAATAGGTATCCAGAAGGGGCTAAAACAGTGGTTTGTCATCAAACATTTGTGATCAAATGTTTTTGTTCTGAAAGGTAAAGTGCATAACTATCCGGCAGCCAATATTATTGCATCATCTTGCAATGTGATTTTTATATATTGTTCTAATATCATAAAGCCCAACCTAAAAGCATGTAAATGACTGTGTTATTCAACAAGTGTATAAACATTTTAGGTGGGGCACATACATTATATATGCAGGCAGAGGAGAAACAAGACGGAACACCTGGCCAAAATGGTGTCCACAGCAGAAGAGGCAAACGACCTCTTCATCGAATTCCACGCTAGTGACTTGGAGGATACTGTGGGTGGGGGAAAAAAAAAAAAAAAAAAAAACCCACAGTACTAGGCCAGTACATTTTCTATACCAGGCCAGTAATAGTGCCATTGCCAGGCACTATTACTGGCTTGGTATAGAAAATGACATCCAGAAATGGGTGACTATTTCTCTGTATTTAATTTCCTTCATCTAGGTCTTTATCTAGTTCTCTTCGGTGAACTATGGTTTGTGTGAAGTTAAATATCAAAAGAAGTTTGTGCTCGCCACACCAGCCCCAAACCAATGGCCTGGTTGAGAACTTGAATGGCACATTTCAAATGTTATCCAAAGCTATTTTTAACAAACATCTTAGAAATGTAGTGCGTTAGCCCATGAAGCTAGTGCGTTTCTGGATCAAAAGGTATGACTTATTGAATTCTGATCTTTAAGGTCACTGAACAAGCTGGCTGCAGACCACCCATATAAATGGGATGAGGTGCTGCAACCCACAATTTTTGTCCTGTGGACCAAATGCCACATGACTAAACACACAGTATATATTTGATGTTTGGCAGGGAGGCCAGATATCTTTTTCAAATTCCAATGGAGTATGAGGTAAGGTGTTTTCACGTCCTCTTTGGTTGGACCATTAGTACATCACAACACAAATTTTGTATACTTACTTGCATATCACGGAGCAGAAGGTTGAGAGGCTCATTTCTCAGGAGGCTCTGAGCAGAGGCCTAAGTGAGCAGGACACAACATGCAGTAGCATGTCAGTCAACATCCTCAAAAGCCAGGAAAAGGTCAGGCAGAGGAGTGAAGAGGACCACTTAAGGTGGGGGACCTGGTTCTTAAGAATGTCAGGCAGGAGCAAAGGAAGGCTGGGAAAATGGAAGCAAACATGTTGGGTCCACTCATTATAGAAACCATGGAGGGAAAGAGTGCAGACCTTGTCTGAAAAAAGCAAAACAAAGTGCAAAATAAATGTAGACCAACTTATTTAACATCAACACTATGGTCTTTGCAGTAATCAAAAGTATCCGGGCTGGTTACCAAAAAGGACACTGGTATTGGATTGGGCCCTATAAGCTCTTTGAAAACCTCATGGACCTGGAATGGTTTGGTGCTTGAGGCACATTTTAACACCTGTTCACCTTATTGGTGAACATCTCGATGGTAGAGATGTTTAAAGAATACTTGTATTTTCCAAGGTAATCAATGCCTACCTTTTAATGCTGGGCAGGCAGACTGGGGCCTTAATCTTGTACTCCTACCTCATGACTGCAATATGGCAGGGAACAGTGACAGGTTGGTAAAAGGCAAGTATCAGAGCATATGACCTTGCAAGCTGGATGGAAGTTTGTTAATGTCTCCCTGTTTTGTTGATGGCTTTGCTGCCCCACAATGTGGTGGCAAGGGCTGTGATAACCACCACTGGACACTTGAAGTACAAAACAACTTTTTATCCAATGTTGTACTACACTATTTTTGGACCAGGGTTATACAGGACAGGTGATTTGCCCAGTGGAGAAAAGCGCAGTATTCGCTGACCTCTCTGGGGTAACTGACACACAAATTAAAAGGTGCCAGGGGATGACCAAATGTATCATACAAAAAATGTGACAAATATCCTGGTATCAGAATACACTCTTTACTAAATGTTTTAATGTCATACTGTAAAGCATTTCAGGCCATTGGGAAGTGAGGATTTTCCACAGTCCCTCACCCAAGGCAGCATGATGGGACATCATGTGGAGTTCTTGTGTGCACACATTGTACTACAATGTAGCCCAGCGAGGCTCACAACTATTGCAAATCCTCAAATTGCTGAGTGTATATTGAAGGGTCAAGATCTAGCATTCCCTGTCCATGCTGAGGGAACTGCAAAATTGAGGCTGGACATGGCAAGGACTGTACTGGAACACACAAGTTAACTACTGCAGCTGACATGTACTTCTAATGTATAGATGGATCCTTTTTCCTAATGCTTATGTTTGCAGATGACCTTTCGCAATTGTGTCGGAAGTGTGGGGAAATGAGCTCCAGGGCTGACACAGATGAGTAGGTAAGTCATAACATGGTGAACAGAACTGTTGATTCAGATGCCTCAGGAACACCTATGCTGACCAAGCAAAGTAACCATACCTCCATCTTTTTTATTTATTTATTTTCCTCCCCCTGTCACTTTCCTTGTTTGTTATGCTTTTAACCTAAACTCATAATATGCTTCATAACTGCAGTCTAATTCTCTGTACTGTCTCTTCAGATTGAGTGCAGTTGTTTTCTGTGGTATCACTGTGCCTGCGTGGCATTCTCATCCGCAGAGGATTACTTTTGCCAGGCCTGCGAAGACCAAAAATTACCAGCCAGTTTAATTTAGAAGTACGTGTTGTTGTATATATGTACGTGCCTGCCCGCCCAGCCATCCCGCCAGCCTGCCAGCCCCCAGCCCCCAGTTGGCATGCTAGATGGGTGATGGCTCGGGGTCCGCACACGGATGTTTGTAAAAGTTAGCTGGCTATGTCGTTGCCTGTTCAAAATCCTGCTAACATCACAAATTCTTCGGTAAAAATTTTATCATGCAAACAAAGCCTTATGTACGGGGATCCCGACAATTGCACTTTCACACTGCTAGATATCTCACCTCAGGCTGCACGATTTAAACATATGGTTACTTATGGTACAGTCTCACTGTGCTGACGTACGAAGCCGAAGTTGGCTTCCGATTCAGCTAAAGGGCGATTCCACCAAATTTTTCACAACCTTCAGTATCTTTAATCTACTCTAGTTAAACTACAACACCTTGAAACTTCAAACCTGGACTCAATTATTCTAAACTCATAGCATATCTAAAACCGTGTGTGATTTGTGACACTTCAATAAAGGGCGATTTCTGCACTTTTTCTGCATTTCAGTCACACTAGAACTGGTCCAGATCCAAAATACCTAGAAACTACAAACCTGGACAAGATTATTCTACAGTAATGACAGCATATTTAAAACAAGATTTGTGATTTGTTAAACTTTATTTCAGTAGTGAAACTTCTATAAGATGACATTTCAGAACTTTTTCTCTCTTCATCTGGAACACATTAAAGCAAAGCTGTCAAATTTGCTGTGGGGTTTTTTTTTTTTTTTTTTTTTTTTTTTTTTTTTTTTTTTTTTTTTTTTTTTTTTTTTTTTTCCCCAGCTTCATAGTAGCTAGAGCTATCTGGCTTGTTTGGGTGTGGTGGCTTCCTGGAGGGATGCATCATCTGACATAATGCTGCCAACAACTTAACAGCAGGAGAAGGAGAATGTTAACTTTATTTTGCTTCTCTTTAACATAGAACGTACTCCTACATCAGTGTTTGTGTTTCTGTTTTGTGTCTCTGCTCTGTCTCCTCAAATCCAGTCGGTCATGGCAGATGGCTGCTCGTACTGAGCCTGGTTCTGGTTCTGCAGGAGGTTTCTTCCAGTTAAAAGGGAGTTTTTCCTCTCCATTGTCACGGCATGCATGCTTATTAGGGATTGCTGGAAAGTTGAAGACAAAATGCAAACGACTATCCACTGTTGATCCATGCTGATCAAAGACTGAATGCTGCAGGTCAGTGACTGGATGCAATCTGCTTGGTTTCCTTAGAATACTTCATTGAACCAATGTGAAGAATAATCTGAACTTCACTGACTTGTTTAACTACCATCAATTGGAATGTATGACTAGATTTAAGTTACTACTTTGTAAAGTGCCTTGATATGACTTGTGTTGTGATTTGCTGATTATATAAATCTAAAATAAACTAAAAATTGAAAAGTGTTATTGCTGATGCCCATGTTTTATATCTTGTGTGTACAAATATTATCCTGCATGCCATTCCCTTCTATTTCAGCTTTTCTTTCTGCCCATTGACTAATGAAGAAAAGGCCAGTAGTGTGACAAAAACCTCTAAAAGAAATCAGTTGAGTTTAGAAGGTCCATTCGTCAGCACCCAGCTAGGTAGAAATGGATGAGTAGAAGCGGGGTCTGAAATAATTAAAACATGTTAGAAAGTTAAAGGGCTTGTAAATAACCTTTATTAAAATGTAAAGTAAATCTTAGTATATTTGGGAAAAAGCTTAACAAAAGTTTTTGGAGGGACACAGACTTCAGTAAATACATTGTAAAAGGCAAAAGCACTAACCAGGGCTGAGACAGTGGGATAAATCGAGCATGGTCAAATGGAGAGGTAAGATTAGTGACAATACAAGCATCCAAAAATAATGATGTATTTATTTAAAAAAAAAAAAAAAAAAAAAAAAAAAAAAAAAAAAAAAAAAAAAAAAAAAATTCAAATGCCCTTTTTGGTAGTGAGAGGAGCTTTTCATGCAACTGAGGAGAAATGGAAATGTGCAATCCCTAAAAACACAGAGCAGCTCAATAAAAAAATGTTTACAAATGTGAAGTTAAACCTTTTAATTTTTAACTAGGTCCTCACAATAAAAGTCCCAACACACTTGCTTATTTTTGACTTATTTTAAACCTGCTCAAATTTTTCTGCCATTACTGTAGAATAATCCAGTCCAGGTTTGAAGTGTCTGGGTGTTGTAGTTTTGGAGCTGGACCAGTTCCAGTGTGATTCAGATACTAAAGTGCTGAAATTGCCCTTTATTGAAGTGTCATAAATCAGATTAAGATTTCACAAATCACAAACTGGGTAGTTGATGCTGACACCTGACATAATATTCTATTAGAGCAGAATAATCTAGTCCAGATTTGAAGTGTCAAAGTATTTTTCTGTCCCATAAAATAAACTCCGACAAAAATGCATCACTTCGATTTGAACAGGTGTCAGCATCAACTATCAGGTGTAAAGACGCAGCCTTAACCACTAGACTATCACGCCATGCCTACATGTTAGTGCTATACTAACAGCTGTTGACGCTTTTGAGAACAGATTTAGATCAGCTGGGGACAGTCAGTTTGAAACGGTTATGAGAACATTTTTACGTAATTTGTGTGTGTATACGGGCTGTTTTTCCCCCCGGTGTCTCATATGACGGAGTATTAGGGTCACTTGATGAAGATGAAACCGGCTCAATACCTTCTGTAAATGAGTTAGGAACTTTGGCATTAAAGAAATTCTCTTTTTACATAATCATGTGGAAACACGCTTAATCAGCAAAGGAGTTATCCCGACATATCACTAACCTGTTTCAGCTTCTCATCCTTTCTTCAACATATTCCCACTTTAACTTGAAATTCAAAATATTTGAAAAATAAAGTTTAAACTTTTTCCTCACCATTTTCTTGTTTATTAAATTCTAAGTTCTCACTTTTCCTTAATTTTGTCATTCTGATACAGACGCAAAATAAAGCCGCTACAAAGTAGGGTTTTTTTGTTTTTCTAAGACACCCAAACTCCGTCCTCTATGGTCAACTGTAACAAGGGACATAAACCGTGGTTAGAGAAAAAACTTTTTTTTGCTATTGTTTCAATGTGTAATTTGAGTATGAGGGAGATATGAGAAATAAACCCAGTTCTTTTAAAAGCTTTTTTTTATTTCCCATGGTTTAACAGTTATGTTGGCTTTCAGGGATTAATTAGTGCTTTGGGGTCTGTTTTATGGCATCTTGAGATCTATTTAGATCTTCCTTTGTTTTTTTTTTTTTTTTGTTTTTTTTGTTTTTTTTTCCCAAGTAATGAAACAACACATAAAACCAGGACAAGTTCTGCGTAATTTACAAGCTCTGTGTCAGCGGTTTTGCAGACTTTTTTTTTTTTTTTTTTTTTTAAAAGCAACATACAATATTAGAGCAATAAGTCTTTCTAGTGAGTTATTCTTGATATCTTAATGAACCAGATAGTATTGTGTAAAGATTTATAGTTCTTTAAGTTGAACTCGCATTAT
Organism: Anableps anableps; assembly: GCA_014839685.1. NCBI lineage: Eukaryota > Metazoa > Chordata > Actinopteri > Cyprinodontiformes > Anablepidae > Anableps > Anableps anableps. The sequence continues at coordinate 2,747,844 of CM026078.1, read as the reverse complement.
TTTCTGGTTCGGTAAAGCGATCCTAAAAGGCCACGCCGACAAAAACACCTGCCTGGTTCACCTAACACCACAATTTAATTTCGCCACCAGTTAATCTATCACAGTGGGACCCCTGGCTGGTGGGTGAAAGTTTATCAGAAGCATAGTTCCAGAACCCAACCCACGGGTCACCACCAACCTGTCCACGTTTCTAACAGACTTTCCCCGCTCAGACTCACCCGCTGAGAAACCGACTCTAGTACTCGGCAGCTCCATAGTCAGAAACGAGGCACTGGAGACACCAGCGACCATAGTCAAATGCTTGCCAGGGGCCAGAACTGGCGACATCAAATCCTACCTGAAACTGCTGGCTGAGGATCAGCGTAAATCCAGTAAGACTGTTATTCACGCTGGCAGTAATGACACCCGGTTACGCCAATCAGAGGTCACTAAGGTTAGTGTTGCTTGGGTGTGTAAGTTTGCTAAAACAATGTCGGACTCCAGTTTTTTCTGGTCCCCTACCCGATCAGACCAGTGATGACAATTTTAGCCACATGCTTTCATTCAACCGCTGGTTGTCTTGGTGGTGTCCTGAAAACGATGTGGGCTACACTGATAATTGGCGAACATTTTGGGGAAAACCCAGTCTAATCCGGAGAGAAGACATCCATCCTACTTTGGACGGAGCAGCTCTTCTTTCGAGGAATCTGGCCAAGTTTATTAGTCCTCCAAAACACTGACGGACCAGGGAGCAGAGTCATAGTTTAACACATCTCTCTGCAGCTTCTGTACTGTCACCCACCTATGACCCTATTCTATTAAGACAAAGTCTTGCCCACAGCCAGAATCAAATGGATTAATGACTTACCTAAAAAGAGCAAATCATGAAAATCTCATAAAGATAAATAGGACTGCAACTGCACAGAAAAAACAATTAAATGTGGTTTATTGAACATAAGATCTCTCCCTTCAAAGACTTTGCTAGTTCATGACTTGGTTTGAGAGCATCAGATTAGTTTGTTCTGTCTCACAGAAATATGGCTGCAGAAGGGGATTATGTTAGTATAAATGAGTCAACCCCATCTAATTATTTAAATTTCTACATTCCTCAAAGTACAGGGCAAGATGGAGGAGTAGCAACTATTTTTTCATTCAGATGTATTAATTAATCCTATGCCTATTAATAGCTACAGTTCTTTTAAACATCTAACCCTTAGTTTTCCTCATCCTAGTTGTAAAGCAGTAAAACCACTTTTGTTTGTTTTGTATCGTCCACCAGGCCCTTATTCTCAATTTTGAGCTCATTTGTCAGATTTTTTTTTTAAATCTGATGTAGTGTAAATACTGATACGACCATTATAGTGGGGAACTTTAACATTTATGCTGACATTGAGGGTGATAGCCTAAATGTGGCCTGTAATGCTATCTTAGACTCAACTGACTTTACTCAAAGAATTCACAGTCCTACCCACTCATGTCATCATACTTTAGACCTTGTGCTGACAAATGGCATTGAGTGTGAAGAAATAACAGTACTTCCCCATAACCCTGTGCTGTCTGACCATTTTTTAATAACCTTTGGGTTTATTTTAACTGAGTATTCCAAAGCTGAGAGAAAATTCCATGATAGAAGAATTTATCAGACAATGTTGTAAAAATGTTCAAAGAATCTGTTCCATGTTTAATTTCCTGAGAATGTCAGATAAACACAGTAGAAGGCAGCAGTTTAATCTCTAGCCCTTCTAAAATTGACATTCTTGTTCATAGTTACTTCCTCATTGCATGTGGCATTAGACAATGTAGCCCCCTTAAAAAAGAAGGTAATTATCCATAGGAAGTTGGCTCCTTGGTTTAATTCAGACCTACGTACTTTGAAGCAGAACACTGGGAAATTGAGAGAAAATGGTGCTCTACACATCTTGAGGAGTCCTACTTAACTTGGAAAAATAGTCGACTGCTGTACAAAAAGATGCTTCATCAAACTCGAACATTGTGTTTTACATCATTAATAGAGGAGAATAGGAATAATCCTAGGTTTCTTTTTAGTACAATTGCCAAACTTACACAGAGCCATCAATTCCCCCAGCTCTCAGCAGTAATGACTTTATGGAATTCTTCTGAAATAAAATTGATTCAAATAAAAATAAAATCATTGGCATCCTCCCAACCGTGATTACTTCATCCTCAGTAAGTGAGGCAGCACTGAATGTAACTCTTGAAGCTGATATGTGTTTGGACTGTTTTGAGTCAGTAAAGCTTTCTGAATTATCAAAAATATTAGCTTCTTCCAAACCTTCAACTTGAATGTTGGACCTCATCCCAACCAGATTATTTAAAGAGATTCCATTTGATTACTGCCTCCATTTTAGATATGATTGATCTGCCCTTAGTAAATGGACGTTTACCACAGTCTTTTAAAAATAAGACTGATTAAACCTTTATTTAAGAAACCTTCTCTCAATCAAGATGACTTAATAAATTATAGACCTATCTCTAATCTTCCTTTATCTAAGATCCTTGAGAAAATAGTTGCTAATCAAGTGTGTGAACATCTAAAAAGTAATGACCTGTTTGAAGAGTTTCAGTTGGGTTTCATAGCTCATCATAGCACTGAAACAGCACTTGTGAAAGTTACAAATGACATTCTCTTAGCCTCAGATAATGGACTTCTGTTTGTTCTGGTTTTCTTGATCTCAGTGCCGCTTTTGATACAGTCGACCACAATATTCTCCTCGGAAGGCTTGAACATGTGGGTATTAAAGGAACAGCACTCGGCTGGTTTAAATATTATCTGTCCAATCGACTCCAATTTGTTCTTGTGAACGATAAATCTTCTTCTCACTCTAGGGTTACTTGTGGAGTACCACAGGGCTCTGTGCTTGGACCAGTTTCTTTTATGTATGCTTCCAACTGGAAAAATCATCAGACAGCATGGAGTAAATTTTCATTGTTATACTGATGATATTCAGCTATATCTGTCCATAAATCCTGATGAATCCAATCCATTAGGTAGATTACAGGTATGTCTTGAGGACATTAAAACTTGGATGACACTAAATGTTCTTTTAAATTGACACAATTTAAGAGTTGTTGTTGTTGTTGTTGTTGTTTTTGGACCTGAACCTCTGAAAAAGACACTGCTTAGTCAATCACCTGATCTGGATGGCATTACATTGGCCTCAGATAATAATAAAGTAAAGAATTTCTGAGTTATTTTTGACCTGGATATATCATTTAAGTCCCATATTAAACGAGTTTCTAGAATTTCCTTCTTTCATCTCCGGAATATTGCCAAAATTGCTTGCCATTATTTCAACTGTTAACTTTTTGTTTTCTCTCATTTATTTTCTCTCCATTGATGCTACACCTGGTCTGATGTTCTGTTTGGCTGTGATACCTTCCTGGAGGAGAGCATCAGCTGAGATAATGCTGCCATCAACTAATCCCTCTCCTTCTCCTGCTATTAACTTTTTACTTTCATTAACATCAAAAATAATCCTACATCACTTCATCTGTTTTTCTTTTGCATTCTGCTCTGTCTTCTCAAACCCCCAGTTGGTCGTGGCAGATGGCCGCTTGTACTGAGCCAGGTTCTGGTTCTGCTGGAGGTTTCTTCCTGTTAAAGGGGAGTTTTTCCTTTCCACTGTCGCTACATGCATGCTCGGTATGAGGGATTGCTCTAAAGTCAACGACACAACGCCATCCGGTTGCTACATACTCGTCCAGGACTAGTGAATACTGCAAGTCAATGACTCGATGCAATCTGCTGGGTTTCCTTAGAAACTTTTTGAACTACTTTGAATTATTAATTGAGCTTACTGTACTACTTGATAACTAGGATCAATTGGAATGTATGTATGACTGAACTGTTTTGTTTTTTTTTCCCTTGTAAAGTGCCTCGAGACAACATTTGTTGTGAACTGGTGCTATATAAATAAACTAAATTGAATTGAATAGTTATGTTCCACAGAAAAATCCACAAATAGGTGAATCTGGAAATACTGCACTGCTAATAAGTTGGGATCCACTGTATTGTCAATATGCTCGGACTGTGACATATCCCAGACATATGGTGCGTCTGTCTTCAAATAATTTTGATTGTGATGTGATGTGGTTTAAATAATTTTGTAAGGCAGTCTTATCTACATTTTCACAAATATGTAGATAAACATAAAGCAATCTAGTGCTTGTGGGTTGTTCCATTAGGTTGTGGTGGTCGGACAGACTGACTTAAATGGAGGTTGTTGGAATTTTGAGGTCCTTATCAGAGCCAGGAACTGTGAAACACTCCAAGCACCCAGGTGGACCTCTGGCCTCCATGAGGGGCTGTGAGAGTCTGACAGTCTGCCATCAGAGGGACCAAGAGTGAGAGGACTGTTGAAGGATAGAGACTAGGGGATCTAGACAGTGTATTTATATCCCTCATGTCTCACATCTTACAAATTGATAGACAGGCAAACTAAGAGCTTCTGTCACCCAGAATTCTCCATGGCAGCATCTCGCCCTGTGCTCATCTGGCCCCCGAAGGGACAAAGTCAAAAAAACAAACTGATCTGCAACATGAGGGCATCTAGATTTTTTTTTTTTTTTTTTTTTTTTTTTTTTTTTTGGGGTCAATCTTCCTCTTTCTGTTTTAGGTGTTCCCACCAACAACTGTGATGACAAGGACAGAAGACAGGTTTTGTTGGGGAAAAAAAAATGTTGAAATAAAATTTTGATCAAAGCAGTGCTGTGGTTCTTCTCATGGGGACTCACGTGTCTCAGGTAAAAGATTACCTGAGACATCCTTGGCAAACCTGTCACGAAATCAGCTGGTGCTCCGCTGCTATTATACAGTAGCTTGGCTTATGTATTTACAACTATTTATATTATGATAAACCTCAAGGCAAAATCTTGATCCTCAAGGGGGTAAACGCCAGTCAGGGCTAAAATTAGACCTGCAAACTGAGTGTGAAGCACTGGAGCAGAGCACAACAACCTCGCCTGTGTTCTTAAAGGTTATTTTCATGCTGGATTGGATTTACATCCACAAACCAAAGCATATCAGGGCTTTGGAAGATTTCTCAAAATGCAAATCTATATTTGGGGGCATTCAGTGTTACCATAAAAGAATAAATCCTAGAAAATGATCTGTTAATTGTGATAATAGATGGTTTTATATGGCAGACAGAAGCTGTTTTTCTACAGGGATGGAGGTTTTCCTACCTGTCAAAATGAGTTAACGGTGTAATAAGGTGGTGAGTAATTTCCCCTCTGCATCTCTGAGGGCTGTGCTGTGAGATAAATGACATGATCAATAAGTCTCAGCAGTGCAGTGTTCACCTGTTCCCCGATTCAGAAAGAGAGAGAGAAAGAAAGACTTTCATTGTCAAAGAATGGGTGCCAGATGGAAGAGATGGTCATCAACAATGAGGTTGGTGAAGCTCCTTGGAGAGTTTACAAGAAATCACAGATTACACACACACACACACACACACACACACACACACACACACACACACCTGTTATGCAATACTTGTTTCAGCAACAGTGGAATGGTGTGTGTGTGTTGACTTGGGACACAGCTGTAAGTCTTTGTGCATGTTCAATGTCCCAGCAGGCATGTGCTTTGGCTGCTCTACCTCTTTGTCAACATTCATGATTTCTCAACTTGTTACTTATTGAAGATGTAAAAATTCATGTTTCTGGTACAGGCTTTGTGAAGAGTAATCATATCAATAGAACTTTTTCACATTTTCTCAAGTTACAAAAAAGTTTCTAGAGGCTTTTACAAATAAAGATCTGTAGTCATTTGTCTACATAGTTATCTACGTAGTAAATGGAGTCCACACTTGTGCAATCAGCAGTTCCTTAGAAGTGATGTTTACAGTTTGCCATTAAGCATGTAAGGGTCACAGTAAACAAATGGAAGAGATTGTTCTGCTTGAATGAGACCAACATTGAAATTTTTGGTTGACATAGACTACATTGACACAGCAGGCAAATGGGACCCAAATCTGCTTTTTTTTCTGCCCAACCCATATCCAGTTTTTTCACCTCAGTCTGAACAGCCCAATTCCAATCTTTTCACACCCAAAAAATCTGATCTGTGCCACTTCCATATGTGGTACTAATTTGGATACATATCTGATTGTTTTCAAAGCATCTGCAGTCTAAATAGTCATGTTGCATTTTATCCGGCTTTTATGTCACAGTTGTGAGACATGCGTCATAATTCTGCACCAGAAAAAGCCAAATGCGGTAAATCCAGGTATAAACAATGGCTGAAAATTAGGATTTCGAACTTATGAAAAGTCTGTCACTGAAGTGCATTACATCACAATCCCACCACTCCTGGCTCTGAGTACGCATCCAAACAGACTTCACTAAAGAAGTTTCAGTCCATGCTCCACAAAAGGCCATTGCTTCAGTTGTGCTTTCTTTTTTTTTTTTTAGCTTCCTTTGTGTTGTTGTGATCTTGTGACGATATTGTTGGCTCCCATTGCTGAATAAATTTTAAAATCGATCCATAAAAGGCTCCATCCATTATTGCTTTGGTAAACAGTGCGCTGCTGTGTGATGTCAATGTTCTTCTGCACATGCGGGTTGCCTTGGGGACGTAAACTGTTCTCTGGACAGAATTATAGCAATTTGTAAGGTACAGCTATGTGAGAGAAGAAAGTACACCCTATCATTCCTGTCCCTTTCAAAGCCATCTTTAGCAGCAGTAACTCAGAGTGGTCATTTTCAACAGAACTTTTGTCACATCAGCAACTATGGTCCACTCTTCTTTACATTTCTTCAGTTCATTGAGGTTTGGGGACATTTATTTCTGTAAGCTCCCCTAAGGTTCCAGCATAACATTTCCATCTCTTTAATCTTTGGACTTTGACTAAGCCATAGTAGCATTTTGATTCTTTTCCAGGCATTCTGCTGTAGATTTGCTGCTGTGTTTGGGATCATTGTCCTGTTGATGACTCAGTGTGGATCATGTTTCTCCTGTCAGACCATTGGCCTCACGTTTGACTAGTGTACAGAGGAGTTCATGATCCAGTCAATGGCTCAACAGTACCTTGGTTCTTCTGCGTCAGAACAAGCTCTACTGATCAATCATCCACCTCCAAGCATGTCGGCTGATTTAAGGTGCCTGAGCAATATGGCCAAACATCTTCACTTTGGTCTCATCTATGTATCAGAAAGTTATTGATCCAGAAGTTTTGTGTAAGGTGAACTTTGTAGACCTTACTTAGGCTGTTGTGTTCCTTTTGGAGAGAAAAGACCTTATTGTTCTAATTATACTGTGATGAAGTTGAACATTTCACATGCAATCATTCACATTGTATCACTGCGTACAACCAAATGGAGGGTTTTCTTTTTCTAAAGTATTGTTTATTTTCTTTAAATGAATCATATGAATTGTACTGCGTTAAGTGTTTTATTTTGCAGACCGTTTAGTTGTGTACATGAGTTCATAAAGATTAATAATCTTATTCCTGTTTTTTTGTTTAGGTTTCTTGTTTGGTTTGACCTCTTTTCTAATGGTACAGACTAATGAAGTGCTGGTGTGTTCCAATTCTGTACAAAACCAGTACAATATTGGCTACTGAAAGTTTTAAAATGGCAGAAAAACAATTAGTCAGAAAATGAAATCCACAAAAAAAGAAACTTGAACTGTCTGGTGGTGTGGTTTAGTTATTGCCTTCCTGACACTTCTACTACACTACTTCACAGTCTGTAAAACTTGTTTTTTGTAATGCAGATGGTCACATTTACTTTTTATGAGTTAGCAGCAACTGCCTGCTGCTTCTCACTGCAATCCTTTAGATCTTTAATCCTTTTTTTTTTACCTCATGACTTCATGAAAAAAACAAAGTTTGTCAGTGGTACAACAAATCAGAATGACATAGTTAGCATTTCCAAAGATGACTGACAGGGCATCCCATACGCATCTCACACTGATTTGGATTGTTCCCTAATCCATCACAGATATAAAGATGTGAAATAAAATAAAAATCCAACACTATATATGACAACTTATTAGTGTACTTTTGGTGGATTTATTATTAATGTTGTCTGCCTGCTAAAATGTATGTAAAAGCCAACAAAAGCAAATAGTCATGTTTCTTTAAGTCTTATGCAGTGCAGTTCAGCAACAGGTAACAATATGCTGCTCTCGGTATTCATGGAGCCCTGCTCTCCACATTAAAGTGTTCATTGCTGAGAAGATGGAAACTCAGACTTGTCTCTTCTGCATAATAAATTTCTGTGACAGAGAGCTGGAGAGTCCAAAAATAACCTGTAAATCTTTAAATATGCTGCTCAAGTTTTGCTCACTCACATTTTCATCAGTACCTGAAATCAACATTAAAACTAGATCAGAAAAAAAATCATATCTGAATTAAGTGTGCATTTGTGTGAAATATTTGAAGACATTGGGTTAAAGGTATTTGACTTCCCAGAGATAATTCTGAAATGAATTTATTATTTATTCAAATTTAGGTTCAATTTAATTAAGATTTCTTCAAGAATTGCTTCATCTGTTTAACGCCATGAACAATTCAATTAATATTAATAATTGCTGTGAGAATGAAAATTTTGAAAAAAGTTTACTTCTGCTGTATAAATGTATATTCGTTTTATAAAACAAAAGAAAAAATATGAATGTGTGTCATTCAGTCAAGTGTAGCAACATGAACTACTAGTAGAAGCCCTTCATCATGACATTAGACTGAGCTGAAAGAGTTTTTATCCCACAGATGTTGTTATTAAAAAGATCATGCAATCTTTATGACTCTAAAATTGTTTGAGATCCAAACCAGTACATGGCAAATAGTGAAAAACTTTATTCTATTTGTCTAGAACTCAGTAAGCTGTTGAAATGATTCAGATATAATAAATAAACAGTAGAATATTACAGCACATGTCTCAGACCTTGAATTAGACTTGTTTCTATCATGACTCAGGAACTTCTTGCAGGTCCAGAACAGGCAGGAGTTCATGGGCAGCAGGGTGATAAAGAATGGATGAATATAAAACACAAACTTACAGGTGAGGCACAAGGAGAACAGGACAAAAGACCAGGCAGAATACAATGAAGAAACCAGTGCCAAACAATGGGAACAAAGGTGGAGAATGGCATGGAACCAGGTGAGCTAAGTCAGAGAGCATTTGGAACAGTTGTGGAAGAGTGAGAGGAGGGAGGCTGAGGGAAGGAGAATCACATAAATAACACAGAGAGAACTGAACTGGACAAAAAAGGATCCAGAAATCCAAGAGGAAAAAGTCTAACACTAACATGAGAGAACAAACCAAAATGCAAAGAATACAGAGCACAAGAAACATGCAAGAAACTAAATTCTTATTGTTGTTGAGAGGTGACATGACACAAAAGTAAGGTGTTTGATTTTTGATAAGAGATGACAGACCTGAACAAGCTTTCTTCCCTTGGAAACCCTAATTCTCTTTTCCTCATCAAACCTTCCTTTTAATGTAAGGTGTTTTCAGATCATGCCTGAAACTCTGTTTAAGTTTCAGAGAGAAAGAAAGAAGCATTATTTGAACTTTTGATAAATCTGTTGCTGGAACAGATCATAACACTGAGATGGAGGAAAAATATTAAATAAATGTCCAAAGCATTGGCAGAATGATGGAACAGGCAAAACAACAACATGACAGGGGAAACCAAGGTTTGCAGACTGAACAGCAGCGAACTAGCGTGGCAGGGAAACAGAAGGATCTGACAAGGAATGAAAAGGACTAAGTGGCTTATAACTGCTGGGGAGGTGATTGCTAACAGGAGAACTAGATTCTCATGTCTTCTACTTTGAGCATATGACTTAATGTTTCTTTACTGTTGACAGTGATACTGGGATTCCTACCTTTTCCAATTCATGGCAGCCTTTAATACCGGTGGTTCCTTGCTTGCTCCTGTGCATGCTACTTGATCTCCTTTCACTTGGGCCAAGTATCTTCCAGACCTCGGAAAAATGATGACTTGTATTTGTGTCCAATTGTTTGAACCTCTTGATGCTGGAATCTGTAGTAGCTTACAAAAAGCTCAGAAACATTTTCCCCAACTTGAGTAAGTCCTTCTTAGATTTTTATAGACTTCCTAAGACTTTACCATTGTTTTGACTATTAAGTCAGTTCATGCACCAGGAAAATGATACTAGGTACAGTCAAGATATTCAAGACTTTGCAATAGGTGAGTGCATGTATGTACTTGAACCCATACATATATTTTGGACCCTCTGTGGATTTGAGCTGTGAGACCTTAACATTAGCAGTTATTAAATGTTTAAGGATTCCACCCTGCAAAAAGACTGTTAAATAATTGAAAGCCCCAAATCATTCTGACAGTCATGCCCCTTATCGGTGTATGCAAACCTCTGACTCCAGTTGTATTTAGTCCCATTATAAACAGTGTGAGAACACCAGAGAGGAGTAGTCTGGAACATAAAAAATAAATAAAATAAAATCAAGGCTTGCACAAGATGTATTGTAATTACCAAGTTGTTTCTGGTGAGATCGACAGTTGGCCGGTGAGTGTAATCAGACTTGATTTCATCCGGATGCAATAGTCAAGTGCTCTGTTGATGATCTTATACATTGTCAGGAAGAAATCATCTGTGGGCTTTGCATGAAATCCTAATGAGGACTTCAGTAAACATTTGCACAAGAGACATGTTCTATCTTACCAAGGACCGCTGTTTCTTGCAGCTGTAAAGTGGAAAGCCTTTTTAAGAGCAATGCACCCTTCTGTCCCAGAAAAATCATGTTCGGCATATCATCACAGAGGGAATACACATTTGTTCACCATGAAACTGAAAGGAATGTATCTGTCATCTCTCTCTGTTCCTTCAGCCATCACTCTCTCTCTTTTATTTGGTATTCAAGGCAAGGTCTTAAATCTGTCTCTAAAGCTGCACAGACTATGTTTGTTGGGAAACCATGGTATTTTAGAGGGTCCTCTGTGTTTTTTGGTTTTCTGCTATTTCATGTGTCTTTTAATTGTTCTTATTTTATGAGCTTATGGTCAATTGCCATCATGATTTGGCCTCTTTTTCACAAATTTTCAATCCCTCATTTTGCATTTTGTGGAGTATGTGTTTAAAAAACAAGCGAGAACCAGATAAGAAATTCAGTTGATTTATCTACAGTATGATTACAACAAGGAATCAGTGTGGGACCTGCAAGAGATTTACAGGGTACAGAATAAATACCAATAATACTTTACAGTAAAGGCTGCAGGGTGGTGCAGGTAGCACTATTTCCTTGCAGCTGTCATATTTTGTGGTAATTTTCTGACCTGCATGCAGAATCATACCCAGACTAAAATACAAAAGGGATTATTTATAAGGAAATGTATATAAGGGGGGTTTCTCTGGTTCTAGAGTTCTGCAGTGTCTGGAAGAGAACAAGATGTTAAACTTGACCAGGAGTAGTATTGTAGAGTGATGAAAATGGAAAGTGAGGTCTTACAGTTTTGAGACAGGACGGCAGCATGGAAGTTGGTAATTGATCCTGAAGGTGGGGTGTTGGAGGCAACTTGGTGGAAGATCCAGAAGATGTTGTGTTGCAGTTTGGATGGTGAATCCAGAGGTTCAAAGGAGGAACAAAATGGATGGAGAACAGGTAGGCAGATGATAACCGGAGAGGGAAACAGTGAAGGACAACTGTGGCTTGAAGTGTGCTTGGAGGAGTTCTGTCCCAGCCAGGAGTGTTAGTCGAAGGAGTCTGGGAATTGAGTGGTGTCTTCAACAGAATGAACAAGGTAAGATCAACATAAAAGTTTCTTCAGAATCTCCAGAAATAACAAACAGCAGCACAGGATGCTTGAGACTAATAATTGTCCTTCAGCTCCTTAGATCTCCAGCAGCATGATGATGGAAATTGCAGACAGGTGTGCAGTCTGCAGCAGGCTCACCTCACCCTCAAACAGAGATCCTCTGTACGACAAGATGACACACACTCACACAGAAACACACTCATATAGGATCATAACAGCAGCAAGTTTAAATCTCAGCCTGGGGTCTTTCTGCACAGAGTTTGAATGTTCTTTATGTGCATGCATGGGTTTCTCTCTGGGTCATTTTAACTGTTCTTAATCTTTATCTTCTTATCTTGATCTGACGAAGGACTCCAGTTGTTAATTAATAAGGTAAAATCTAGTAGAGTGCATCAAATAGTGACATTTATGGGTACATTGTACATTGCCCCCTTTTAAATAAAGTTAAACTAAAGTAAATGTAAAGTAAAAGTAATGTGCTCTGCCTCCTTCCCACAGTTGAAAAACAAGGTTTCCTATAAAGATAAGCAGGTATAAGTGATGGATGGATGGATGGAAGGACGGACGGACGGATGGATAAATGGACAGACAGAGGGATGGATGGACGGATGGACAGATGGACGGACGGACGGATGGATGGACGGATGCATGGATGCATGGATGGATACTTTACACTGACCCTTTTCCTCTTTTTGGTAAAAAGAAGGAAGAGGCTGAGGAAGTGAGCAAAGTTTTTGCCTCATTAAAATTCACCCTATGGTTTCCCCCAAATGTAGGTCATTAGCCAGTAGTTTGGCGGCTTCATTAATACATATTAATGAGCAATAATCCATTTGACGTGACACGCCTTTTAAATGACCTCTTATGGAAGAAGGGCTCATTCTGCCTTTCCCTATCAATTATGTGATCGAGGCTTTTTCGTGCTGGCCGATGTAGCACATCACATCCAATGACGTCGAGCAACGGCAAGGATGCGATCATCTTTGAGGAGGTGCCTCCATGGATCTCATGTCAGGAGATGCAAGGTCATTGAGCCTAACAGATGAAAGAGCTTGGAGCACGGAAGCTTCTGTAAACTTGATTTGCCAACACGGATGAAGAAGCCGCTGTAGCATGACAGAGCTCATGAATTAAACAGTGATGTTATTAACGGCAATGAATCACAGGAGTTGACTTTCTCCAGTTGGCTGTTTTCTACTCATTGTTTCTGTTGGCTAAAACGACTCTCCCAGCTGGATGGAAAGAAAAGGGTTGTGAAGCGGGATGGGGGGAAACATACAAGGTATCGCTACCAAGAGTGTAACACACACACACACACACACACACACACACACACACACACACACACACACACACACACACACACACACACACACAAACACACGCCAGATGCATCTCAATTCCAATTAGGTAATGGGGCCGACAGCAGGCATGAGCAAACTGCACGTGTGCTTGGAGCCAGGGAAGCAGGTCGGACGGATCTTTTCGAGCGAGTTTCAGAGGCTCCTTGACCAAGAGATGATGGCAGGTGGTTACACCAGAATAAAATACTGATAGTGAATCATCTCAGGAATAATGAGAAGTTTTCTGGGTGGTGGTGATGAAGCATGAAGAAGAAAAAGAGAGAGAGAGAGAGAGAGAGAGAGAGAGAGAGAGAGAGAGAGAGAGAGAGAGAGAGAGAGAGAGAGAGAGAGAGAGAGAGGTAGAGGGAAAGAGACAGAACGACAGAGAAGGAGGGAGAGAGAGAGAGACAGAGAGGGAGAGAGAGACAGGCAGAGAGAGAGAGAGGCAGAGAGAGAGAGGCAGAGAGAGAGAGGGAGAGAGAGAGAGAATAGAAAAAGTGATGCTGATATGAATGACAGATTGTAGCTGATAGACTGCAAATAAAGGAGTAGCCGGTTGAACGGTGGGAAAGTAATTGATTGTCAGGGTGAGGGTTTCCTTCTTCCCTTATGCATTTGACAACACTGAACTAGCAGGTTCACAGACAAATTCCTGTCAGGAGGATAAATGTGGCTGCAGATGATCGGCTTCAACTTGAATAGGTGCATCAATCATGCACAGGAAGTCACATGCTGAAAATTTACTGTCACAGATAAAACGTCAGTCATGCAGCAAGCTGGCCTCTCCCTCTCTCTCCCTTTCTCCATAACCGGCTCACTCCCACACACACAGAGTAACACAGATAACCCTGAACCCAGTGACAGAATGAACCCAGTTAATCTGCTCATCTTTTTTTTCATTTAGGCTGACTTCATTTTGCACATCTGTTATGCTTACATGTTGTAAGTTTTTGCATAGAGTCGCTCCATTCTAGGGAGGTATTCTTCTCCCTGTCTGTTTTTGAAACAGTACGTTCATGATATTTTCTGTCAACATGCTGACTCTTGTCACTTTGTCTTCCGTGTCTAGTAACCCAAATCCTTTTGTGCTCAAATATCTGATTAGTAAGCACATACTGTGGCAGGACCAAGGTCTATGGCTGTCACTGATTCCACGGTTATTACAGTGAATTTCTATATGAGTGTTTTATTAAATTTCAGGCAATCATTGTCCATTTAATAATTGTGAGGCTTACCTGCTTTTAAACTGACAAAGAAAATCTTAGCTAATCAGCTGAGGTTATGGCCAAAGCTGTTGGCAGTGACACAAACCTAAGGTTTTGGAAACTTTGTTCATCAGTTTTTGTTGTGATCATTCACATTGTTGTGATCTAAGGCAGGAATCTAAAGTCAGTCCTCAAGGGAAATACGTTTTGGGGTGGATTCACACCTGACACATTTGGTCCACTTTAGACAGACTCTGGTTTGTGTAGGTGTGAAAACACTCAAGCAAACCCTGGAGAGGACCAAACAACCGGACCCAGACCCAGTTTTTGAGGTGGTCTTGGTCCGCTTCCAAACAAACTCTGGTATGGTTTGCTTCTGGTGTGAATACAGACCAGCCTCGATCTGAACCAACCATAGGAAATACATGTCTTTTTGGACTTCACAAGCCACAGTTGCTGGGTATTATGGTAGAGATGAGCCCATCAGTGTTGCTAATGCTGCTACTGCATGTACTGATTGTAATGAAATTGTACCTGATCCACTGTTTTCTGCTTAGCGATGTTGCTGCCAGAATCTTGGGGATGCAGAGCATCGTCTCATTCAGTGTGCAGCAGCATTTACTGATGGCTATCCAAAATCTGCATTAATGAGCTGCTCTTGAGATTCAAAATGTTTTTGCAGTTTAATAACAGGACAAAACAAAAATGCAGCAAGCAAGTTTTCAGAGTGAGTTTTCCTTCCGGGTCTGTGCTCTTTCCCAACTGCCGTCATTTTTGTCCAATAGAAGCAATGATCGTCACCCATGTGGCTTTTGAAACCAAATGAACAAGAAAGTCTGGACCAAAGGTGGGAGCACCCTTAATTCTCTCTCTGGTTCAACACAGCTGAATCAAATGATGGCATCTGTACAACATTGACCTGCTGAGGAGGTGGTTACTACCAGGGTGTTGAACCAGGGAGAGAACTATAACATGCAGGATACCAGCCCTTGAGGACTGACTTTGGACACTCCTGATCTAAAGAATAGGGATTGTTTTAAACCTGCTTTATTAATTTTTAAGTCTATTTTTTCAACAAAACACCATCTTCAATTTATTTTTTGCATGAAATGATCAGCAACTTCATGTCTGTACAGCCATGTGATCAGCACAGGTGAAGCTGGGAAAGAGTCCACCTGAAATTACTAATCTAATCACTTATCGAATCAGCACACTGAATTAGGTGTGCTTGAAGTCATTGTCTTCATGTGTTTACCTCCGAAGAATAGCATCCAACTATGATTGCTTTGCATCAAAATGACTTTATGTGTCAGACACTGCTGCACCCTGCTGTAGGACCCTCTCCTGCTCAGGAGTGTGTTACAAGGTTAAATCAGGTTGCCTGCAGGGCTTCCTCATTATTGGCATCAAGTCGGTGGAAGCGCAGCTGTGTGCGCAGTGAGACTTTTTGGTGACAATGGCCAGAAGGAAGAAGGAAAGAAGGAAGCCCCACAAAGGCCACACTGAAGTTCTACAGGAAGTACAAGGATGGACAGCTGAAGACTGGTGCTAAGTTATTTGAATTATTTGAAACAACTGGAAAACCATTGGTGAAAGCTACACTGAGTCCTGTATTATAACAACTGTAGAGCAAGAACACAGCGATAAATAAGAAATGGGATCAAGATGTTGTCCAAGAGCAGCTTCTTTCAACCATTCAGGCATAATTCGGTGATTGTTTGTGTATCTTCCAGCATATTTGAGCATTGTGTAACCAGGTTAAACTGATACTGAGGTGGCTGAAAGATACTAGCGTTGAAATGTTGGCCCTATGGTCAGGAAACACCAGATGATTGAGAATGTACTAAAACTCTTGTACTAAGAAGAAAAGAAAGGGTCTTCCACTGTGCTTCTACACAGTGTTCCTGTGTTTCCATTAATGACTGACAAGGATTTCCACTTTGCTGGCAGCTGAAGAAAAACTCAAATCTCCCTTTAGGACAAGAAAGGTAAAGAATTTCCTCACATATAACAAACTTGGCTTCTGTTTCATAACCTTCCAGTCATGCCCCTTTAACATCACCATTGTGAGGAAAAAAGATTAAACGTGCTGTATGGATCATTTTTATTAAGAGTGGATGATTGGATAAAGCTTTTTCCTGGGAACAGACCTCAGTTAGTTACTACAGAGGCAGTCAGAAGCAGGAGCCACCACTGCTGACTAACAGACCCTCAAACCGTGCCAGAATAGGATGTACACTGCTGGCCACAGACAGGCAGTTTGGAAGCTGGCCTCTGTTTTACTGAACTTAGAAATCTATCAGGAAATAATTTATATGCAGTTGATGGAACAGAAAAAGAGTCAAATTGGCAGAAAAAGCTTTTTAACTGAATTAACACGGCAGGGCTATAAAAAGTGATTCCAAACCGCTGTGTGCATTTCTTTACAATGTGACATTGCTTGGCAGCTGATGCACACAGAGCTTTTACTGACTGACACATATCTGTTCTCAAATCAGCAAAGCCACCACGCTAACCTAACAAAGGATTTCTCTACAGTATGTACAGTTTGAAGCAAAATTAATTTAGTGAACTCAAATTATTAGATGTGAATAGATTTCAGAACTATTTGTTATGCAGGACCTTAGGCTGGGTTTATTTAGTCAAGACAGGGCTTGGAATCCAGTGAAATTATATAATAATACAAAACCAGCAGCTGTGGTTGCCAGGAATTTACCATGAAATCTAACTGGTCAAAATAAAATGTTTTAATTTATTGTAAAATTTTACTGTGTTTTTTTATTGACATATTTTGATACGGTTTACAATATTTCTGTTATTTTAAAAGTTATTTATCATAACAGGATTTATCCTTTTTAATACCTCTATTGGTCCCCCAGGGGGGAAATTACATTTTCAGTAAAGCCCAATCAAGGTAGACAGGTGTCTGAAGCTGCAGCCATCTTGGGAGGCGCTGCCCTTTAGGCAAGGTGGGTGAAGCGTCTTGCCCAAGGACACAACGATGGAGACGGACAGAGAACAGCTTGAACCAGCAACCTGCTGAATACGGGACAAACTCCTATCACTGTCACCACCGTTGCCCAAATGTTAAATGTTAATGTGAAATTAACAACAACTTACCATAAAAAGTACCATATTGTACTTTTTTTTTCTTTACAGCAGATAACTATAAAAAGCTACGGAAATTGTTTTTTTTTTTTCTTTCTTTTTTTTTTTTTTCTTTTTTTTTTACAAGAAATTACAGCATAAAGGTGTACAATATTTTTTTTCTTCAATAATTTTCAGTGAAAAAAATCTGTTTTCTACAGTACAGTTTAAGGTTACCAAACCAATATACCGTTTTGTGATTCCTGTGTTTTTTCTACAGTACACTCCTGGTAACAACGGATGCCAGTATTTGACCGCAATTTTGACATATTTTGTTTTACAATGTATGTTTGACTGTAAATTATGAAGAAACAGCTGGGTTATATCTCTAACCCAAACACTGGTTTCACTTTTGAAATGATACACATTATTTCTCCCTATAAATTTCTTCCACCGCAGTAGATGACTTCTCAAGATCTTTTCACTTATTATCCTACAACACTTAACAAATTGAAACAACCTGCTTATGTGTTCTGTTGTGTCCGTTATTTTCTTGCAGGTTTACACCATTAGGCATCATTATGCAAATAACAAGATGATAGTGGTCATGTACTGGATTTCTATGTGATGATAATGATAATGATGATAGTGATGATAATGTGTGGCTTTGGCTGACTCAAGCCCCTCATGCATACAAGCCTCAAGCAGATCAGCTCTGCTCCACCTGTTTCTTTTCTCGTTGCCAAAACTGGCCGAAGATCTCCTCCCTGCCCGCAGTTGTCACAGAGACCTCTCAGCACCTTGTGTGGCCCAAACTCAAGAACAATTTAATCCAACATCCATACAGAAACATTAGTCAGCTTAAACCAAGGCAGAAAAGCACAGGCTGGACTGGTGCCACCCATCCAGATGCTTTGCCAGAACAAACCTGGCTCAGTATCATCTTGATGTGCTCTGCTGCTCCTGCTCTGCCCTCCTCTGTTTAACCCCAATGAGAGATGCTCAGTGAGTTAATGCTAATTTAGAAGGATTGGGATCTAACAGCATCTGGCTTGTGCTGTTGATCTTGATTTCATCAAAACTGTTTAAGCTTTGAGGTATTTCTCGATTCCTCCAGCATTTTCATTTGGCTGATTCTCTGATAAAACAGATTTATTATGCTGATGTGGCCTGATTTGCACAATTAGCTTCATTATGCTATCTGTTATCAATGTTCTCTGCTTGTTTTTTTTTTTATCTCTTTTCTTTTCGAGAAACTTGGAAAGGTGGAACAATAAATGGGAACCAAATGTTCTCAAGAACAAATAGGTGCTTTTTCCACTGAATGTTTTTTTACTGGCCATCTGTTTGGTCAGCACCTGTCTGGTGCCTGTTTTGGAGACATTTCATACCTTCTTTGATAACAGATTGAAAGGAATAAGTAGTTAAGTGATTCCAATAGAACAATCTATCTAACAGCAGTAGATCACCTAGAGCTGATGTAGTTGATCAGGGCTCATAATTTGCTGTGTTTGATAAGAGTTGGCTGGCTCAATCTAGGATAAAAACTATTGAAATACTGCACTATAGAAAGTATTCAGAAAATAATGTTATTAAATTAAATGAAAGATATAAGAAGTTAGTTCAGAAAACCCTAGGCATAATATCTTTCACCATCTTTGCAATATTAATCAAGCTAACACCTAGAAGCTGACTGAGAGGAGTCCTATACTACCTTCTGTCCTTGCCTGGCTGGATACCTGCAGCTCAGGTGAATTTCCCTCTGCTATCTGTCCCTTCTAGGTGTATTATCCACCTCGTACCAAACCTTGTTAACTTTTAATAGCAGTGGAAAACAGTTTAAAACATTGTAAAATTTGTTTGTGTATGGATCATTCCACATATCCATCAGAATTCATCCTTTTTTTGTCAATTTTCTCAGCCTTGTTTGTATCACTTTGCACCTAATTGCACCAGCCTGCACACATAAGCATACATTGCACAGGATCACGCTCTACACCAGCAGACATGCTGATGACTCTGGACAACATGGCTTTCCTGGACTTCTCCAGAACGGACAAGTGGAAAGTCTGTCCCTGATTTGAGATTTTGCCTCAAAATATGTTTACAAGGATTCTTCCACTTAGTCACAAGCTTACAAAGCCATGACATCACTATCTGGGCTTTCCTACATTGTTTATAGGTGGAGTCAGTCTTAATGGATGTAAACATCTGATTTGAAGCAAGAAAGAGAAAAGATCTCCCTCATTATTCTGGTGTTTAGTAAATAGAAATCTTTTAATCTTTTAGGAAATCCCAGTTGACCTAAAACAGGAAAATGATCTGCTTTAATGTCCCACTGTGAAGAAAAAACTGGGAATTCACTGTCATGTTCAAGAAACCAGCTTGAGATGATATGAGCTGTGTAATATGGTGCATTATCATCCTGGAAGCAGCCATCAGAAGATGTGGTCATAAAGGGATGGACAAGGTCCGCAACAATACTCAGGTAGCCCGTGAGGCTTTAACAGTCCTCAGAGTGCCAAGACCGTGTCCTCATACCACTACACCAGCAGCAGCAGCTGGAACTGTTGACACAGCACATCTGCTGCTCAGTGCATATTTTCTCCAGCGAACAAATCCTAGTAAATCATCAGTTTATGAAACACTCAGACCAGCCTGTTTGAGTGTTTCAAACAAGAAACAAGACAGGAGTCAAAGTTCCCTTTCTTCTTCATTCTGATGCTTGGATCCAACTTTGCCAAGTTGTCTGTACTACATGCCTAAATGCATCAAGGTACTACTATGTGATTGAATGATTTGCCATTTGTGTTACCCAGAATAGATCAAATTCATTAATCGTAACCATGCCATGTTCATGTATTGCAGAGAAATACATGGATGTGACAAAAACATAATTTTTGAATGAGGTGGACCAAGAAGAACATATATAGAGAAGATAAAATAGACCCTTTTGGTCCTCACAAATCAGAGGAGCAAAAGAAGAAGCACCGTCATTGCAGTCATATTTGGTTGGACAGGTAAGAAATAAACCCCTTTGGAGTAACAACAGAGATCTCAACCATTTTGTCTAATCAGTCATTAGGGATTAAAACACCTTTTTGCTCTGTCCATGTATTGTATGAAAAGACCAATGCAAGATGGAATGTAAAGACCATGATTTCTGGAATAGCGTTCCTTGGACAGATGAGTCACCAGAACTTAAAGTCTGTGTGAAGTAGCAATAAATGTGTGTTCTGAGTTTGTCACACCACGGAAACATGTGTTATTCAAATTCAAATTCAAAAATACTTTATTTATCCCAAAGGAAATTAAATGTTGATGTAACTCATTTAATTAAGGAGTTATTATAGATGGTGATGGCTGTGGGCAGGAAAGATCTCCTGTAGCAGTCCGCTTTACAACCAGTCTGAAGAAGCCTCTGACTGAAGAGACTGTTTTCCAATGACAGTCTCATGAAGAGGATGGTCAGGGTTGTCCATAATGTTCTTAATTTTATGCAAAATCCTTCTTTGCATAATCATCTCCAGAGGTTTCACAGTCGTCCCCAGAACAGAACCAGCCTTCTTTATCAGGTTGCTGAGCCTTTTTAGGTCCCTGGCTCTGATGCTGCTGCCCCAACAGATGATGGCAGAGGAGATGACGCTCTCAACAACAGACTTATGGAAGATCTGCACCATCTTGCTGCAAATCTTGAAGGATCTTAGCTTCCTCAAGAAATACAGTCTGCTCTGTTCCTTCTTGTAGACGGCTTCATATTATTTATTAATTTATTATCAAATTTATTCATTTATTCATCTATTAATCACCCAGCCAAATTTGAATGAATAAAAACACAGCTAAGCATATAAAATTAAATCTCAGAAGTTTTCTCTGCTCTGAAGTGCTGGGGGTGTGTCTACAAGGGGCGTGTCCGCTGGAGGAGCTGAGACCACGCCCACCCACAGGAACTCGTGCAGCTTTTCATTCCAGCATTTATCTATTTCATTACTTATATCATAACCATGTTTATTATTGCACAATGGGATGACATGGGAAACCTTAACCACAGGAACTCCCATTTTTTGATCATCAGCACAAAAACCTGAAACTACCAGAGATGGAACTGATGGATTACAGCTCCACATTTTCTACCTCTTCACCTGGCTAATAGCAGGATAGGACCCCGCTAATGCCTGCAGTATGTTTCACCCTCGAGCAGCACCTCCTCATCGTCCCCACATCACCTCATATTCCCCGTTTCTGGGTTCTGGGTTCTTCCTAAAGTTTGAGAATATTTGTGGTTCTACCCGCATGTAAAACTGTGCATTGCTGCTATTTGAGGAGCTGAAATATTTCCACACATGATTACAACGCTTCGGACTTATGATCAGAGATTGATGAAGGACGGGGACATGCTGCTACGCTACTCTGTACTTCATTTCGCATATGAAGGTAGCAGGTGGAAGAATTATTGGCTCCTACCTATCAAGCTAGTTTAGTTACTTTCAACTGTGTTCATGGTAATGATAATTATTTATATGAGGAATGAGTTCATGTGAACATCAGATCTAGACTATAAATAGTTGTCATGGGAAGACTTGATGATTACGTTTCCATCCGCACTCCACTAGTTTTCTCAGATGACCAAGTAGCGGAAAGCCATTTATTCCATGAATATTATTACGCACACAGCTGAAAAAAAAATACTGTGATGGATAAAACTAGCTGAGGAGCTTTGTGCACATAAAAGATTACCTGTGGATTAACAGTGTGTTGTCTGATGGACTCATTACATGCAGCAAAGTTAGCTAACAGTACATGGACATGATGGAATACACTATATAAAATCAAGTTATGGATTTGCACATTTTGTAACATTTAGTAATTACTGTGCATTTAATCACCAACACTTATAATATGTAAAGCTGCTACTCTGCACATTGTGGCATCCAAGGAAGATGCATGAACGTGGTGAATGAGGCATTATTTGTTAGCTAGCTAACAGCAAGCTATCGTTGGGCTAGCCACCAAGGCTGCATTTTTATTTCACTGCAGCAGCAGGGGCGGGGTTATGCTGAAGGCAGCGACATGACGACATGCAGCTGCCCTTTCAGACATACCCATAAAATCCTGAAACACAAAAATCTTGAAACCCAAATTGAATTATAACTTCGCTATTCAAGTCTAAATGGTTGGGAGACGTTTTATATATTTAGAACAATCTATTCACAATTAGTTCAGAAGAAAATGTTACAATTCCTTTTACATGGTCTTTAAAACAAGTTTGACACAAACCAAATAAAACATTCCAGAACAAGAACCTCGTACTAACTGTAAAGTATAGAAGTGGAGGTGTCATGGTTTGGGGATGCTTTGCCGCAGCAGGACCTGGACAGCTAACCATTGTAGAATTCATAATGAATTCTATCATGCATGAGATGCTTGAAAAAAATTGCGAGAGCTTTAAGCTGAACCAGAACTGGACCCTGAGCCCTGGCAATGACCCAGAACACCCCAGTAAATCTACCAGTGACTAGCAGAAAAATTAAGACATGGAATAAGACAAACCCTCCCCCTCTATCCTGTTGAGATGCTGTAGGGCAGGGGTGTCAAACTCATTTTCATTGTGGGCCATATCAAGATCACAAATGTCCTCAAAGGGCCTGTTGTGGCAGAATATACATAGCGCTCTGTATTTGATGAGAACTTCTCAAAATTGAAAAACGCTGAACATTTTTTCACATTGATGTAAGTTGGCAGTATACAGAAAAAAATGCTTTGATTTGATTGATAAAATAGTTTTTATGTACAAGACTGTTATCTTGAAGGCTCTATTTATGTGTACCTCCAGAGTCTAGAGGGCCACATAAAAAGTGATGTGAGGAGGTGCAAATAGATCACCTTATTTTTTACAGATAAATGAAAACAAGGCCAGACATCGATATTTGAATATTTCATGACAGAAATCAGAATATTTATTGGGTGTTCTAATTTTCTGATGACTTTATAGCTGCATCTGTTGCTATACACACTACTGTAGCTACATATGGTGTTTTAAATCAGATATACAATATTTATATTTATATAAAACCTTATCTGTAAACCTAAATAAAACAAATTCAAGCAACACACATAATGTCTGACTTTACTAAACGTCAAAGACACACTTCAGATTCTCAAGGTTGGGAGGCTTGCTTGCTCCCTGTCTTGCTGCATGCATGTCTTCCAATGTGATGAATTCTTAAGGCCTAGACGGCTGGAAGTCCACTTTCAGTTACTCAGTAATGAACCACCAGGAAGGCAGAGTACATTTTTAATCAGGAATTAGAAGCCTAAGACATTTCTGAAGCTCATAACTTAAACATGTTTCATGTTACATATGAATTATGGTTCTTGCATTGAAACAGGAAATGTTAGAGCAGAACACGAATATAAATTAAGTAAATAGTACCATTTTGGCACTTTAGATCTACTTGCATCCCTTCTCATATTAATTATAGAAAGTCATATAGTATGACATTGTTTCATCTCCAAATAAATGTACATAAAAGGATCCCATGTAGTCAGGGCTGGACTGGGACAAAAAATCGGCCCGGGCATTTTAAGAAGAGACTGGCCCACAAAGTATTGATGGAAAGGCAATGAAGCCTATGAATGGAAACAAAATTTCTTGTGACAGCACTTGCACACTGTCTTGTTCATGTATATGTAATTGTCTAATAAACTTAAACATACACAAGATGATCACAGTACTGGAATCTTTACTCCAGAAAAATATCATCTATTCTATATAGTACTTACTTAGAGGAACTTACGGCAGGCTTCCAAAAATGAGTGATGGCCTTTTCAGTAGCCATCAGCATAAACATCTCCAGCCTGTTTCTGGACAGGCTGCTTCGGAGTCTGCTTTTAATGAACTTGAGTGCTGAGAATGTCCTCTCACAGGCCACCTCCCAGCAAATAATAACCAATGATCCCTGACTGTTTTTAACCTCATCCAATTAAACTTGGTCCCATCTCCCAGATTCCACCAAATCTATGTTGGAATGCTGTTAGTGGTGCTGATGTTCTTTACAGAAACAGGGGGCCTATAAATTATTTTCTGCCTAAGGCCCCATAAACTCTTTGCCCAGCCCTGGTCAAATTTACAAGTAAAATAAATCAATATACATATTACCTAAAATGTACAATGATAAGTATTTGTTTGCCTAAATAAATATTCTTACAGTACAAAATTCAAGTATTTCTTATATTAAGTTTTCTTTGTTTAGTAATATTTGCGGCTTGGTTCAATATTTTGATTTGCTGGTTGTGACTGGTTTTTATCTATCCAAGGGAATGCAGGATTTGCAAGGAATACTACTGATGAAAAGAACTGTCTGTAATTTACTGGTGTTGTTCATTTACATTAACTTTATGAAGAAGAAGAAGCAGACACAGAGATAAGCGTGTGCCACAACACGTATTGAGCGAGAGTGTGAAAGATGTAAATGTATACGCCACACATTATACCTTATTGTCAAACATATTGCTTTAAAGTTACAAATCTGCTAAGATATATTACAAAGGGAGAGGAACATCTTCTGCAGCCTGCATGCAGATTCCTTGCAGGAGTGGAAGCATTTTTCAAGATGTAGGTAGGTAGGTATGTAGATAGGTAGGTAGGGAGGTAGGTAAACCAGGATCTGTGAGATGAAAATGTCTTTTGTCTGGACTTTTTACTATGGCATCAGGTGGGTGCAAGGAAATACACAATGGTCCATCTGAGCACTTTGGTGTCTAAGCTGTACCCACGGATTGAGAAGTTGCCATGTTTGAGCACAATGTGCTTCATACCTATAAATGCTACAGAACCACTTTTGGCCGAGGGTCGATGCTGAACTTTGGAATTCTATTACCAGACTCATGATGTTCTGTCTTGGAATCTTAAATGAGGAGAGGGATAGCGCTGTTGACCACCTGGTTGTGACTTGGACCCAGTAGTAGGAGACTGCTGGACAGATCTGTGGTGAGGGTGAACTGAGAGCATCTGGTGGATTCTTATTGCTGTTATTTGAGATTTTTGGAGGTAAAGGAGTCAAAGAGTAACTTATTTTCATCTGTGGTGTCACATGAATCTTGGACATAAGGTCATTACGCAGATTTCCAAGACCAAACGGTCAGGTTGCTGCATGCATATGTCACATCAAACCTGTCAGATAATAAGGGTTGCTTCAGCTAACACCTGTGGCAGGTTCCTGCCAAAAGGTTCTGGTTACTAAGCACAGCTAAATACGGATCGTTGTATTGTTCGGCAAGCAATAGAGGCTTAATGCCAGAACTCTTTACAACTAGTTAGAGGATGGCATGAGGAGGAGTCCAGTAAGTCAGATTTAAAGCTCCGAGAGTGGTTTGGTGTCGCTCTGATGTTAAACAGGAGCTTCGTGACCAGGCCAAGTTGATGATCCTCTCCTCTGCGATAATGGAAGTCTGGTCAGTAAGGGCAAACTGTGTGACTGGTACAACTTCACACTCGACAAACAGCACCAGCTGATTGCAGCTTGGAAGCTGCATGCTTGTAGCTCTAAAGACAAGGAATGCCAAAAGTGAATCTGAGGAGCAAACACACATACACACACACACACACACACACACTAGCCTCGAGTCATTGGGGACAGATCCCAACCCCCCTGAACCTTAAAAGGATACAGCAGGAGGCAGGAAGACACTGATGTAACCTTCCAATACTCACAACTTAAAACCTGCTTCTGAACTCCCTTAGGTCGGTTAAAATACAGTCACCAAATTTTAAGTGGATCATAATGACAGTTCTCAAGGAAAACAAAAACACAAAACTTAAACCAAGAGTGTGAAGGTCAGTTTAGACCCTCCCTAGTGTAGAGCAAGCTGAAAACTATGGACACAAAGTTTACTTCTTGTTCCAAAACCAATACATTATCTGTGTGTGTGTTGACTGGAATAAATGAGCACCATTAATATTAAAATATACTGTAATCATGAGTTTTTGGCAGTATACAATTAAATTATGGGCCACAATCTGACATTTGTGATCAGGTACAAAGTAACACCACCATCCTTACACTGGATTTTAATCCATTTCTCTCTGTGCTATTACGCTAAACAGTAAATAGAATTTAGAAAAAGCTCTATGATTAACTGTGTAAAATATATGACATGATGGTTGTAAGTCTATGTCATTGATAATTTTATCCTTATTGTGAAAGGTTGGACATTCCTGAAGGCTTTTTCCTTTTAACACCAACCTCCCCCATTCCTTTCTATTCCTGTCCACAGATGTCCGTCCCCTTCCACGATGACAGCAAAAAAAAAAAATAAAAAAAAAAAAAAAATAAAAAAAAAAAAATAAAAAAAAAATGATGGCCTTGCTCAGTTTGGAAATTTATCACAACAAATAAGATCACTTAAAATGGGTGACAACCTCCTAGACATGACCAGCAAACAAGCGGCCTGTTGTTGACCTATTGCCAGTGGAGTGGATGGAGAGGTTAGAGATATGGGATGGGAGAAGAAAGCTAGAGTGGATGTGAACATATGTTGAGGGTGTGTGTGGAATTGAGATTACGGAAGAATGCCAGTGGTCCAGGCCAGTCTCCGTTGTGGATCTAGAGAGGATTTTCCACTCAGTTTTTAGCACCAGACAATTTGAAGCGAGGTTTAATGATCAGCATGTACTTCCACATTCTAAGTTATTCTCTGGCCTCCAGGTAACTCTCATTTTAATGTCTAATTGTTTGTTAGGAACAGGAGTGGCCAAAATTCTGATTCGTTTTCTCAGGTGTTTCATATTTTCCTTCAGTAAATGTTAATATATTTTCCTTTCCTTTATGATCCTTCATATTTATCAAAACTGTTTTAGGTTTACTAAGAAAGATAAATATATATATATATATATATATATATATATATATATATATATATATATATATATATATATATATATATATATATATAGATATATAGATAGATAGATAGATAGATAGATAGATAGATAGATATAGATATATATAATATTTTTATTAGCTGTAAGCAGAAAATCATCCCAACTGACAAAAATCAAGACTTGAAAACATCGGTCTGTGTGGAATTAGTCTATCTAATGTGTGTCCCTTGTGAATGGAGTTACCGAAATAAACTAAACCTTCTAACAATATTCAAATGTACTCAATATTAATGTATATAAGAAAACAAAGTTGAACTAAAAGCAGTAACATTTACTCGCTCCTGGATCAGTTTAGATGGGTGAATGATTATGCTGTTGCTTGTGGTTAATAACGTTTTTTTGCATGCAGCTGCAAAGGAAATATTCACAGCAAAATACATGACTGTAATTTAAAAAACTGTCAGTTACAACATACAAAAACAAAACAATAATTAACATAACAATTAAATAGGGAAGTGAACAAATAATAATTTTAAAAAACAGCCATTCTGAGGCTGTAGGCAGAATTCAGCTTACGTCATCAGTTTTAGTATATTACATCAAACTCAAGTTTGCCACTAATTTTCTCTATTCTGCATTCTAAAAGACTTGCTGTGAAAAATGAAAATCCCTCTCGTGTAAATTATTGTTCAACACTAACTGGGACAGAATCCTGGCTGAAACACAATAAATTCAGCTCCCTAAAAGACTCTGTTGTCTTGCTTTGAGACATAACAGGGCAAGCTATGATATTTTGGAAATACATAGTTACATGCAAATTTATAATGCAAAGAAATTAGAGATGTTAATCTGACCATTATATTGAATCCCAAAAATGCATCAGCAGAAAACAAAGATTTGAACTGCGAGAAAGCTGTAAAGTGGATCTGGTGTGTGTGTCTGTTGCTGTCATTTATCTATTAATAACAACAACAACAAGAACAATGAAACTTAAACAACTGTAAGTTTAAAAACTGTCCACACAACAGATATTTAGTAATATTTTCAGTTAATACTAAGCACATTTATGGTTTAATCAAAAGAAGCAGTTTTTTATTTTTTATGTCAACACGCTGTATGTGCTGCTGTGTCTGTTGAATCCGTAGATTAATATCTGTCACATTGCTGCTGCTTTGCAGCTAACAGCGGTATTAAATATAAACTGAGGGTCAAAAGGTGAGTGGATGTTAGAGGCTGCATAAGCTCATCATACCCTCATTTTTATTTACAGAGTTAAGCATACACACCTTTTATAAGCTGAAAGAAAATGTTCTGACTTGTGTTGTGCATGATGATGCTGCACTAGTGCTTTAGAGTGCATGCACAGGACATTTTACAATGTAAATACAGTTTATGTGATATTCTTTTCAATTTTGGTAATCTACTGCAAAAATTCTGAATTTATTCTGAAACCTACATCCCTTTGGTAGTGTGCTGAAACACTTGCCCTCGTGTTGTAAACTGGTCCCTTTTCCATGCTTAACAATGCACATGTGACGCTGAATATTATTTATACATTTGAAAGAAAAACAGCGCTCCAGGGTGAAGCTATATTTTCAGAAAAATCCCATCAGCAAGGCCATGACCCTCCCCTTAATCCACTGTTGTCAGCCACTCGCAGCCGGAGCACCAGAAAGCAAGCTGTGCCACCGCTCTCTCTCTCCTGTGAGCACAGAATACACACTCTCCTTTCGCTAAATGCTCAAGTGACAGTCTGGGATGACAGGCGCAAACAGCAAACCCAGAGACAGTGATTTCATGGCTCAGTTAGGTTGGTGGCTGCTCACAGGCTACCTGGAAGTGCAACCCACCTGCCCAGAGCCAGATCAGCCCCCTATGGGTTGAAACAGTAGTGGTCTCAGAAGGTGGCTTGGGGCCGAGGGGTGTCTGTTAAAGGGCCCTGACAGCGGGAGGAATCACTGAAGAGAATGCCCGGCTGCAGCTTACTGGCAGACGGTGTCTGACACAGTGTAACGTCCCTCCAGATTTACTACTGCTCTATGTTCTTTCGCCTCTTTAATGTCATTGACCCTGCTATGATGAGACACCCTCTCACCTCCAACGTGCAGGTGAACCATATAAATCATTAGAATTGCTTTTTTTCCCTTCACACTCACTCTTTGAGAGCAAGCAATAACGTCACGAGGACAAAAGAGCTTCTGATTTATCTGTGGAGATCTGACTTTACACTCAACCTGTTTCATCTCAGCAAAACCCTCCAGATATGATCTAAAATACAAATTTAAGATCTTTATCATTATTTGAAAATACGTATTACGTTGTACTGATGGTTGTAATATATGTGGACTGAGTTCAGTTCATGGTAAGATGCTGCTCTCTTGTGGTTAAATACAATATGCAACAGCGTGGAGAGCTCCTGGTCAGCAGTGTTCAGATGAGCCCAAATGTTGTTGGGTTATTTAGACACTTTTCTTCTCACATGACTACATGCTGTTATACAGTAGCTCTGACAAGCAAACTCATCAGTCAGTCCTAAAATACAACATTGATGTGCACATTTAAATTTTGTTTACATGACAAGCTGCAGGGTAGATTTCCAACCTTACTTCAAGATATTGTCTGAGGATCCAAATTGCTTCACTGAAGGTGTTTTTCTTACCGATCTGCCTGTAATAATATAAAGTTACCATTAAAAGTACTGACAAAACTATAGCTCATCAAGATCCATTCAGCAGTGGAAACATCCATTTTAATGGGGGTTAGAGTTTAATGCACAACTCTCTGGCACAGCTCAGTGGCTAAACTAAGATGGTACAGGCACTCACTGTTGAAAATATCATGTCTGCTGTTGCATGACTTGATCCTTTCATACTTCATATACAGACATAGTTTGATCACTTTTTAATATGAAAATGCTAATATGTATTTAGAGGTCCTTCACTTCAAATAGCTTTCTGCAGAGTGACTGAATGCATATTCATTGCCAACAGCCTTATTAGTTTAAAAAATATTTGATATCAGCAACTCATTTGGACAATTTTTGTCCAAAAAAGGACGCCACAAAAGCATCAGCTAACTTCAGAATGTCCAAGTGCTTCTAGCAAGAGCCACGACTGTCTCCTTCTGAGGAGTCCACCACAGACCCACGATGCCACCAGTGCAGAGCTTGCTCAACATCAACAGGAGGAATGAGGCAAAAACAACTTCTAACAATCATGCACAATTGGATAAGCCTGGATAATAGAACATCTTGTCACAAGATAAGCCAGACAGATGTGCATAAGCCATCGTCATGACTCCAAGCACCAAGAAGAGTCACCACTGGCCAGGATTTGGCCAAGTTGATGTCAGAGTGACTTTTAGAAGAAACAAAGTAGGACAGGACTCAAATTTGAAAATATTTACTTTTAGGAGAAAGTGAATATATTTTCCAATGAAAACCTTTGAAGCTTCTGAATTGTTTTTAAATGTTCTTCAGTAGTGCATTGCACACCCACAGAGCCGATTTCACACCTTTTAGTGCATGCTTCAGATATTTTTTCTTTTCACTACTTTCTGTAAATATGCATATGAATGTTTTTTATTTGTGGTAATTCTATAAATCTTTAAATGACAACTGTTTCATGATGTTTTCTGCTTTTTTTTTTTGCAACAGTAATATTTTAATTCTAACATAAATACAACTTTCAGAAGTCCACTAGAAGGTTTTTTATATTGATAAATCAATTCGATAAGGTACCCTGATAAATAATTTTGCAAGGGACTCTAAGGAGTCAAGTTTTATTTGGAAGTTTGGAGGAGGGGTCTTTGGTAGCTACATGTACAACCTGTGGACCATAAACCACCAATAAGACAAAACCTTGCATGCTATCTGATCATTTTTGGACTTTTAAAATCAAAAGCTTATCTCCAAACCCCATGTCAGTGATCATCTTGTGTTGTGTATATTAATTAATTTATACTCCATTACCCCAAGGCTGTCACAAGAATTAAATGTTTATGAATTTTTTTAAAAAAACTTAAATGACAGAGGCTCAATATTTCATAATAACACCCCACTGCTCAACCAACGTCTGCTGGAGATAGACACCTGCAGCCCCACTGCTGTGCATGAATAAACATGTAAAGAGAATGGATGGATGGATAATACAAACTCATACACATTTTAATATGCTGTCTATATATTACAGTGGATAAGTGCCAGTGAGTTTGGGAAAATTTACATAAAACACTAATGAAAAATATGCCTCTGATTTGCTTCCTTTTTAATAAACAGATGATTTGCAACACTGTTAATCATAAGAGTTCCAGAAGAAGCAAAATGAAACAAGCATTTTTATTTGCACACATTTGGAAATATTTGTTCCACAAAGAAAGTTTGGTTTGCTACATTATGGAGGTCTACATGATGCTCACAAAACACAAGAAAACTGACAGCTGCAATAGGTTCAAAAATTAGAAATATTTCAATTTTGTGATAAATCACAAAATACCAATAATCATAAAGTTGCATTTAGGAACCATTTGGTCTAACTCTAGATAACTATCAATAATCAATCCCACAAAATGACCTGAACACAAAGCACAAAACCAAACCAGAGGCCTGATACTTCAGAAAACAGAGATCTATCTTCTGTTTTCTAGAACTGCATGCTGGAGTAGCTCTGATACATTACATCTGATTTTTTTTTTTCATTGTTGTGGACTTTCATTCTTTTATTTTTTTGGACAGTTATGATGTGTAGCCATAGGAACAAGGTATTGTTTTTACACAGCAAAAACACAAAATATTACAGTCAGAGGTCTCATCAGATTCGTTGTAAGACTGACTGCTTCCAGAGACCCTTCCTTCCCACCGCATCATAATCCACACAGCTCTGAAGATCCTTGGATGATAGTAGTTGCAACAATATTTAATTTCACTTCGGGATAAATTAAGTATTTTGAATCGAATTGAACCGAATTAAATGAAGACCATATGTTGGTATGAAAACCACTGAGTTTAGGCTATTTAGGTTCAAGATCAACACTGCACATCAAACTGTGGGACAGTGTTGAAGGAAGCACAGTGAAAGTGGCACAGTTGCCATATTCCCCACCGTGTAATGTTAGATGAAACTAATAACTGCCATATGAATCAGTACTTGTCTAGTTTTTATGTTCACTGAAGAAAATTTGTCCAGTCCTTTCCTTCCTGCACCAGTGAACCGCTGAGCCTCTCAATTATCCTCAATGGTCAGAGGTTCCCTCCCACAGACTTCTCTCTGGAATTACTGGGCAAACACCAGCATGGAGCTCCAGGAAAATCATTGCCAATGAGTTGACTTGAAATAATGTTTAAAAATAAACAAACAAAAAACAAGCTTTCACCTGCCGAGATCTCATTTGACCTAAAACAGCTAAAAATGAAAGCTTATCCATTCAAGTTGATCCCATCATCAAATGTCATCTTTTCCTGCACCAAAGTCAGTTTGGGGTCTTACTGATACAGTGATGTCATTTGCTACCCACAATGCATCCTGAAACATGTGCTAGTTTAAAATCATAATAAAATACATTATGTTTGAGACTGCAGTGTGAAAAAATGTGAACAATTTCACAAGAGGTATGAATATTTCCAAGGCACTGTAACTGTCTGATCTATTCCTGCAACCAGAAGAATTTTATTTTATTTTTTCAGTCTACAAAACTTGTATGTTCTCTTTGGATCAGCCCAAGGCATAAGAGCTGGTGCCGGACCAGTGTTTTCACAGTGACTCACTGCTAAGAACATTAGACCAATTAGCTCTGACAAACTGTGACAGACTGAGTTACCCATCCATTCTTTCTTGCCAAACACAAACCAAAGCGTGTGTACCTGTGAACACATGAGCCCTCTGGCTCAACCTTTACCCTGGTGTGAAAGGAGGTACTGCAACAACTGCACTAATACTTCAGCAAAACATACCATCACTGCTTCATCAGTGATGTGTGTTCTGGCCTTGTCTCCAGTACAAGTCATTCCTGTCTTCCAACCTGCAGCAGGACAGGAGGCGAAAAGCCTGGACAAACTAATGAATGAACATGAGAGTCAATGGAGCTCAGGTGGCTTGGTTCACAAGAATTAAACCACTAAATTATGCTTCAATAACCAATTATGGACTAAATTATATGAAACCAGGAGTTTGAAGCTCAGTCATTTTAATTTAATAGGGAATTGGACTGAACCACATGTAATTAATTGATTAGCACTTCTGTATCAGGGAATGATGAGCTGCTCTAACTGCTAGTCTGCCCAGTTGGATCGTAGCAGATATCATCTGCTTTAAACTACATTAATGTTTATAAACAAATCAGCTTCATTGTTTATCAAAAATCAGATCAGTCCCATAACCTGTCATTAAACGTTACTTCAGCTGAAGCATGCATGCTACCTTTCCATTACATTAACAACTGCACTTACAAAGAAGACAAGGATATTTTGTTATGTTCTTGGGATCAGTGTTGATAATCTAACAACTTTTTTTTTAAAAAGAACATCATATTAACAGTCAGACTTGGTGGTATTGATGGTTGGCTGCTTCTTTGCTGTTTAGGGACTGGGATGACATGATAATGGAACCATGATTTCTAGCGGCAAATCGTAAAAGAGATCTAGCCGTCACTTAGACCCAGAACTTCTTGGATGGGACCATGTAGCCCTTCAGGCTGGAGAGT
Source organism: Anableps anableps (assembly GCA_014839685.1). Lineage (NCBI taxonomy): Eukaryota > Metazoa > Chordata > Actinopteri > Cyprinodontiformes > Anablepidae > Anableps > Anableps anableps. The sequence continues at coordinate 2,713,884 of CM026078.1, read as the reverse complement.
TTTGCCATCTGGGTTTCCTTCCTGAACCTGTTACCCCTGTGACCCCTTAGGTAAGATGACGGAATGAGTGAGTGGAAGAGTTTCACTTTCTCACATGAGTGAAAAAAATATTGATTTTTTTTTTCACAAAAATAAAATTACTTGAGATGTAGCTGAATAACCTAACTCAGCTTTAAACTTCTTCATAACTTTCCATACTCAGTGGAGCAGCAGAATAATGAGGCTGTAATGAAAATGCACTTTTTGTTTGTTTTTTGAGGGACGTAGCATTTATTTAAAATCTAGAACCCAGGAAAAGTTTGGAGGGATTTTAGGAAGTCATTACAAAAGCATAGAGGAACCATATATAATTGGAGTGTTGAGAAAAAATGCATAATAGAGCATAAGATGTGTGCTGTTGCTTTTTTTCACAGGGTCAGGAAATATGAAGACTTTTAAAGTTGCTTATGATGCACACAAACAAAAAACAAGTTGACTGAAAGTTTTTTTTAATGTGACATGGACCTTTAGTAACGTTCCTTCTATTAACCTTTGATGGCCATAAATGCTGCTAACTGTTCCCTCTCACTCAGCAACCCAGTAGGAATCTCAATCTGGTGTTTCAGCAGTGAGTCATCAGAGACTCCCTCTCACTCGCACTGTCACAAAAAGGTAAACTGCATATGGGCTAAAATGAGGTTGACTCATTCCTTTTCTCACTCTGGTTACCGCTCACACTCGCACAGAGGACACAGTTAAAGATTCAGGTGAGTGCCTGAAAGACGAGCAGCGTCTTGGTGACAATGCTCCAAGGACAGCAATAGTAGGCTGCTTGCTTGCATCAGGTGTTGGTGGGTGGCTGCTGAGCACATGATGTCACACTTCAGCCATATGGTACGTGGTGTTGGTTGGAGCAGTAAGGTCATTAATGTTAGTCATGATTATTCACAGTTGTAGCCCACAAATGGAAATATCAGGGAGTGAGTCATGCCAAGTTTCACGCAGGTTACAAGTCAGCATGCATCGAGGTTTCCTGGACATCTACTGAAGTGATGTGCTACATGGGGATCTTTGCTGCTTTGTACAAGAAGAGCCACACTAGATTAAATAAAGCATGAACTCATGAAAGCATGAAAACAAACTCTGGTCTTGGTGTCCCCTCACTGACTCACCTGTATGTACAGTGCTCTGCATAAATGAGTACACCCCCTTTGAAAATTAACATTTTAATCTGTATCTCAATGAACACAAGGACAATTTCCAAAATGTTCACAATGCTGAGTTTCATAGAACACTTGTTTAACTCCATAACATAAAATCAGGGTGAGTAATATAACTTGGATCACAAAAGCTGCAGTTTTACTCAAATTAGTTGAAGCACAAATGAATACACCCTGCAACAAAAACGATTGCATCTAGTATTCTGTATGGCTGAGCGTGATTTTTAAAGACAGCATGGAAGGAACAAGTTGGCGACAGAAGGCAGCGTCTATCTTTTTCCATTCTTCAGGAACAACCTCATTTAGAACCTTGATGCTGGATGGAGAGTGATGCTCAGTTTGTTCAGAATTCCACACAAGCATTCGACTGGGTTCCGACCAGGAAACATACTGGACCATTCAATCACCTTCACCCTGTGGTTCTTCAGAAATGCAACACTAGCTTTAGCTCTGTGTGTTTTGGATCATTGTCATGTTGGAGATGTGCAGGACGACCAATGGCATGAAGTGATGGCAGCATCTTCTGCGTGTTAATGCTGCCATCACTGAAAGCAGCTCCCTGACACCAGCAGCACTCATGCAGCTCCATATAAGGACACCGCCACCACCATGTTTCACTGTAGGCACCTTGCATTTTTCTTTAAAATCTTCACCTTTGTGACGCCATATAGTTTTGAAGCCATCAGTTCCAAAAACAGTGATCTTTGTGTCCTCACTCAGAATGCTGGTAGTCTTCATCTCTTTCAGTATGAGCCCTGGTAAATTCGAGGCATGCTTTTTTGTGCCTGGGATTTAGGAGAGACTTCCTACATGGATGATATCCATTCATGCCATTCCTCTGCAGTGTGCGCCGTATGGTGTCACAGGAAACATTCACTCTAGTTTGGCTTTCGTCTTCTTTAACTAACTGCAGTGAACTTGCATGGCAATTTTCTTCAGCCCTTCTAACCAGCAGACGCTCCTGTTGAGATGTTAGCTCCCACAAATGGCCTGGACGTCTCTGTGAGATGGTTGCACTAACATCTTTGTTAAATTTTTGGATCACTTTTGCGACAGTATTCTGACTGATCTGTAAAGTTTTGCTAATCTTCTTGTAGCTTCACCTTTTTTGTGTAAAAAAAGATTTTAATTTCTCAGGTTTTGTGAAATCGTGGTGCCATTGCTGAAATGGGAAGGAGTTTTCTTTGTTAAGGGACGCCCTTTTATATTCACCTGTCTGCTGGAAACCCCTTAAATGAATAATTAGACTCACCTGTGGTTGAATTCTTGCTAATTAGAATTTTGTACTGTGAGGTTTGTTTTTTTCTTTGAAGACTAATTGTGGTGTGGTCATTTTTGCAACATGGACTTGAATGAATTTTCTTGCAAAATAACTTTTCTGTGATTGCAAACAAATAATTATTTATATTGACTGATATGAAATGCTTATATCGTGATATGTTTTTCAGCCATATCACCCAGCGCAAGGTGTTTTCATGTATGCTGGGCACTGTATATCTGCACGTCATCCAGTGGTGCCATCTCAGCAGTGGGCAAGTTTCCTAACTATTTAACAGATCAGTTCAGTTAGTAAATCCTTAGCTGGATGCCATCTACACCCTGTAGGAAATCCCCCCCAGCCACCAAAAAAGAACTGACCCAATTCTAAACATCATGTAGGCATCGATTAGTGATCAGTGAACTGTCTGGTTGTATGCAATATGATACAATCCTGTCATCGAACCTCATACATGAGCTTAAGATTTTTTTAAATGGTAAAAAAGAAAACCCAGCTTTGGCTTCTCATCTGAGAAACAGCATAACCCTTCAGGTAAATGTCAACTGTTTATTGAATTTAGTAAAACGAAATTCACAGTAGTTAAACCCTATGGGAATGTATTACAGAAGTGGGTCCTGTGAAGTATTCAGAATCTACAGTAAATTAAAAAAAAAAATCAAAGTAACTTTGCAGGAAAAGAAGTTCGCTCACAGCATGATAGCTACTGGTTAGTCAGGCCAGATCTTTCTCCACCTGTGAAGAGGAGCTGATTTCCTGAGCCAGATGCCATTTTGTTTTGCTCATATGAGTGATAATCAGGCTTTAATCTCTATGTGTCAGAGCTTTGAGGAGCATAAACTCCCTTGTCTTCCCTGACAGAAACCAAATTACCCCAATGATGTCTGAGTTCTGGACTCCTGTGATCCGCTTCTTGGTTCCTGCTGTTTGTTTGGAGAACATCTACCAGGATTCCTTTCCTTCCCTCTGTCACTCCTCCATCAACCCTCCTGGTAACTGCTATCCTTACCTCTGCCTCCGCTCCACTCACCTGCCTGTCCCCTGCTCACCAGCTCCCAGCTGGAAGGACACAAGGACAAAAATCACCTGACCGCTATGTATCGGACTCCTGTCAACCTCAGCTCTGTGGATAGGAACTCTAACCATCCCCGCTCCTGTAAGCCTAGCTCACTTAATTTCAGCCCTTTACTTAACATATTCAGATCCACGCTTAACCATTTATCTCTCCTACCAGTCCAAAAACCTGCAGAACACTTATGTTATACAATAAACCCTTATTTTAACTTCTACCATTGTGTCAGTAATTGTCTCTCGCACCAAAGTCATTTCAGACTAGAGCGAGACATTAGCGGATTGTAAATCTCTAAACATTTGCATCAAGTTGTTGCTTGGTTTGTCACCATTTTCTCGATAAACACTCACTTTCATCTCTCTAAGGGGTGGCTGGTAACTAGTTGCATTCACTTTAGTAACTTGTTAAAGGGGTCATAACAACTAATTTCTTTTTTTTTCTGTGGTTTTGGGGGTATGATATGATCTGTTGTGCACTGATGAGGCCATGTGAATGTCAAGAGTTGGCATCTAAAGCTCTGCTCATAGGCGGTCAGCTTTGTTTCTTTGCTCAAAAACGGACGAATCAGATAACAGTTTATTGTTCTATGGAAGTTATCATTCTACGTAATTCATATTCTCCAATTAGAGCACACCGTCAAGCAAATAGCCCTCTCCCTCTCCTTCCCTCTTCCCCCTGCAGAAACACCGGCTAATTTAAAGCCTAAGTTGCGCTAGCATGTCTGGCTACTCCCCTTGAGAACAGGATGGCTCCAAAAAACGGAGCTGTTATGTCTGAAGGGCTCAAAAACGGATGGAAGTTTCCATTTACACCCGAAGGATGAGAGAACTAGAAAAGAATGGTTGAAGTTTATTTATGGGGAAATACCACGCCGTTATAACCCCAGTTTGAGACGATGTTCAGCACATTTTACTGAAGACTGTTTCCTCAACATGGGTGAATTCAAGTTGGGGTTTCAGCCCTTTACTTGGGGTTTTTGAATAAACTGATTTTGAAAATAACTTCTGTACCAACAATGAACGAGGCGATCACAACGTTGTCATTACCCGTAAATTTACTTAATTGGGGCCTGCCATAGCAATGCATAGGAGAGCCTCCCATGCAATGCATGGAGGCACCTATTACTCTCCACCTCCAAACTGCTTTCTCCGTTAATGTGGCCCGAACCGTAGCGTGCACCCCCACAATATATATATTAAAAATTCCGGCTCGTTCTTGAGATGTGTGCTATTACTCAACTTTTCATTTCGCGTTACCATGGCGACGTAATTAGCGAAAAACTACCCCATACAAAGTCAATGGTGCGAGGTCCTGAAGACATCCTTAAAAAAAAACACTATTTTTGAGGATTTACTGTGTCATCATGGTTTCGCCTACAAACGCCATTCAACACTCAGTTTGTAGATGCGTCCGTGTTGTGTTCAGAAGTGAAGACGGTATGTTGACACCTCTGATGGTTTTTCCACAGCACGCCTCTAAGTGACCCAAAGTTTTAGGAAAAATCATGATTTTAGAGTGTAACTGCAACTAGAAAATTTCTGAAGAAATTTAGAAGGAGCCTGCCAAAGTGTGCATATCGACGCTAACGGAACGTATGAGGAAGTTGGGAGGATGTGGAACCTCATTGACATCACTGTGGAACATCACTGACATGTTGACATCTTCACTAACTGTAACTTGCTCCAGTCAGGGTGCAAAAAGTAGTGTAAAAGGTAAAATTATCCAAAATGCTGATGCTAGCTTCAATGCTATCAGTAGCATGTGGACTTACATTGACTTACTTCATTCAGGGTGCAAAAAGTAGTGCATAAGGTAAAATTAGCCAAAATGGGGCAGCCACAGCTTTGATCTATGAGGGCTCCAGCTTGGGAGTGCCCAGAAGCAACATGGCCGCTCTGCTAAGGGACTTGAGACTTGAGTCATGAGACCTGACCAGCCTAAACTTACAACCACACTGGACTTTCAAAATAAGAGCTCAATATACCCTACAAAATAAAAGCCTTCATTTTTTACACAGCAGGTAACTGCAGCTTTGTGCTAATTATGATAGGTTTGACTCAAGCAGTGTTACACATGGGATTGGTCTGGCCTTGGAAAATTATGCTCACTGAAAATTTCAAAATAAAAGCCTCATACTTCCTTAACTACACTGTGTTTTAAGATGAGAAAAGAGTATATTGGGATGTTGGATTAGGACAAAGGATCCATGTGTGTGACAACTGTGATTGTTATGGTAGTGTCAAGATGCTACTGGGACAACATGCTAGTCGTAGCCCACACACCAATGGTAGCATTTAACCTAATATTAGCATGTCATCTTAGTTTAATATAAAAGTATTATATTTACTTACTAAATGAAGTGAGTCCATTATTGTCAACATAACTGTGATAACGCACATTCTACTGGTAGTGTCAACATGCTAGCCGCTCTACATGCTGGTGATAGCCATCATGCTAACATTAGCATATATCTAAAATGAGCATTTTAGCCTTATTTTGAAATAATAATTAGGTTTAACATACTAAATGGAGTAAGTCTATGTTAGTCAACAGGATAGTGACCCTCCACATGCTACTGATAGCATTTTAGCTAGCATTAGCATTTTAGCTAATTTTAGCTTATACACCCATATTAAATGGAATAAATCCATGTTAATCAGCATTATAGTGATAACCTAGATCCTACTGGTACTGTCAATATGTTAGTTGCTCCACATGCTAGTAATAGCCCTTACAGCTAAAATAAGCATTGCAACTCATTACTGATGTATTAGCTACGTTTAGCATACTGAATGAAGTAAGTCAATGTAAGTCCACATGCCAGTGACACCCCACATGCTACTGATAGCATTTAAGCTAGCATTAGCATGTTAGCTAATTTTACCTCATACACCCATATTTGTATATTAAATGGAATAAGTCCATGTGAGTAAGCATTATAGAGATAATCTAGATCCTACTGGTAGTGTCAAGATGCTAGTTGCTCTTCATGTTAGTGATACCGCTCATGCTAACATTAGCCTTATAAGTAAAATAAGCATTTTAGCCTTTTTTGATATATTAGCTACATTTAGCATACTGAATGAAGTAAGTCAATGTAAGTCCACATGCTAGTGATATCCCACATGCTACTGACACAATTTAAGCTCGCTTTAGCATTTTGGCTAATTTCAGCTCATACACTACAGTTTGCATACTGAGTGGACTGAGTCATAGTTACTCAACATGTCAGTGATATTCCCCATCCTACAAACTTCCTTGTAGATAACCTTTACATTGTTGATTATCTTTTGCATCGAAACGCCTCTTTCGGCTCCCACCAACACGCACACTTTGGCAGGCCCCTTTTAAATTTCTTCAGAAATTTTCTCGTTGATATATATATATATATATATATATATATACTCCATCTTCCAGCAATGAGTGACAAAAAATATTAAACCTTTTCACAGCATTATAATTACTTGAGATGTAGCTGAATAACCTAACTCAGCTTTAAACTTCTTCATAACTTTCTCTACTCAGTGGAGCAGCAGAATAATGAGGCTGTAATGAAAATGCACTTTTTGTTTGTTTTTTGAGAGACGTAGCATTTATTTAAAATCTAGAACCCAGGAAAAGTTTGGAGGGATTTTAGGAAGTCATTACAAAAGCATAGAGGAACCATATATAATTGGAGTGTTGAGAAAAAATGCATAATAGAGCATAAGATGTGTGCTGTTGCTTTTTTTCACAGGGTCAGGAAATATGAAGACTTTTAAAGTTGCTTATGATGCACACAAACAAAAAACAAGTTGACTGAAAGTTTTTTTTTATGTGACATGGACCTTTAGTAACGTTCCTTCTATTAACCTTTGATGGCCATAAATGCTGCTAACTGTTCCCTCTCACTCAGCAACCCAGTAGGAATCTCAATCTGGTGTTTCAGCAGTGAGTCATCAGAGACTCCCTCTCACTCGCACTGTCACAAAAAGGTAAACTGCATATGGGCTAAAATGAGGTTGACTCATTCCTTTTCTCACTCTGGTTACCGCTCACACTCGCACAGAGGACACAGTTAAAGATTCAGGTGAGTGCCTGAAAGACGAGCAGCGTCTTGGTGACAATGCTCCAAGGACAGCAATAGTAGGCTGCTTGCTTGCATCAGGTGTTGGTGGGTGGCTGCTGAGCACATGATGTCACACTTCAGCCATATGGTACGTGGTGTTGGTTGGAGCAGTAAGGTCATTAATGTTAGTCATGATTATTCACAGTTGTAGCCCACAAATGGAAATATCAGGGAGTGAGTCATGCCAAGTTTCACGCAGGTTACAAGTCAGCATGCATCGAGGTTTCCTGGACATCTACTGAAGTGATGTGCTACATGGGGATCTTTGCTGCTTTGTACAAGAAGAGCCACACTAGATTAAATAAAGCATGAACTCATGAAAGCATGAAAACAAACTCTGGTCTTGGTGTCCCCTCACTGACTTTCCATCTGTTTCCAGATTTATTTAAGAGTTGTATGACTTAGTTAAGGGTTGTCCAAACTTTTTGTCTCGTGGACCAAAATTGTCGAGTCAAAAGTATTCATGGAGTAAGAAAATAAAAAAATGAAAAAATAAAATCATGCAACTAAAGTAGTCTGAATATTTGTGTGTCTGTGTGTGAAATGGATGTTATTCATTGTAGATTCAAAACTTAAAAGGGATTTTTCATGTTTGCTGTGTTAAAAGTAAGGCATGTAGTTTTCAGTTTCTTTTGGGTTTAATTGACAAATACGCTCAAAACGCTTGCTTTATTTGGTCAATTTTAATAAATGAAATTAAAGCTTAAGCAACGTCTGCTTTTCAGTAAAAGTCTCTGGATCGAAGTTGTTCTACTTTTAAGTTTGGTTATAAACAGATTTATACCTTGTGTTGTACTTAACATTTTCCATTGTGAGAAAATTACAATTTTACCAGGACCAGTTCTAAGACATGGTTACATGAGGGGGCAGGCAAAAATGTGAAGGGGGCATTTTCACTCAAATACATTATGCTCCAGCATATTCACTGTTATTGTTGACTTGTGTTTTCTTCGTGGGATTGGGGTAATAGCTAAAAGCTAAAATTTTGAAAAATTTAAATTCAAAACGGTGACGATGGAAAGATGCCTTCCAATTAAAAGTGTCAGTTTATGGAACAATCTTGACAGTGAGATCAAACAATCTAAATCTTTTTCTGCATTTAAAAGAAATTTGAAAATCATTATGATGAAGCAATATGGCATTAAATATGCTGATGTTTTGTTGTGTATTTTTTTGTTTTTTGTGTGCATTTTTTGTGAATTTCAATCATGTCTGTAATAGTTTTCTGAGCTGAATACTTTATTTTCTTTTTATGTGAATAGGAGGCAGATATAAGTTTCTACTTCTTTCTGCTCCTTTTCATTCATGATTTCTTTTATTTGTTACATGAGATGTACATATTTATTATTGAGTGAATGAAATAAAAAAAAAATGAATTGAAATGAATGAAATAAACTGTGTCCAACTCCACAAAAATGGATTGCGGTTTGTCAGGCCTCTAGCCCAAGATCTGCCCAGCTTGGGTGTCCCACCTGAAGCAGAGCTCTTGCTTATATAGTTCTTGAGGTCACTGAGGCACACAAACCCCATGACCACAATAAGATGGCAATCCCTAAGGGGGGAAACAGAAAATAATAAGAAATAATAAGAAGGAAAATTAAGATACTCTTCCTCTAAGATTGTACAACTGACATAACATTTATCTTATTGGGTGGCCAGAAAAGTGAAATTATTATTTTCTAAAAAAAAAAAAAAAAAAAAAAAAAAAAAAAAAAAAAAAAAAAAAAGCATCAAAAATTTTTTTTCAAACAGGATTAACCAACAGTATAAACAGAAGGTTTTTTTTTAGGCTTTTTTTGTTTTTGGTTAGAAATTTGACTCCTCAAAAATCTCCTTCCTCACCAGTCCAATCTGCTTTCTCCTCACTCCCCTCTACAATAAGTCTTCTGCTTCCCTGTGCAAAAACTCTCACAAATTCATCCATATCCAGGTTATTTGTAATGATCTTCTCATGGGCCAGGATCACCAAATTCCTTTTTCTCTGGTTGAACACGGTGCGATGGTAAGAGGTTAGGATCCAGGACAATGTCAAGAAGGAACGCTCACATGATGCTGAAGAGACACCAATTACCAGGGCTGTTCCATACAATTTATGCAAATCTGGAAAGACCTCCTTGTACTCATGTAGGTGTTTACACACAGTGGACAGGTCTGTTTCATTTGGACATTTCTTGAGCAACATCTGTTTTGCCACAAGGATTTCATTTTTGAGATTCTCATAATCTGTCACAAAGCCAGCCAGTACACCCAGTGGGTGCAATAGCGTTAAATCTTGAAATATACTAGATTTGGGTGCAAGGCTGGATATGGCTTTCATCAGGTCAACATTCTTCTGTGAAAATCTATTTTCCATTTCTGAAATATCCCTGTCAAGGATGTTGAGGAGAGACCTTTTCAGAGACTGATGAGGATGAGGGGAAATGCTTGGGTCACCAGAGTCTGTATGGCACACAGCTGAAAGCACAACACTTTCACCAGAAAGTTTGCTCATTGTTCTCCTTCTCTTTGGAGGATGGAAATCATCCCCAGCAGCAGTCTGAGACAGCTAACCCCAGTACTCATTGTCATTGTCCCGGTTGTTTTTTAATGACTCCAGTGATCTACTAAAAACCTCAGCACATGTCCACTGTCTGAGACTGAAGTACTAAATTTGCTGGTTTTAAGACACCAAGCACCCGCACAAGAAACGTTCCAGTCTCAAAGAAGTCTTGCCTCTTTATTTGACAGAGCAGGCCGATGCCTCAGTGCACAGGTCAACTGCAGCATCATCAGCCTCAGTCATCTCAGATAAGATACCGAGAATCTGGTTTTTATTGTCCACAATGTACCTTGTCATCTCATAGTGGCTTGTCCGCTCTGCATGGCATGCACAACCACGAAGTGCAGTTGGTGACTGTAGCAGTGAATGTATGGGACGTGTCTTGCAAGCTTCTTTTGAAGCAGAGATTGTACACCACCTCTTACCCCACTCATCACAGAAGCGCCATCATGACACTGGCTAAGTATGTTGTCAGCACTGTAGCCAGCACTAGAGAGGAGTGTCAGTATCTCAGAGGTGATGTGCTCTGCATCAAGTTGACCCAAGTCAAGCAACCCAATTAGATGTTCTTCTGGCATGGAATTGCTGACAAATCGGAGCATCACAGACAAATTTTCCACATTGCACCTGTCCCTGGTTCCATCACTTTTGAGGCAAAACCCTGCAGAATCAGCATTTTCATATTGTTTTCTGACTTCTGCAAGCACCATATCTGCCAGTGTTTGAAATATTTCATTTTGGATATCCTTAAATGTGTATTTGGCATTCTTTGGTATACCTTTAGCAATATTTGCTAGTTTCTTATCCTTCTCAAAGGTGTACTCCATCAGTTTTAGAAAAAGACCTGAAGCAACATTGTCATTGTCAGCTGTAGTCCTATCATATTTCAAAGTTTCTGCAGTCCCACAGAGCCCCAACTCAATCACACACAGAAACTTTACAGCACTGCCCACACTCTTGATGTGGTAGTGGTTTTTTAGAAGTTGTTTTGCCAACCAACAGGGAGTCAACATTCCCCCCTGTAGCCTCTCTGCTTTTGTGCTGAGTCCAGATGGTTGAAGTATGAATGCGGTTGTGACTGGACACATGTTTCTATAGCCCCTTGTCCTGATCAAGTGCTGCTTTCCAGTTGTTAAAACTAGTTAAGGTAAAAACAACATTCTCGTCTCTCTGTGCTTATGTGATTGAGAAACGCTTCCACTGACAGATCACATTTGGAAATGAACAGCAAAGCATTCCCTGGCTGATTTGACAAAATAGATCCTATTTTTGCATCTGTTTTTATAGTTAACTATTTATAAAGTGTCTCACAAAATGAATCGCTGTAACGAATTTCATGGAGCTTTTCTACTTCCTCAAAGTATACCGCTTCGGCTTTTCCTCTCAGTGAGAGAGAAATCTGGCACCGCAAGCTAGCCAGGCTACTCCTGGGCTCATTTGCATACTGATCGCTGATTGGTCGTTTACTAGAAGGAGCGGGGTGGGGGTTTGGGCTTTCCGCTGACTGCAGACAGACAGGAGAAGATCTCAGCTTGCCCAGCACAATGCGCAGAAGAACCTCAGTAAGAAGCTGAGTTATTTTTGGCAGGTTTGATTTGAGGGGGGAAGGCATTTGTTTGAGGGTGCATTGCCCCCTCTTGCCCAAGTGTATAGCCGGCCTCAAATTTTACCCTGATTATAAAGAAGTTTCCATCTGCATCAACCACCTGTGCTGGATGGGACAAATAATTTTTGAATTGCAGTTGGGGGGCTGCACAAAAGCAACACTGAGGATACCCCTGACTTAGTTCAATCAATCAATCAATCAATCAATCAATCAATCAATCAATCAATCAATCAATCCTTTTACAGCACTTTTCTTACATCACAGTAACACAAAGATCTTTGCAAATGAAAAAGTGGTCCTTCCATGTTTGGTACTTGAAACAGACTTTGTGTTCAACTTCACAAGCCAACATGATGTGAAAAACATTCTCATTCGTCTTATCCAAAGTAGTTCCATCCCTGTTTTTGGGATGCATTTAGACAATGCAGTGCTCACGTCTAAATGTGTGTTTTCCAGCTATGACTGCTCAAAAGTTCTGTTGTCCAGAAACCCCTGGCTTGGCAACACATTGCTTTGGAGCACCGGGTTCCCTCTAATGTGGTTTTAGATTTTGGGATGACTCTATAGTGGAATGTCCTGAAAGACAAAATTGACATAATTCAATCCTAGTTATATTACAGTTCAGTCAAATTCAATTCATAGAGTTCTCCAGCAAAGAGTTATTATTTTAGCTATCAGTCTGCTAGTTAAGTAGACAGAGGCATTTCAGTTCACAGCCTGACCAGAGCTGATAATATGATTACTGAAACAAAGTGAGCAGATCATTTTGTAGGGCAAATCTACATCAAAAATGGGTTTTTGATCTAAAGTAAACTATGTTAATATGAATTGATCAGGCTACACAATAGTCCATTGAGGTACGATGTCACAGAAAAACTGAAAGAACAAAGTTCACCAAAAACAGCATATGTGTTGTTACCAATACTTTTTAAAGGTAAAATTTGACATGTTTCTCTGGTTCTGTTTTCTACTAAGTGAACTCTGCTATTTTTCCTCTTCTCCTCATTCATTCTTGATCCATCTTCTGGATTTGGGTGACTGTGCAGTTTTCAGCTTGTATTAATATGCACAGTTTGTCATTAAGATGAAGTAGTGGGTCGAAAAGGCAGAAAATGATGAAGGAGATGCTCCCAGAGACACAGCAGAACATATTTGTTCACTCTGAGAGCATCTGTCACTGATAAGTTTAAATATACATATCATTTATAATCGGTGGCATCAGTAAATGAAACTGTAGGCTTATACTTAAAGCTTCCCAGTTTGTGTATCTTTAGCTCCCATGTGTGATGTGTAACCAGGTGTTGGTACATTACATCACATCAGAGAACAGACAGAGCAGCCACACTCCTCTTGGATTACAGAAGCTTATTCTGCAATGGCAGACAATCTCCTCTTCTTTTCTCCTTTGGTGGTGTTCATCCTATTTGAGAAACAAGGTCATCCCATGGGCACTGTCTCGCTCCATATTAGAAAAGGACTTATGCTCTGCACCCAATTGGTCTCTACTTCTGACCCCTAGATTTAATCATCTCATTGACATTCGATGGCCCCAAAAGGGGTCCGATACATTTCACCCTTGTTCCTTGTCAGCTGGGCTCATCAGGATGAGACTAAATGTGCCTTTGTTAAACCACTCTGGGGAAATGTGAGTCTGATCTCCTAAAAAATGAACGTGCTGTCTTTCACACAAGTGACTCATTCAAGCCACAGAACAAGAGAAAATATCCTTTTGCTCACACAGTGCTATAAAAAACCCTATTGCAAAGAAAATTTCAGAGCCAGTTTGAAGATTGCTTGCTGTTGTCTTCCAAACACTATTTATAGTTCTATGACATAATTCACAGCTTAGTGGAACCCAGCCGATGTAGATCACTGTTTCCTGCACAATCATACTGCTGAGACAAACAGTTTGAAGTTTGCATTAATTTCCATCAATTCGTCATAGCTGATTTTCATATCAGCATTAATGCACAAATGCACATTAAAAACACTTTCAGAAGTCTGCGAGATTGAGGGTTCTACGCTATATCTTAGCTATTCCATCAATATTGCTCCTGAAATCTGGTTATTTTGAGCATTTAGTGATCCTTCTTCTTCTTGCTGTTGCTTGGGATCACAACATCTATCACTACTGCTTTCTTATCGACTTTGTCAAGCACTACCACATCTGGTTGGTTACCAGTTTCTTGTTTGTCTCAGCACTTCAAAATCACAAAATCTTGCTATTAAGATTGTCTCATTTCTAGTGCAAATATCATAGTAAATTTGAAATAAGATGAAACTAACTTACAAGTTACTTTTCAGCAAGATAAATAAGCTTGTTTTAAGTCAATAATTCTTGAATATAGATACAAAAAGTACTAGTTCTACTAGCAGATTGATTCACTTAAAACAGGAAAAATGTCCTGTTATAAGTGGAAATTAGTACCTTTTGTATCTCTATTCAAGAATTATTGACTCAAAACAAGCTTATTTATGTTGCTGAAACATAACTTTTAGGTTAGTTTTGTCTTATTTCAAGTGTACTAAGACACTTGCACTAGAAACTAGACAAAATACTTTGTAAGATTTTGTATTTTTGCAGTGTGGATATGGAGTTCCTTAAGGATATTAGCCTTTTTATCCTTTATTACTTTTGATAATGACTCCCACTTTTACTTGCTTATGGGGTTTCATGTGTGTTTTATCAGTCTGCATCTTCCAGTCTGCTATTATTTGTTTTCTCTTGGCCATTTTTGCAGAGTCTGTGTCTTGGGTCTTTCATTCCAGCCTCCTCTAGCCATTAGTAGGTGTGATGACCAAACCCATGGTCACACTAAAGTCTGTAACTCTCATGCATCTTCATTTATTCTTTCATCCAAACGCAATGCCACACTTTAGTTTGTAATAAAAGTTTATTGATTGGTTTAAATACATTTGTTCTTTTTGAAAGTGCACACATTTAATTTACTTTGGTGTTTTTATCAACTCACTTCTCATCATTGGTTTGTGATTAAGACTAATTCTTGTTTCATTTACTGATTTCTTACCTGCTATGATTCCTGGGAGTTTGTTCAGACAAAAGTAGGTGGCCAGGGATTTAGAGCAACGAAATAAATGGAGGAGATAATTGGACTGCACCACCAGTTCCTGCTTGAGAGGGCGAACTTGTATGTCCTTTAGATAAATTTGCATTTTGTAATTAAGTATTGTATTTAAAGTTGAACAATTTCTTTCCTTGGTGTGTAGTTTAACAACAGAATTGACTGTACCGTGTTGTGTTCTTGTAGTTAGTGGTTGGATTGTGTTCAGCTTATCTGGGATGGTGGCTCTGAAACTCACTAGTCCTCCGCCGTCCTTCTTTTAGCAAGTGTGCAGTGTCATTGTACTGGAGTGTGAAACTCCCTCTGCATTATAATGAGCTTTATTGTCTTAATATCACTGACTCCTATCTCCTTATGTTGATTAGCTGAGGGTGGTCATGATGGGAATATTGAAATGTCAGGCTTATCTCTGTCTATCATACATTTAAAAAGCAACAGACCTGAATGGGTCTTGGAGGATCAGCAAGCAGATTTTAATCATGACAAAAATTAGTCATAACTAGATAGGATCTTTTATCACAGTCATCCTTCATCTTTTCACTCTGGTATTAAACAAAGAGTTCAGACTTTTTGACGCAGGGCTCTTTACACTGCAAAAACACCAAATCTTACCAAGTATTTCTGGTCTAGTTTCTAGTGCTAATATCTTAAATACACTTGAAATACGACAAAAATAACTTACAAGGAACTTTCATCACGGTATAGGAGCTTGTTTTATGTTAATAATTCCTTAATATTGACAAAAAAATTCTAGTTATGAGTGAAATAATCTACCAGTGGGAAAATACATTTTTCCCATATTATAAGTTAAAATGTCTTATCTCACTGGCAGATTATTTCACTTATAACTAGAATTTTTTCATCAGTATTAAGGAATTATTGACATAAAACAAGCTCCTACTTTGAGCTGAAAAGTTACTAGGTAGATAGTTTTGTCTTAATTTAAGTATATTCAAGATATTTGCTCTAGAAACTAGACCAGATTTGGTGTTTTTGCAGTGTAATGGGGTTTTGAGGTGCTAGAATTTCACCTGCACTCTTTCAACAACTTCAGCACAAATCACAAGAACGACTGAAGAATTATAGTAAAGGATTTTCTTCCTCCCCTTTCAGCTGAAGTTGTTGGTAAAACGCTTATATGTCATTGCATCAAACCCAAACCGATCTGGTATATAGTATTCAAGGGTGGTCTGATGCCTGAACCTTGACCTAAAGTCCCTTAGCAAAAAGTAGTTTATTCAAGTGTACTATGAGTATACTGTACTTATTTTATACTAAAAATGAGGCAGTGTACGTCAGGTTTATTTTTTATAAACTCTATTTTATATACTCAAGAATAGTATAGTGAAGTATACTTGGCTTATACTGAAAAGCATAAAGAGAAGTCTAAGACTTAAACTTGTACTTTTGTGGAGGCTACATTTGACTTATTTCTGCCACAAAGTACTGATACTTAGAATATCATGATCCAAGTACAGAATACGGTGAAGTCATTGACTCATGCTTACATTAATGTGGCAGAATACATTTTTCACTAGACACGTTTGCTTTGAGACATTACCCTGATATAAACTTATATGTTCAAGATCATATGGTGCTGGAGTTTAAAAGTTTACAGTAAATGGTAGGTGTGCTAAACTGCATTTCAAAACATACACAGAAACAGGGAAAGATTTGACTTGACTTTATTGATCAAGGTCTAGTCCCTTTCATAAAGGCTTGGTAATGGTGTTATGTACACAGCATTATCTGTTTCAACAAGAACACATTTTGTTTTAATTGTGTCTGAACATAAATCATGTAAACTAAAAGGTGAACCACAAGTATATACCTAGTACACTAGTAGTATAAAGATGAGTGTCCTTGAATGTATAATTTGGTAAAGTTAAATATATAGTTATAACAGTATACTTAAAGTATACTTTTAAGAAACTTAAAAATATCCCAATTTTGTCAGAAGAAGTGTTAAATTAGTCTCCTTTCTAGTACACTACAAGTACATGGTGCGCATCATACTTGCTATACTTACACTCAAGTATACTTAATAAAATGAACTTCAAGTATTATACTTTTTGCTAAGGGTTTGGTTGTCATCAACAAGACAATGGTTCCAAACACATTCTTTAATAGAATGTCTAAAAAGGGAAAGAATGAAACAAGTTTTAATTTCAACCAGACTGAAAGGCTTCAGCGGGACCCTAAGAAAGCTGGGCAGGAATAAATGCCCCAAACCCCAATGAACTGAATCAACTCTGTAAAGAAAAGTGGGCCAAAATTCCTTCCCAGCAAAGTGAGGTTTTAATCTGATTTGTGTTAAAGTCATGCAGAGAAAGACCACTTCAAGTTCTTGCTTAGTAAAGGTGGTTCCGTGTTCTTTATTATTTTAATAAAAAGTGGCTGTGTGGATTCTGTTGTATATTCTTAAACACTTTAGGTTGAATTAAAATAATTAAAAAACCTGCCAGAGACCATATCAGTTTGTTATGTCCTGCAATGTTAAACTCTAGAAGTGAAAGAGGGAGTGCTTTCTTTTTGCCATAACTGTAAATAATGTCCTCTTTCACAAAGATCTGCAACAGTGCCACAAAGGTGAACCCCTCTTTATGCTTGGAAATCCTCCCCCAGGTCGTTTAGGGTGTTGGGAGATGAAGGCAGCTCTTATTCACAGATTTTAGATTATGTGAGTCTTTGTTGACCTCTGGATATATTTCATAGATTGCAGCTATTATTTGTTACAATGTCAAGCACACATCACAGCAAGAGAAAAAAAAAATATTTTTTTGCTGGCTTTTTAACATTTTTAAAATTTTTTTACATTTTACATTTTTATTTTTAAACAAGGTTATGATTTGAGAGTCTGAAGCTGTAATGAACATAATATACTGCAAATCTAAGCAGCTTTCGTTCTGAGTGCATTTGTATTGCCCCCTTTAAATGTGGATAAAATAAATATAAAATACAAATGCAGGCAAATGCTAATTTAAATTTGTCAGTATTGTAAGCCATGTGTTGAGATTTAAATTGCATTATAAGGAACCTAATGATTTCCACTTCTTCTGCTGTATGTACTTCAAAAACACCAGGGGTATTGACTGCACCAATTATTGCCACAGAGTACACTGAGTAAGAATAAGAGTACACTGAGTAAGAATATTTCTAAAATTGTCAAAACTAGCCAAGTTTGTAGAGTTAGAGTCCTCAAAGCTTTGCAAAATTGTCAAAGTTTATTTTTCTTTAAAAGTCTAACGTGGTCTGATTTCAAAAGCCTGAACTGAATGTTTTATCAACTAATATAAAGTAGGATCCAAATTAAGTCGTTAGCCTACAGTTTCCATTTAATGATGCTTTTCAGAATGTTCTTCACTAAGACTGAAATGGACTTTGGCAGTCATTAAATAATATATCCAGTATATTAGATACTGCCCTCATACAGGGAGATGTTAAAAGGATGCTTCCTTTCCACAGCTTGGGGTTTCAGGGGAAGTACAGAGCTTGTAAAAAAAACTATGCCTCTAATAAATACATGAGCTTTATAAAAAATAAAAACCATATCGAATATGCACAAAGTTGAGAACTACTTTTACGAAGCAGAAGCATGCAGCATGGAACGCCACGCTTCATGTGACTGGAGGATTAGGTCTGAAAGCTGCATGACAGATGAGCTCTTTTCTCCTCTGATGTGTTTGGAGCAGTACACAGGAATTAATTTTGAATTACATATTCTGCATCTTCAGTACAGAGTGGAGATGTTGGCTGAAACCCAACCCCAAATCACACATGACCTGCTGGGTCAGTCACCCAGAACCAGCAGAAACTCTGTTGAGAATTGATCTGCAGTAGAAAAAAAAAAAAAAAAAAAAGAAAAAAAAAGAAATGTGTTGAGAAAGACATAAATGGAACACAGTAAGCTTCTGTTACTTGTTACCTTTCAGTTTAGGATTTAGTGCTGAAGAATAATCCATAAAAAAGCAAATTATTTGAGCGAATATATTAGTAATATTTTGGTGTATATTTTTGTGTGTCTGTGTATATGCAAGTCACAACATTTGCAACAACAGAAAAATGAGAGATTTGGTCTCTGAAATCTAAACAGTGTAACTAGCCTGCAAATCAACTTTTTTTGCTGATAAACTTTCTAAACAGGTTATTTGGGGTTCTATATTTATGTTTCTGTGCAAATTTTGACATTTTCAGGTAAATTTGTTTAGTTGTGCAAAATTTTGCCTGACACTGTCTCAGTGCTGGCCTCCTTAGGTCGAACTGTGGCTCAGCTCTATGTCACGTGGTACCATGTTTGGGTATAAAAACATCTCACTCAGACACACACCCCCAGTGGCAAGTCAGGAGTTGGAATAGTGACTGTTCATGACAAGCATTGATTGACAGCATTTCTTAGCTTTGATTCATTTGTGATGTGGACATGGAGTGGAATAGGTCATCTGCGCTCTGACTGCTGGATGTATGCTGCAGGACAGATGATTGTGCAAGACTGACTACAGTGCTTAGGAGGCGGGAGAGGCACAAGGTAGCACTCAGTTCTCGCACAGGACAAAGCAGAGCTGGTTTCAAAAGTTGCCACAAAAGTCTCCGATAACACGGAAATGTCAGATTTATCACTACTACTTTTTGCTAAAAAGTCGCTAAATATAGTGACAAAGTGGATAACTTGGCAACAGTGCTTCTCTCGTCCTGACCAAAGCCCCGCTTAGCCCCTCCGCTCATCTCCACACTCAGCTATGCCCATGTCTCTTGGCTGGGGGTTTAGTTGCACTTTAAGTACCTGCATGGAGCATAAAGGTTAATCAGTCCAAATAACCTCCAAGATCAGACCATAGCCAAAGGAAATTGGATCTTAAGAAAATGTCAAACTTCTAACCAAACCAAACTGGCTTTGACCAAATAGTTTAAGCCCAAACAGCCCCAGAGCAAAGGGGTTCAAACCAAATGTCATCAGACAAAACTGGCTGCTTGGCTCCAACCAAGCAGACTGGAAACAAAATGGGCTCAGATCAAATGGACTCAGAACAGATGGATGCTCTTCCTGCATTCCAAGACAGGGTATATATGGTGTTTACATTACTCATCCTTTGAGGTTAGGCAGAGGTGTTGAACTAAGTCATACCACCGACAGATTAAAGATGTGGCTGATATTAAGTCCTATAAATTGCTAGAGCCAGGCTGATCTAGAATACAGGGTGACAAACTGTGGGGTCATAGGAACAGAAACTCATCACAAGAGCATTACCCAAGATGCAGGCTATGCAAAGCCACTGAAACAGTCCAGCACATTAGAGCTGAATGCAAGCTTTGTGGCTGCCAAAGCATATGTGGATTCCATAACCAAGTATACAAGAACATTTTGCTGAGTATGAGGTAGCGGTCACTGAGTTCCAGAACCAGACAGATTTCTCTTACAGTCTGAGCTGAAGAAACCTCTTTTAGAGGTGTGCAACAGGAATGGTAAAAATGGTAAATGGCCTGTACTTATATATTACCTTATAAAGTCCCCTATGACCCCAAAACGCTGTACATCACATTCAGTCCTTCATCCATTCACACACACATTCACACGCTGATGGTGGTTAGTTATTGGATTGTAGCTATAGTCTGACAGAGATGAGGCTGCCATGCACCAGCGCTACTGGGCCCTCTGACCACCACCAGCAGGCAAGGCGGATGAAGTATCTTGCCCAAGAACACAACGACCAAGACAGACCAAGCGGGGCTCTAACCAGCAACCCACCAATTACGTGACGAACCTCTACCACTGTTGCCACCATTTCCCTATCGGAAGATGGACTCTGTGTGCCATCCAAAAATCGTCACCAAAACTCATCCTTGGTTTAGAAAAGGATTCAACAAGTCCCTCTGGAGTCCCAAAATCACATGATTCAATGCAACAGCTGTTAGGACCTAAGGATTACTGGGGCTTTGGAAGGCACTTCTAGTGTTACTTTTGGTATAGCAATGCTAGGTCTAAATCGATTTGGTCTTAGTCTTTTTATATGAAGGTATTTTGTCTTTGACTGTTTGGTCCGATGCTTTGTGTATTATCTGATGCCATTGTTTTCTAAGCTGCTTGCTCTGAAGTCTGAGGGTTAATTTCCTGACATCCGATATGCTTTACTGTCTATGGTCTCATCTCTGAAGTCATTTGGTCTGATGTCTGATAATGTTTTCCTGAGACATTTAATGATCTCCTAAACATGTACTGTGGCATTCCACTTTTTTGATTATGCTGTTTCACATATAAAAGGCAAATCAAAAAATTACTCTTGAAAGAGAACATGACATCCACACCCCAACGCATTTCTCACATAAAAATAGAAACCACCAATCATATTTGCCCTAAACTACGAATGCTTACACATCAAAACCACATTTGAACTTTAGAAAATGCAACAAACAGGTTTTGTGAAGCACAAAGGTTTAAGCTTCGGTGTCACACTGTGTGGCATGTGTTAGAAATGCATAAAAGGCTCCTTTAAGTTAAGGCATGCTATTTTGGAAGTGTCTTTGTGTTCTGACATTTTTCTTTTTCCAAATCCAACACCAATTTAAAACAGACAGACATGAATGCAGTCCCAATGGCTGCCTTTACACAAAGACTGCCAAATCCACTGCATGTTGGAAAAGTCTTTTTTTGTGCACATTTTTAAACACACAAAAAAGTACAATTATTATATTTAGTTGTGAAACCAAAAGCTTGCTTCAAAACCAAACAGGAAAAACGAAATACTATCTCTCACACAGCAAGAGCGTAAATGGCTCCTTCTGGGATTTCCCATCTGGATGTAGCTGCCTCTGCCAGCTATACCACAACTTCATGCCTCACTGGAAATCTTGCAGCAGGAAGTGGGTGCTTCAGACCATGTTCTCTGGTTTCCACTCTGCTCAGTTCCACAGAACTGATGAAGGACTAGTCACCTTTCTGGGATATTTAGGTCATCATTAAGATTTACTCTAAATCTTCAAAGTGTGGCTTCCAAGAGTGAGCCTAAATCCCACCTGCATCCAGTCCTTGCAACCATTTTTCCTGTGCCCTTTCCAAAAGGCTTCTTGCTTCCATCATTGCACCATGCATTTGGTTGTTTTTCCCCCGCATATTTGAGTTTGCTGCATTGATTGTCTGCATGCCTCAGAAAAGCTCTATAACAACAAACATGTAAAATTTAGATTAAGTTGTAATCAGTCAGTTACATGTATTTCTTGTAATTTACAGCTACACTACATTCAGATTCAGATCCAGTTGCTTACTGTCCAGTTTAGTTTAATCCTATTTATTCAGTTCAATACCATCAGATTAAATTAAATATACAATGCAGAGTACATAGTGGTGTGAAAAAAGGTTGTTGTCTTATAAATGTCTTCTGTTTTTGCTTTTTAGTTACAAATGTTTCAGATCATCAAAGAAAAGTTGATAGACAATAATAACCTTAGCAGATATAAAACTAATTTCATGAGACACACCCAGACCTGATTACTGTCAGACCTGCAGAATAAGGAAATCATTTAAAAAGAACATAAGGTAGGCTAAAAGATCTCAAAAGATAAAATGTACTGTTCTAAAGAAATTCAAGAAGAGATTTTCAAATGCCTTTGTTCATTAAGGTAGAAAACTATCAAAGCAGTTCAGCACTGTTCGAAAATGTAGTTGCTCCCCTTGTTAAATCATGAATTAATTGTGAAAAACTGCATTTTCTAGAAAGCTGAGTTCAATTTTACAAGCTACGCCCCAGCTTGATCACTGCCAAACCTTCAGAATGAAGAAATCCCTTAAACAGATACTATAGTACAATATGAAGCAGGCTAATTGATGTGGAAAGCAAAAGTCACTGACATCTGTCAACATGGAAAGGCTTACAAAACCATTCTTCTTCTTCTATTTTAACAGTTGTCTCAACTGTTTGCTGAAAGAGCATGGAAGACGGCAAGGAATATTTTATCAGATAGATAGATCTTTATGTCAGTTTGAACCTCTGAGCTCAGGAAGGCGTTATAGGGTCCCTCTGGCTACTAAGAACATATATAAGAAGACATTCATTCCCAGTGCAATAACCATTCTTAATCAAACTAAATGACTACATCTACCTGTGGCATGCAAAGTGTTTTATTCTATGCACAAAATGTTAATATTGTGATTGTATGAATGTGTCTTATTTTTAGTCGGAGAGCCGAAGGAAAATTTCCACCCTGGTGGACAATAAAGTCTTATCTTATCTTATCTTATCTTATCTTATCTTATCTTATCTTATCTTATCTTATCTTATCTTAACCCCTGTCAGTCCCACTGGTCCTTGTTCTTCTCCTTTTTTAACCTCTCCATCTCTTATTGTCTGTGTTTGAAAAACATCAAACCAGATGCCCTTTCACATCAGTGCTCTCCTAACGAATCCAACAAGACTCCTGCCCCATACTACCTCCCAACTGCACTACTGGATCTCTCTCTTGGGAGATTGAAGACATCATGAAGACAATGGTTCACCCAACAGAACATATGTCCCATTCTCAGTTCGCTCCCAACTCATTCATTGGTTTCATTCTGCCAAGTTCTCTGTTCACCCTGGTTCAAATCGCACCATTACACCCATCACTCAATGCTTCTGGTGGCGCTCTTTACATAAAGACTTTAAGGAATATGTTCTCGCCTGTCCCACTTGTGCTCGAAACAAACCATTTCGCTGACCACCAGCTGGACTCCTTCAGACCCCGACTATACCTAAACGCTTCCGGTCACAGAACACACAGAATTGATTTTGTCACAGAACTCCCATCATCTCAAGGTATGACCACCATTTTCACCATCATTGACCATTTTTCTAAAGCTTGTCATCTCATCCCCATCAGAAACTTCCATCAGCCTTTTAAGATAGCTCAGCTCCTAGTCAAACATGTCTTCCATTTTCATGGCATCCCTCAGGAAATTCTGTCTGACTCACTCACTGGTCAGTGAGTGACAATAAATATCAAACTTTTTCATGATTTTCAAGTATTTTTTAGATGTACCTGTATATTCAAGAGCAGAGTCAGTCATCAGGGCATATGCAAGCTTAGATTATGCATCAATTTAAAAAAATCAATGTCTGCTTAAACCAATAGATCCTGATGCCTGTTGTGTTTTGTTTAACTTAAGCACTCATCTAAGGGTTTCTCAATCAAGCCCTTGAGTCTCCACGTCTTCCCTAAAGTCCCATTTTACATAGAATCATCATTAGACTAACTAAGCAGTCATTTATTTTGCCATCACTGTCTTCCCTCAAACAGACATGTTCTGCAAGGAGTTAGAAGAGAAACTGAATTTTGTGTATTTAAATGGCATGAGACACACTGGGTTTCATTATTACAGTCTGTGCTCACACTGCTTAAGAGGTCACACCTGACTCATTAAACACCAGGAACGAATAAAAGAAAAAAAGTGGAGCCTACCGTAACGCTTTGGCTCTCAGAACATGATGAAAGCTGAATTTCTAAAATCCATTTGCACTTCACAAGAGTCTTTTTAGAATATGGCTTGTTATGACAGTTAGGTGAGAGACATGGGGTAATCCCACTGCCACTGTTGCCAGAATGGCTGTCAAGCATCACAAAAGCAGGTACTCAGCTGCATCTGTTACTCAGTGATGTCTGTGGCAGGGATGCTAACACGGTGTGGCTCGATGCACCATGAACATTTACAGTGCTGTAGACAAGCACAAAGAAGTGAATGAGACCTCAGAAGCATTGAAGAAGAGATCATATGATATACAGGATGATATACAGGTATTTATACATTTCAATTACCAACTTCAGATCAAATTAGTTTTTAATTTACATGTATCTGAAAAGTCATTAAGTAAACCTTTTATTTCCTTTAGTTTATAGCATCTCTATAATCAGAAGAAATGTTTCTCAAAATTTGATTTAAAAAAAAAAAACAAACTAGTTACTGTGTTACAAGTAGGCTTGATTACAGTGATGCTGTTTTAGTTGGATGTCCACAGATTTCTCTGAAAACCTAATCCAGGTTGCTGCTGCCTGAGTGGCATTAATAAGACCATATAATTGATTTATACCCCTTTTTATGTTTCAACAACTTCTTTTAATTTGTATCTGTAACTATTTCAGTAACTATTTAAGTAAACTACTTGAATGAAACAATTTTTTGGTTTTCTGCAGTTTTTCATTTCACTGTATAAACAATGAGAAATGGCTAAAAGCTGGGTGAGCAGTAGAAAAGGTTACCTGAACATTTTGTGGTGTTGAAAGCCTAAAAAAAGCTATTATTGCATTAGCATATTCACTCCCCTAAACGTTTACTGTAAGTGACAACTGTATTTAACAAAATGACCACTTCCAAAATTATTGGCAATTCCTAAAATAATTTAATTGACCATTTTTTAAAATAAATTAATAATTTTGTAAGAGTGTCTAAGAACTTTCAATTTGTAATTGATGACTTCCTGTTGGCCTGGTGTATAAATATGAGGAGGCACTGAGCCCTATTTCTTTTACCCAATGGGAACTTGGCTGATGAGGATGCATGTTTAGCAGAGCATGCACAGTGAGAAGCTGTTAGAGAACTGCAGTAATAAGTGGTGTCTGGGGGTCCCCAAGTCTATATACCAACCATTATACACTATATGTATGCCAGCTGGTTGCTTGTAAACATTACAGTATCTTAAACACTACAGGGACTTTATTTGGAACCATGTGCATTAAAATTACTTTATCTCATACAAAGTTTTGCAGACTTTCTGTCTGCACCAATGAAGATTCCCTCCCCTTGGCATGTTGAGTATTTGAAGTTGTCTCAAATGACACAGTCTGACCTACTTTTTCAGTATTTTGAATAAGATTTTTATACAGGTTTTTTTGGGGCACTTACAGACTGTGCATTGGAAATTTGACTTTCATTTCTGGATCATAAAAAATGAAAGAAAAAAAACAGCGACATCACAGCTAATGTCATGAGCCCTTTCTTTAGGCAGCAGAACACTGTGAATTCAGGACTTGATGTCTTGAAATACTTTCAACTTCTTCAGCATTAGACCCACACCCACCTGCACATATTTTTAGATAAGCTACCAGACAGAGGCAGAAACAATGTGACAGAAGAATAAGGCTTAATTTTTCCACCATAAACACTCATGTGGGTCAAAAGAAGAAGAATAAGAAGACCTTAATTATAGAGGTGTGCTGTGTGTGATACTGCATATTTTGGTATCAATCCGATACCAAGTAAATACAGGGCCAATATTAGTGATACCGATACTTTTTATGATTTGAGTTTGATATATTAAACTTCTGACATTTAGGTGTTGTTTGTGGTTTTTCCTTTGAATCATATTGTTAAAACCATAGAAAGAATTTGAACACAGTTTCTAGGTATCTACAAAATACTTTAATAACATCTTAACAAGATAAACAGAAACAACAGAACCACAAAACTAATTTGTGTGCATTTTTTCCTAAATAAAGTACAAAAAATATAATTTGAAAGAAAATCAAAATAAAATCTTTTTTGATATACAGTTGAGAAACTACAACACAAAAATAAAATAAAGCTTTATAAGGGAATCTGAAACAAAAGTATCAATCTTACCTTGTTAGTGTTGATCCAATACTGATACCGACTTGGTACTGATATTATCAATATTTTGGATGGATCCACCCACCTCTCCTTTATTAGTCCCCCAGGGGGGGGGGGATATTATATGAATGAATACCTAGAAAAAAACCTTAGGCCTACTTTTAAATATGGTTGAGGATCTGTGACGCAGTGGGCTTATTTCTTTCCCAAATGAAATCCCACTCATGGCCCCAGTCAATGCCAGGCTGACTGTGCCTACAGAGTGTTACAAAGTTGTGATTTAAGGAGGACATCACAGGTTTGCATTATTTCTATAGCAGGAATAAAAAACTGAACATAAAGATGTATCAATTAAATGTGTTGATGGAGATTTAAGTTTTAATTTGTAGCAACAATGTACCTGATAGAATCCTGAATGGATTTGTCATATTAAAGCCATCAGCGGAACCTCCTCCTACCTGGAGGTAGGATAGACCAGGAGGCAGACTTGGCTCTGACGGAGGTTGGATGCTCTATGAGCAAGGCAGGCTGACTCAGTTGAATATTAACCTGTTCTTGACGGAGTTAGCCTATCAATAGAGATGAATCATGCTCAATTCAGATTCTCTTAGTCACTCTTCTTGGGTTTGTTTTTGTGTCACACAGGCTAGTTCATATTTTGACAGTCTCACTTTTTCAAAGGGGATCTGATTACAGTCCGTGACGCGATGATGCACAGACTGAAGGATTCCTCTCATCTTATTGCGCAGGATGATACTGCAGCTCCTACGGCTTCACACTCCAACCCAACTTGAAACGGCTCCCTTTACACTGCTACATTCAGGCACTGAGACCAAAAATGTCAAGCTTTTACTTTTTAATCACACTATGAGAAAGGTCTTTCCATGAGCATTTCAGATATTGAAAATACAGTAAAGGCCGTAAAGCTGTACACCTGAGCATTTTTTAAAATTTCATAAATGATAGATGCTGTGTTGCTCGAATAATGATCACATATCTGTACATTTCACTTTTAAAACGGGAATAGATATCTTATTTTTTGATTCGGACCATGCTGAAAGTGTGACACCAATAAAAAAGAAATAATTTATTTTATTTTTAGACACATGAATTTAAAGAAACAAGCAATAAAGATTCGAAACAGTTGCTTGAACGGGCGCAAGGAACTTCTGATCTATTTTTATTTTTATCAAGTGAACGCACCACTCCAAATGTGGAAGGGACAGCGCAGGTAACCAATAGGCGGCTGCAATCCTCTCACACACGTCAATGAAACAAGCGCGGAGGCGGGACCGCGGGTGTCTGAAGGGCTCCGCTCGGTCTCGCGGCGCCGCCTGCTCTCGTCCCATTGGCGCAGGTGATCCGTCTCAGGATGCGCGAGGAGAGCGGAGGAGAGGGGAAGAGAGAAGGGAACCGCCGATGGTGAAGGGTCCAGGGCTCGGTTAACGGGGAAACAAGGATACCGGCCCATCTCTGTTTGTCCTGGGCAGCTGGGCAATGACAGATTCACCGAACGGGGCACTTTGAGATATGATGAGGCTTTTTTCTGGTTGGTTATAGTACTATGATTTGGTATGTGGCCACTTTGATAGCAAGTGTATTCAGCACCCGAGGAACGGCCGCTCAAGGTGAGTCGAAGTGCAGTATCTGTATCCACCGGCGTCCTGTGCTTAAGTTTGAACTCAGCATTTTTTTTTAGCCTTTACAATAGCATTTTCTCGCTTGTTTGTTTTTCAACTTTTCTTATGTCGTATGCCTGTTAAACATGTCTTGAAGTTCATGTGTTCATCACCTGGAACCGGGCGACACATGACGAGAGAAAAGAACCAGTTCAGTTTTATTTCACAAGCAATGACAAACCCTGCGCAGAAACCATCTTATTCTCACTTGGAGTTGGGTTTCATTTATTTATAGCTCTGCTGGAGATGTGACGTTTTTGGCTTTAGATGGAAATAATTTGCAGTCTCATTTTTACATCATAGTCCTCCGCATATGTTTTCAGTTCGCTGTATTTGAGCTCGGGGACATTTTTCCGGCAGTTTGCGGACTGCAGCACCCAGCTTCAGGTTGCCTCGCGCAGGTGCATCATTTCGTCTAATATATGAGGAGGAACGGGATTAGTATGGTGCTCCGGTGTGGATGTCGTTAAAATGCTGCGAGTGGATTAACCTCTTCCTGGAGAACCGTCGAAGCGAGTCGTGACCTGTTCTGTCCGCCAGAGGGAGCGCCTGGTCCCCGAGGGAACTGAGCAGCTGACTCTGCTCTGCTGTCACCATGTCATTTGTAATGGCTGATGTGAGGCTGAGGAGGTTTGACAGCCGTATTGGGTTTGCCTTGATGGCTTCATAAGAGGGAAAAACCACCTGCCGCTCACCCTGCGCTGCTTGCTGTGGAGGCTGAAAGGAAAGAGGGAATCTCCTTTTGAGTTGAGCTCTTTAAATACACTTTGTGGATCATTTTCAGTGATAATTACAACAAGTCCTTGAGATAAATTTACAGGGAAAGGAAAATAAACCCGATGTCGTTGCTGTTTATACAGTATCAAATGCAAACAGCATTATTGTATAATTAAAGAAAGTTATTATTTGGTGTTGCCACTGTTATATCCCTAAATGCAATCAGAAGACTCTTAAAATCTATTAATAACTTTATTGATTACTTATTTATTTATAAAATTATTTTTTACCTATTTATTTATAACTTTATTTATTACTAAATAACTTTATTACTTAAGTTTTTCTTGGAAAGCTTAGGACATGGGACTGCATGTTGTTTCAGTCCCATTCAACACCTTCAGCTCTACATTGATATTGAGGCCAGTTTGCAATTGCAAATAATTCCATGCATAGTATTTTTGGTAGGCTTTTATGTCTCAGGTCTCATGTGCTAAACTCTGCTTTCCAGGTATATGTTTGGCAGCGTAGATGAACTCTGATAATCTGTATGTCCACAGCTTCTGATGGATCTTAGGGTGTTTTCACACCTGATAGAATGGTAGACTCGGTTCTGTTGGGGACCAAAATTGCAATTACATTTTCAGCTGCTGTTGTTCTCTTTCACACTGCGCTGTGTCAAATGAACCAAAAATCTGAAAATTGTGAAGTCATACAATTTGGTCAAAGTCACATGTTTACGCTTTTCAAAAGTTATTCATCAGTGAAATCACTGACAGATGTGAAGGATGATCAACAGATTTTATATATATATATATATATATATATATATATATATATATATATATATATATATATATATATATATATATATATATATATATATATATGTGTGTGTGTGTGTGTGTGTGTGTGTGTGTGTTTGTCTTTTAGATACCTACTTTTTGAAAGATTTGTGACCAAATTTGACTTTATTGGTGACTTTCTCAAATTTGCACAGGATCATCTGACATATCTCTGCCTGAATATCTGATCGCCATTAAATTTCATATACAGTAGGAACCAGAAGTTTACATACACCTTTTTTCTCACTGTCTGAAGTTAAATCAGACCAAACTTGTGTTTTTTTGGGTCAGTTAGAATTACCTAAATTATTTCTATATGCTAAACGTCACAATAATATGTCTGAGATTTATTTATTAGTGTCTTCAAAATCACAAGTTTACATACAGAATGATTACAACATTTGTATACAATGAGAAAAAGTCCAGGTGATGATGTCATAGCTTTGGAAACCTCTGATAGATTAACTGATCAACTGACACATTTGAGTTCAATGGAGGCTTACCTTGTGGATGTATTTTAAGGCCACAGCTGCTTTGTTGTTTGACATGATGGGAAAGTCAAAAGAAATTAGCCAAGATGTCTGAAATGTGCAAATCGACCCAAGAACAAAAGCCAAAGTGTTTGTGTTTACTTAGCATTATTGTTGTTACCAAATTTTAATAATTGGTCCTCCTTCTTCAATATTCTATTGGCTTTCCATTGCACTAAAACAGCCTTGTGGCATGATGCTACCACCACCGTGCTTGACAGCTGATACAGCCTTCTGCGGTTTAAAAGTTTCACCTTCACACATTATTCTTGTCATTCCGATTCAGTTGGAAACGTTTGTCTCCTCTGGCTTTCCTTTAGAAAGCAATTGGGTCGTCCATATGGATAGCTGCAAATTTCAGTTGAGCTATAAGTCGACTTTGGAGCATGGGGTCTCTCAGTTCATGACCACCGTGGAGAGGGACGCTGGTGTTCCAGCAGTTTCAAGGCCATGGCGGACTTGAGGCTTGGTAGTTCCTGGGTTGTGGCATAGAATCCAATTTCTATTTATCTGAGGTTGACAGTTTAGGTCCTTTTTCAGAGCTTGGCAATCAGTGACACATCTGAATAACTTTTACTCAATACAATAATCTTGGAATCTGCAGATGTTTAGAAATGGTTCTAAGATACCTTCTCAGGTTGTGAAAATCTACCATTCTTGTTCTTAGAACTTCACTAAGTTCCTTGACTTCTTATGGTGAGCTCTCCTGTCTTTGGGGTTGTTGTACATTTGTCTAAAGAACATGACAGAAATGAGGCCAGTTTAAAATAGAACTAAATAAGTGGTTGTTCAGGATTCTTCAACATAGATCTCCAAGGCTTCCATAGTGTTGGAAACAGAGGTGTGGACTCGGGTCACATGACTTGGACTTGAGTAAGTCTTGAGTCATTAATATTATGACTTTAGACTTGACTTGAAAAATGTTCAGACTTGTGACTTGACTTGGAGTTTTACACCAATGACTTTGGGACTTGAATTGGACTTGAACCTGTTTACTTAAAAAGCCTTGATAAAATCTGAACTGTAAAACATATATTGTTTAAAAAGTTCATTTATCCTGGAAAATTGTAGTTGAAAGGAAGACTATTCTTGCAGCTAATTTTAATTTAACTGTACAATATAGAGGTGGAATTTTAGTACGACTTTTTTTATACTTTGTAAGTTCAGTTGCACATGTTTCATCACAATTTCATCACAGATTTTAAACAGTACACATGATGTATTATTTTAACATATAATTGCAACATTGTTGAAAAAAGACTCTAAAGGGTTTGAAATTCCAAGTTTCAGACTTTGGACTTGACTCGACAGTTGCCCGTCTTGACTTGGTACTTGACTCTGACTTGACTGTCTTTGCTGGAGACGTAACTTGGGACTTGAGGATAAAGACTTGAGACTTAGTTGAGAAATGCAAAACAATGACTTGCCCCCCCCCCTCTGGTTGGAACAAAACAGTAAAAACTACCTGCAAACCATATAATTATTCCAGCAGTCACCTTGGCAACTATGTTAGCCATAGTTATATAAGGCATCATCTTCTCCATGTATGCTGTGTGGATTTGGACGATGATCACATGATGATGGAGGACTGACTCAGAGATTCTGATGGAACAAGAAAGAAAAGCTGCACCAAATCTCACCAGACTTAAAGAAATGGCCCAGAACTTCTTTCTTTTTACCAACACCCATCTAGACACGTGTTACTCAACACAGAAGTTTTGTCATTTTTTGCCTAAAGCTTGTTTTAATATTTTTTTTATTCCCTTAAGCAACACATTTGCACAAGGAGCGAAGATTGTGGCTCGACTTGTGTTGAGTTAATGCATTTGGTCCTTGTGTTGCGCTCCATTAAATGTTTGTGCATTCATGTGTACACAGACACACGTATGGATGCCAACTGCACTCTCAAGCTGGCAGCTGACATTCGTCTGTCCGTTAACCCCCACGCCCAAGTCGGATGTTCTCTCTCTCTCTCCCTCTGCTCATGATATCCATCCCTCACTCGCTCCTTTTGCTCCTTCCTGTCTGCACCAGCTCCTCGCCAACCCTTCTACTGCGTACACTTGAGTGAACTCGCTCCTCTCTAGGTTTTGAGTGGCCTCTCTCATCATGGGCGGGCGACTCGGGGAAGGGAACATGGTGGTTAATGGAAGCTCAGGGTGTGCTCCACAGAGAGCTTCACAGGCACACATGTCCACATTCAGCCATCCCCTCAGGGAACAGTGTGTCTTTAACTAGATCTGAACATATGCCCACTAACAGGCTCTGTGCCCCAGACTAAGTTGCACTAATTATGACTAAGCTGTGTGATAAATGCCGCACAGTCACTGGATAAATACATATGCCACAGCATGCCGAGAGGGATGGGGAGGGAAGGTGAGTGGGATGCTGGATGATGGCAAATGTCAAACTCTCAACCATTTTTAGTTATCAAAATTATGTAATTGGAAAGAAAAAAAAGTGAAAAAGTGTGATCTTCCATCAGAGCCCTTGAAACCAAAGTGTTTCTAAATAAAGGTAGGGGGTTTTACCCTTCCTGCTGACTGCTGAATCTCTTTGGAAAGTTTTTATTGAAAGCTAAACATGCATTTAGGAACATAGGAAGAAAAGTTGCTTTCATTTGTGTTCAACAGCAAAATGCTAGTTGAGAAGCGTTCATACCACGTTACAACCAGAAACGTCCGTGACCAACACAAAGTACAACTTGATTGGGACATAGAATGGAAATAATTTTCACTCTTTACAAATGTGGTGGGCATTCAGCCTTGTTTACTTTGAATGCTAAATAAATCCCATTTCAGCCAACTGTATAAACGTTCTTTAGAGAACATTAGTGAACAAACCGCATCCTGAAGACCAAGGAACACTGCAGTCAGGTCAGGGAGGAGGTGAAAAGCAGGCTGAGGATACGAAACAACATACCAAGCCTTGAACATCTGGCCATAAGCCAAAGACCTGGAGCTGTAAATTCAGTGAAATACTGTTCTACCAAATATTCACTCAGGTTTGCTGAATACAAATGGACTTTCACTTTTCAGCCTTTTATGTTTTTTTAAAAAGAGAAACCCTGTACCTTTTTCCTCCCTGTTCGCCAGTATGTGCTACTTTGTCTTTTTCTTTCACATAAAATCCTCCAAAATAAGTAGAAGTCTGTTATTGTAACATTAAAAATGTACAAAAGTTCCAGGGTGTAAATATATTTGCAGGGAACTGTAGTTGTTGTTCAGTTACATAGTCGTGTATGGGATGTTGTTTGGAATCAGGGTGTCTGTGCATCCTTAAAAAGTCTTAAAAAGTGTTAAATTCATGTGTCTAAATTTAAGTCCTTAAAATGTCTTAAATTCACAAAAAGAAGTAAGTTGGCCTTGAATACGTTAATCACAAGTCTTAAATTTTGTCGTGGGAGGACTATTTAATCTCATATATTCTATGTAGTTTTTCTTTTTTGGGTGGGGGGGACTTTTCTGTCAGGCAAAGTTTGAGTCGCACGATTTATACATCTTTGTCCTGTGACTTGAGGCAGTTGTGGCTACTGGTAACTAGCTGCTAATATACCCTTGCTAGCTAGCTATCTTGTTTTTTGTGTCTGTCATGGGTAAGTGCAAATATATCCCCAGTTGGCTGGATGACGTTCGACCTTTGCCATTGGATCACTTCTGTTGCCAACCCATACGATGCTACGTGCATTCTGGACAAAAAAGCTTGGGACTACGGGGATTAAGGCTGTAGAGAGCCATATGCAGTGTGAGAACCACATAGCTGCTGCCAAAAGCCACAAACAGACCCCAGAAATGTCCCAGTTTTGACATGGCGGGGCTAAAACTCCCCAGAAAACTGCTAATAGCACTGATCTAAGAGCAGCATTTGGTGCAACACAAACTCTGAAGTTGGAGGTTTAGTGGATTTTAAGCACGGTGGTCAAGCACCAGTCTTGTTCTTACTGAAGAATTGTATTTCAACAAAGTTGTTAGCATGTAGGGAAATGCAATTGAGAAGAATGAGAACAGGAAAAAGAGTAGAACATGGAACCAAATGAGAACAGAGCCACAAACTCAGCTATAATGACAATCTTTTGCACATTTTTGTCATGATATAGGTTTTAAATTTCATTCATAATGGTCTTAAAAAGGTCTTAAGTCTAAATTTGACTTGGTGAAATTTACAGAACCCTGTGGAACAAACTGGATCGTAAACAACCAAATTCTTTGACCTCAAAGTTATTTAGTTGAAGATCTCCCAATGATTGTTGGTTTTTTACACTGTGCTTCTGCTGTCACGAGAAAATCTATAGGTACATCTCCAAAAATCAGAATGATCATTAAAAAGTTTGATATTTTTTGTCCCCCATGTCAGAAAGTAGAACTTATGTATCATATAGATTCAATACATGTAGAGTGAAATATTTCAAATTTTTAATTTCTTGTCATTATGGCTTCCAGAAGTCATCAGGTCTTCTGCATTGTTGGGTCTGATGTGTCTCATCTTCCTTTTGCCAGTACTCTGTAGATTCTCTGTGGGGTTCAGGTCAGGACAGTAACACCATGGTCTCTGAAACAGCTTTAGGTACCTTTTGGTAAAAAGACCTCTTGCACCTGCATGGACTCACAGAGAAATGTCGAGAGCAGTTCTGTCAGACTTTTGTAAATCTGTCTTTTTTCAGCACTTCTTGCTGTTCTTGCTTGAGTTCAGCTGAGATTTGGAAGGAATCGTGGATGACTCATTAACTTTGGATAATGACTTGCATCAGGTAACAGACCTGTTGTGAAACTCATGTGCTCTGTTTTTGCCGCTGTTTATGTGATTATGTGCAGACAGATTAACAAGCCAATTTTTTATGAACAGTTTGATGAAGCTGTGCTATTTGCTTCTTATTTTGCCCATTTTGTGCATGGACCTCAAGAACTAGACTAACTCGACAAGAACTAAACACATGCTGACACAAACACAGCCATCAAGTCCAGCAAGACGTGAGCAGCATATGCTCTTTTTGCGTCAGGTCCCAGTGGTCCTTGCTTCAGCTGGAAACACAGCAGGTGCAGAAGTGACAGAGAGCGAGAGAGAGAGAAAGGAAAAGTATTCACTCACAAAGAACACAGAGGCACATTTCGAAATGAGTAAGAGATTTCAATAGACAATAAAATGATTCATACCTTTAAGTGATTAAAGATATAAACATGCTGACTGAAAGTCAAATTATATATATATATATATATATATATATATATATATATATATATATATATATCGATATATATATATATATATATATATATATATATATATATATATATATATATATATATATATATATATATATATATTAGGAAAGGAAAAGAAACAGTGGTGCTTGTTTTTCTGTTAATCCTGTTATTTTGTCTTATTGAATGAACAAGTCTTTAGTTTTTGTTGAGCACTGCAGAGATTTCTCAGTGGGTTTCATCAGTGTTGAGCATCTTACCTACAAAGCTAATTTATTTAAAATTTGTTCCTTAACCTCTGCATATGGACCACCATCTAGTGCAGGGATGTCCAAAGTGGCCCTGGGGGCCATTTGCAGCAGTTGCAATGATTTTGTGCAGCCCTAATTAAAATCTTCTTAAGATGGAATGTGTTAGCTGCAACACTTTTATTAACCATGTTTTTTGCTTCATGCTAAGCAAACTTGGGTTACTGTTGGCTTCTTGTTTGTCTAATATAATCCCAAATTTATGGCATTTTGGGTGTTATCCTCAGATTCCCTCTATAAGTAAACAGAAACATGCTGTTGTAAAGCAAACAGCAAAGTTAGGGTGGACTCAGTGAGCCTGATATCAGTCAGTAAGAAAAATGCCTTGATCTGGATCCTGATCCTATCTTTAGCATTAGACTACAGTCCAGATTAATGTTTTTACTGATAAGTCTCAATCACATGTGTCCCTTCATATTTAACTCGTGAAATCAGGTCGTGGTTTCATCTCTTTAAAAGTGATAGAATTTGTGCTTTGGTATTCTGCACTTGAGACTGAAAAGGCCTGATACATTTCTACATTAAAAAAAACTCAGTGACAGAGAGTGTACAGTGTGTTTACCATGCCTGTAAGTTCAGTTTTTCTGGTTAAATGAGAATTTTCCTGGTTCTGCTGTCTCTGGTAGAGTTTGTTTGTGATAAGGGCTAACAGATCAACCATAGTGCCTGTAATAGAAGAGCTGTGATTTCAGGGTCTGAGCAGTGTTAATGTAAATCATCTTGTATCTATGGCAACAAATCAGCACTTCAGCAAGGCAGTTTGAACATGTACTCTGACATCTCAGAAACAGTTTCATTGCATTATGTTTGTATTCAACGTGCTCTGTATGAGTACATTAAGTCTGATGGAAATGAAGATGAAGTTTATTTTAATCCTATTAATCCTATCCTGTCATAATGTTGCTCCAGTTCACTGTTAACATGTCTTAATAAAGATCCTCATTAGATGTTTTTCAGCTTTTTGCTTTTCAACCAGATTAAGATTCTGAAGGTGCTGTCTGTCCAGTCAGACACACTTATTGTATGTTGAATGGCAGCAAACATCCAAGTTGGGGGCTTTTCTAGAAAGCAAGATCAAGATCAACAGAACCTTGATTGAAAATGAGTCAAAAGTAGAGACAGATTCCAAAAACAAATACCTAAGACCCATTATGATGACAGTTAAGTCAACTGTCCTTGACTTAACAAGGAACAGTTGAAACCAGATATTTACATTCACAGAATAAAAAGACGCATACATATTTTTTTTCTCACTGTCTGAAGTTAAATCAGACCAAACTTCTCTTGTTTAAGGTTAGTTAGAATTACCAAAATTAGTTCAACTTGCTAAACGCTACTCGTCATGTGGTTGGCTCTTTGCTGTTTGGATGGCTGTGATTGGATTAGACATATTGCGTCACTTCCTGTTGTCACTGTTGCACTCTGTGGAGCTGTTTGTGTTTGACACTTGATTTGATCTAATTTCTCTGTCCTGAGACCTTACTGAGTTATTGTAACACATAAGCACGTTAACACACATATTTTCTGTTGCTACACTTTACGT
This sequence comes from Anableps anableps, assembly GCA_014839685.1. Taxonomy (NCBI): domain Eukaryota; kingdom Metazoa; phylum Chordata; class Actinopteri; order Cyprinodontiformes; family Anablepidae; genus Anableps; species Anableps anableps. The sequence continues at coordinate 2,676,615 of CM026078.1, read as the reverse complement.
TTTGTGAACTCTTTATGTTTCACTTGGTTTTTTCAGCATGGTAAGGGCTTGTTAGCATAGGCAGCCTAGTGCTAGCTTAGCATTAGCACTGCTATGGCAACTCCTGTCTTTCCTGCTCTCTACTTCTCTGTCTGAGTCTCCTCCTCGCTCTTGCTTTCGTGTCAGATGTTAAGCTACTCCTCTGCCTCCTTTAGTGACAATGGTACGTGTAGTAAATGTAGTATTTTTGTAGCTTTGGAGACGAGGGTGTCGGAATTTGAAGCCCGGCTCCACACTGTTGAAAAACCAGCAGATAGCCGAGGCCCCTTAGCCAGCGTATGGCCTACAAGAAGATTCTCTGCTTAGTGGTCCTTCAGTAGAACCCGCTCTGATCTGGAGAGACGGCATCCATCCCACTTTGAATGGAGCAGCTCTTCTGTCTAGGAATCTGGACAAATTTATTAGTCCTCCAAAACACTGACAACCCATTGTACAGACCAGGGAGCAGAGTTGCAGTTTAACACACCCCTCTGTAACTTCTGTACTGTTACCCACCAAATTACCCTATTAAAACAGTGTCTTGCCCACGGCCAAAATCAAATGGATTAAAGACTTACTAATTATTTAAATTTTCACATTCCTCGAAGTACAGGGCAAGATGGAGGAGTAGCAACTAGTTTTCATTCAGATTTATTAATTAATCCTACGCCTATTAATAGTTACTGTTCTTTTGAACATCTAAACCCTTAGTTTTCCTCATCCTAGTTGCAAAGCAGTAAAACCACTTTTGTTTGTTGTTTTGTATCGTCCACCGGGCCCTTACTCTCAATTTTTAGATCATTTGTCAGATTTTTTTAAAATCTGATTTAGCGTTTAATACTGATAAGACCATTATAGTGGGGAACTTTAACATTTATGCTGACGTTGAGGGTGATAGCATTAAAGGCTACATTTAGGCTATCTTAGACTCAACTGACTTTACACAAAGAATTCACAGTCCTACCCACTCGTGTCATCATACTTTAGACCTTGTGCTGACAAATTGAGTGTAAAGAAATCAGAGTTCTTCCCCATAACCCTGTGCTGTCTGACCATTTTTTAAATAACCTTTAGGTTTATTTTAACTGAGTATGCCAAAGCTGAGATAAAATTTCATTATAAAAGAGCTTTATCAGACAATGCTATAAAAATGTTTAAAGAATTTGTTCCATGTTTAATTTCCTCAGAATGTCAGATAAACACAGTAGAAGGCAGCAGTTCAGTCTCCAGATATTTGTGTGGACCTGACACTTGACATGTGTGTGGACTGTTTTGAGTCAGTTGAGCTTTCTGAATTATCAAAAATATTAGCTTCTTCCAAACCTTCGACTTGCGTGTTGGACCTCATCCCAGCCAAATTATTTAAAGAGGTGTTCCGTTTTATTACTGCCTCCATTTTAGATATGATTGATCTGCCTTTAGTAAATGGGCATGTACCACAGGCTTTTAAGGTAGCTGTAATTCAACCTTTACTTAAGAAACCTTCTCTCAATCAAGATGACTTAATAAATTACAGACCTATCTCTAATCTTCCTTTATCTAAAATCCTTGAGAAAATAGTTGCTAATCAAGTGTGTGAACATCTAAAAAGTAATGACCTGTTTGAAGAGTTTCAGTTGGGTTTCAGAGCTCATCATAGCACTGAAACGGCACTTGTGAAAGTTACAAATGACATTCTCTTAGCCTCAGATAATGGACTTCTGTTTGTTCTGGTTTTCTTGATCTCAGTTATTGATCTCAGTGCTGCTTTTGATACAGTCGACCACAATATTCTCTTAGGAAGGCTTGAACATATCGATATTAAAGGAACAGCACTAGGCTGGTTTAAATCTTAAATGTCCAATAGATTCCAGTTTGTTCTTGTGAACGATAAATCTTCTTCTCACTCTAGGGTTACTTGTGGAGTACCACAGGGCTCTGTGCTTGGACCAGTTTCTGTTATGTATGCTTCCAACTGGAAAAATCATCAGACAGCATGGAGTAAATTTTCATTGTTATGCTGATGATACTCAGCTGTATCAATCCATAAATCCTGATGAATATAATCCATTAGGTAGATTACAGGCATGCTTTGAGGACATTAAAATTTCGATGACACTAAATTTTCTTATTTTAAATTTTGACATGACAGAAGTTGTTTTTGGACCAGAACCGCTGAAAAAGACACTGCTTAGTCAATCACCTGATCTGGATGTCATTAAATTGGCCTCAAATAATAAAAACCTCTGAGTTATTTTTGACCAGGATATATCATTTAAGTTCCATATTAAGCAAGTTTCTTGAATTTCCTTCTTTCATCTCTGGAATATTGCCGAAATTAGAAATATCCTGTCCAGGAGTGATGCTGAAAAACTAGCCCATGCATTTGTTACTTCAAGGATGGACTACTGTAATTCTTTACTATCAGGAAGTCCACCAAATGTATTTAAAAGCCTTCAGCTGATCCAAAATGCTGCAGCAAGAGTTGTGATGAAAATTAAAAAGAGAGATCATATTTCTCCTATTTTAGCTTCCCTTCATTGGCTCCCAGTTAAATCCAGAATAGAATTTAAGATTCTCCTTCTCACATATAAAGCCCTTAATAATCAGCTCCATCATCCAGCAGAGATCTGATTGGTCCAGATGTTCCTAACAGAGCAGCTTGCTCTCTGAGCAGGTTTACTGCTGGTTCCTAGAATTTCTAAAAGTAGAATGGGAGGCAGATCCTTCAGTTATCAGGCTCCTCTCCTGTGGAACCAGCTCCCAGTTTTAGTCTGTGAGGCAGACACCCCGTCTACATTTAAGACTCGGCTTAAAACTTACCTTTTTTAAAAGCTTATAGTTAGACTGGCTTAGGTTATCCTGAGCTATTTCTGTAGCTATGCTGCCATAGGCTTAGGCTACTGGAAGACAAACTAACCACTTTTTCCTCACTTTCTTCTTCTACCACTCTCCAGTTTGCATTATTTACTGTTTTCTCTCATTTATTTTGTCTCCATAGAAGGTACACCTGGTCTGGCGCTGTTTAGCTGTGATGCCTTCCTGGAGGAGAGCTTCAGCTGAGATAATGCTGCCATCAACTAATCCCTCTCCTTCTCCTGCTATTAACTTTTTACTTTCATGAACATCAAAAATAATCCTACATCACTTCATCTGTTTTTCTTTTGCATTCTGCTCTGTCTTCTCAAACCCCAGTCGGTTGTGGCGGATGGCCGCTTGTACTGAGCCATTTTCTGGTTCTGCTGGAGGTTTCTTCCTGTTAAAGGGGAGTTTTTCCTCTCCACTGTCGCTACATGCATGCTCGGTATGAGGGATTGCTGTAAAGTCAACGACACAACGCCATCCGGTTGCTACATGCTCGTCCAGGACTAGTGAGTGCTGCAAGTCAATGACTCGATGCAGTCTGCTGGGTTTTGAATAAATAATTGAGCTTACTGTACTGTTTGATAACTAGGATCAATGGGAATGTGTGTATGATTGAATTTGATTTTTTTTTCTTGTGAAGTGCCTTGAGAGGAGACTTTTATGAATTGGCACTATATAAATAAACTGAATTGAACTGATATGCCAGAAAACTTAGCGACGACAGTTTTTAGAGATTTCTTTGTAACTTTCTTCAAATTTAGAAGTTTACATACATTTGGTCAGTACCAGGGATAGTTGTGTTTTAAACTTTATGACTTGGGTCTAACCTTCTTCAAGCTTCTCACAATCGTTAGCTGGAGTTCTGGCCCATTCCTCCTGGCAGAACTGGTGGAACTGAGTCAGGTCTGTCGGCCGCCTCACTTTCATACGGCTTTTCAGATCCGCCCAGAACTTCTCCACAGGACTGAGGTCAGGCCTTTGTGATGGTCACGCCAAAACATTGACTTTGTTGTCCTTAAGCCACTTTATAACCACTGTGGCTGGATGCTGAGGGTTATTGTCCACTTGAAGACCAATCTGCACATAAGCTTTAACTTCCTGTCTGATGTCTTTAGACGTTGCTTCAATATTTCCACATAATGTTCTTTCTTCATTATGCCATTTATTTTACAAAGTGCACTGGTTCCTCCTCCAGCAAAACAGCCCCACGACATGATGCTGCCACTGCCAGACTTCACAGTTAGGATGTTAAAAGCATCCCCACTTTTCCTCCAAATGTAACGATGATCATTATGGCCAAACAGTTCTACTTTTGTTTCATCAGATCACAGGACATGTCTCCAGAAATGAAGGTCTTTGTCCCTGTGTGTATTTGCAAACTGTAATCTGGCTTTTTATGTTTGAAGTAAAGGCTTCTTCCTCGCTTAGTGGCCTTTCAGTCCATGTCGGTACAGAACACGTTTCACTGTGGATAATGACTCTGTCTTACCAGCTTCAGCAGCATCTTCACAAGATCTTTGGCTTTTGTTCTGGGGTCAGTCTGCACGTTTTGGACCAAAATACTTTCATCTCTGGGACCCGTCTCCTTCCTGAGCAGTATGATGGTTGGACACACCCATCATGTCTATACTTGCATATATTGTTTGAACAGATGAACGCAGCACTTTGAAGCATCTGGAAATTGTTCCCAAGGATGAACCAGACTTGTGCAGCTCCATAATTATCTTCCTGATATCTTGGCTGATTTCTTTTGAATTTCCAATAATGTCAAAGAAGAAAGCAGTGAGTTCCAGATGTGGCCTCAAAATAAATCCACAGGTGGACCTCCAATTAACTCAGATGTTTCAGTTAACCTATCAGAGGATTGTGGAAGGAATTCCAAAAGGTTTGAACCAAGTCTAAACTTCAAATGGTGAGAAAAAAAAAAAAAAAATGTAAATATCTGGTTTCAACTGTATGCTGGGGAGAGTGATCTTCATCACACCTCTTCCTCTTCATGAATACAGGTTGCTACTTTGGTTGAGAAAGTGTCAGAATCAGTTTCTTTTAATGACATTTTTTTTTCTTGAACTTTAATTATAACCAGGGTTGTAAAAGCAGCTGTAAAACTCGCTGTGCTAGTAAGACAAAGAGGAAAAGATACAACAAGGGAGAGAAAATTATGATCCAGAGATCAGTCAGGCTCTGTCTCCACATTAACTGCTACTTTGTGCTGGGTCAGGCCAGTTTGGTAGATGTCTGGTGTCTACGAAAAAAGAACTGTGAAATGAGCTGCCCTGCAGTTAAAGTTCAACATCAGAGCACAGTGCATTCAGTACAAGTGAAAAGGTTCTGGAGCGCAGCAGCGATGGCGCTGCATCTAGTCTGAATGCCTCTTTATTCAATTAAAGGTTTGGTTCGTCAGAGTGTTTTAGATTTTGAGACAGTGATGATCAGTACAGACTCAAAAAGAACTATAAAATAGCCCTTTGGTTGAAAAAGTTCTGGAGCAGATATCATCATTTACATTGCTGGGTTAGTAGCTCACAGTATCCTTACTGGGCTTACAAATCATTCATATCCTGTTGCTTTGTCACTCTTTTCCACAGAGAACACAGAATGCTGCACTATTATTATTATTACATAATCAGCAAATGGTAATTATTTCAAATATAACAAATATTTTCATAGATGAGGATGGATCATTTCTTTCAGCTATCAGTTTACAATAATTAGCATTTTTTTCATTAATGTGTTGTTGACTGTTGCAAAGCCTGAGTGTGAGTCGTGCTGTTGGTGAATGTGTGTCACTCAAAAGGGAAGAAGGTTTATGGTTCTCGTTCGTTTGATGTATTTACTGGAGCGATCACCTCGCAAAAGTTCAAATGTTGGATCGAAGAAGATCGCTAAACTTTAGTTGCTCCAGGGCTCAGTCAAACCTTGGGTCAATAAAGACATCATCTTTAGGTCCGCAACTAATGATTATTTTAGGAATCGATTATTCTATTGACCATTCGGACGATTAATCGATTAATCGGATAAAAAAATTGGCGCATTCTGCAGATTTTTCATTTAATCACTTAAACTTGTTTTATGCAAGATTAGAAATAAATTAAAAATACAAATAATTCAATTCTTTTTTAAAAATAACAAAATAAACATTTTATTGCCTAACATGCAATAACAAAGCATTCCTATAGTGTACGCTTGATCATTTGTAGCAAAAAATGCATCTTCAGCTAAAAAAAAACCTAACATCAACGTGTGAAAAGATCAGCCCTTTCTGCTTGAGTTAACATCAATACCGTGTGGGTGCACAGTGAAGTCAGTTTAGTTTTTGGATTAACGGATTAATAAATGGCTAGCAAAAGGTGTTTAATCAGAGATTTTTTTTGTATTTTTTATTTTTCACATAATTTGAACTGGGTGAACCTAAAACTAAGCCACTTGAGGAGTTCTGGGTTGAACATTTTTATAGACAAAGAAGGTTTTATTTTCATCTTAAATGCAAAATGAAATGCATTTATTTTCTATACAGTTTTGGCTGAATTACTGCTTTGCGTATGTTCTTTCAGCAATTGACCTTTCTTAAGTCTGTATACTGTAGTTTTGAAAGGCAACCTCAAATAAAATGTATTATTATTATTATTATTATTATTATTATTATTATTATTATTATTATTATTATTATTATTATAACTATTAACCGATTGCTAAATTAGTTGACAATCAGTTTAATAATCGATTGATCACGATTGATTCAATTTGTTGTTTCAACCTTAATCATATTTTACAATTTAAAACAACTGAACACTTTTTAGACCAGGTACCCAGCAAATACTAGATAGATTAGTCGATATAGAGACAACTCAGAGGAGAGGCAGCAACCACCTCTGCAAATAAATAACTGGACTCATTAGTTTTAGGATATAATCGTGTTTTCATTCTGAGCGGTTCGTCTGATCCTTCAACAGCTTTTTTAAGCTTTGAACTTCCCTTTGTGATGTGGTGGTCCTGTCTCCCAACTCCTAGCCTGTGTATTTAAGGATAAGTGGGGTGTAGAAAATTGAGCTGGCATCTAGCCCTGCTACCTAATTAATTTTATTCCCACAAACTTTACTCATGTTCCAGTTTTTTGATGATTCCTAGAGTCTGATCACTTAATGAGCAGTGGAAGTGAAGTGGGTGGCTGATGGCAAAAACAAAGCTGCTGACCAAGAAAAGGCAGGCTCTCAATTGAAGTCCTGTAAGCGTTTTCCCACACAAAGTGTTGGGATATTTTCAGCTTTTCATTAGGAGTACCTCATTGTGACCTTTCCATTGATCCGATCTCTGCTGTTAAATGTGAAATGGCCTTTACTTGTATAGTGCTTTATCTAGTCCAGAGGAACCAAAGCGTGTTAAAGACTAAATGAGTCTGCATATAAACATGACAGCGTATCAGCTGTTCACAGATTTTTCTTTATTTTTGCTGAACTGTCATTGGAATCTCACCACCGTTATCAGCATCACTTCTTCAGACTATTTGCACTCTATTTTTCTTTCCTTTCCGTACATGGTCTCTCAGTCCTTTTCTGTGTTAATTGGTACCTGCAGTAGAACGGAGCGTTGTGTGGTGTGGACTCGGAACCTTGGAAGCGCATTTCAACAGGTGAGTGCAGATTGACTCAACATCTAAATGGGGCTGGCTGGGAAGCTAATATTGAAACAGAAAGCTTTAGCTTGTGTTGTCTGGAAGGTTTACTACTTCACTGTTGCAGGTACTAGAGCTATTCTGAGCTTTTCAATGCTTTCAGGAAGGAGTTTCGGTCATTAGCGTTAGGACAGCTAGCATCTGGTAATGTTTGGCTTTTCTGGATTTTCCTGCCTAATAGGTAAAATATATCCAAACAACTGCATTTGTGTTGTCAGCTTAAGAGAGTCATATGCTCTTCTCAGAACTTCCATATTATCAGAGTTCTTTGTTTTATTCCCAGCCATAAAAGTTCAGGTGAGTTGCTGAGTGTCTGTGTTATTGTAGCGCTGCTGTCTAAAGAATGGCGACAGCTTGCATAAATGAATATGAATCAGTTTGTCTTGATTTTGACACAAATGAGTATCCTTGAATAATTCATTTTTTAGTACCGATTATATCAAAGTATTGATTATTTTTGATATCCCTACCAGTTGGTGGTTTGTTAGTTTGAGGTACATATTTAAAAAGATCTTTGTTGCTTGATTTCAGACATATTTCTTGGCTGTTGAAGGACAATGCAAAGCCTTGTGTCTATAGACTCGTATTTTTTCTTTGATGTTTAAATTAGATCTGGGGGAAATGCTGATGTTACTGGTATTTTATTTTTGTTCGACCTATTTTACAAACTGTTTGCATCCTTCTGAAATAGTTCATACTTTCTAGTAGGAATAAAAATCCAAAGTACGGCCTAATGTCCTCTCTTTGCTGAGTCCTATGTTTCTCTGGTGTAGCCCTCTTACCCAACATTACCATATTACTGAAGTAATGTTGTATAATTGCTGATTATTTTAAAAGCTCAACACTGATGTTCTGGATGGTACTGTCTTGGTTTTTCCTGTCAGTGACAGGTATTTAGTCCCTACACAGTTTCTGTAGGGCAGCTCCAAGACCAGGTTAACTCAGTTAAAAAAGCTGCTATGACGTTATCAGGACACATCGCTTTTCATTTATTAATAAAGCTATATTTTGATACATACAGCTACAGGCTTTAATAAACTCATGTCTTGCTCCATCTAACAGTGTTTTCATGCAGCACAGTGTGCTTTTGTGGTAGGCAAAGATTTGCATTTTTACTCTACAGTTTGAAAGTAAAAATGTGCTGTTCCAGTTTATCATGTGTGCCAAAATTTTTTTAGGAAAAGTTGATTTCCTGCTTCAGAGAATTAGCATTCTTCTTTGAATGCAATAAAATTGAATGAAATTTACAAAGTTACCAGTCTTCTTCAGTTTATATTTGCAGTTGTACTCATTCCTAAGTTGAGGAAGTGGAGTAGCTGGTATTTCTAAAAGCAAGGGAACAAACATTCATCTTGATTCTCTCACTTTGTGACTCAAAAATCTGATCAGTCTATATGCATTCTGGAACATGTGCCTCATCTTTATGAATTCTGTTTTTATTTTTTGGAGCTAAATGTTAAATAATAGAAAATACAATCTTCGGCACTCACACTTTTTCCGCCTTTGAGTTGTTCCAGTCCGGCTCATCCCATGTGCCACCGTCTGCTTTGGAAATAGAAGTCTTCTCATGGTTACAGAATCATAACAGTCAAACAGTACAGCACGGAAAGGAAGTCGTAAAGCATTGTATCTACATCTGTCTTTCTGACACTGAATCAGACTAAACTGCAGTCTGAGCCAGAAAAAGCTGAATGTCCATCACTGTTTTTTATACGTTATGTTTTCTGCTGTTAAAGTGGGATCACTTTGTGGGTTTACTGGTCGGAGGACCAATTTATAACTCAGAGCTCAGAGGCTTAATGGCTGTCAAAGTGTGAGAAATGAAGAAGGAAAGATCTGGTGCACATACCGAATGGGGGGGGGGGTCAGTGTACCCAAGCATCGGGCTGCTGTTGGTTGTGAGTCTGTGTTGTCTACTCAGGCGTTTAAGCAGTGTTACCTGTGATCCTTACCATGATGTCATCCACTGAGTTGTTGCCATGTTACAAACACAACACCCTGGTGTATTCAGGGGGGATCTCTCGAGATGTCCTCCATGCATGTCTGTTGTTTTATCCGTCCAGCTGTAATTTATTTATCATCTGTTTATCGCTTTCGTTCTTCATCGTGGCCCATTATATCCCATTATTGGTTATATCCAATTGCATGACAATGTCATTTTATCATAGAGGAAATAGAAATATCCATGTCATTGCTAATGCTACTTTCTTGAAAAAGAAAAAAAATCCTCATTATTGGGCTTAATGTTGCATTTTGCACTTCCTTGTGACAAAGTAGGTGTAGAAAATGAGTGAGATAAGTGGAAAGGCCTCCTGCTACTCTTAAAGTAGCATCACTGTTGCCCAGAGCAGACGGCACACTTCAGACAACCTTTAGATGCCAATCAGCCTGATATTTGGGCCAAGGAGCAGTGACTGACAGTTAACTGGCAGCCCTGAAGCTCCACTTTGGTTCAGTGAACTAGTCTGCTGGATGTGCAGAGCTGGATGAAGGGATGGAAAATACTTTTGGCTAGAACTCTTTGATGTTTCAGACTGTCCCCTCCCCTTGAACACTGGCATTTTTAGGGGGTGTTGAAGAAGTGTCCTTTTTCTGTTCTTAAGAGTGTTTTTTTCCTCTGGAAAAAAACTAACAGACTATTTGTAGGTATTTGTTTCACATATGTTCTACAGGCTGCTGACCACATTTTAAATACAAATTTATGGTCTGAAAACATGTTTGTTATTTTTTCCAAATACTCAAAGTGCTCAGAATGAGAATATTTTTATTTAAAATGTAGTCAGCAGCCTATAGAATATATGTGAAATAAATACCTACAAATAGTAAAATAGTAAAATCACAGCAACATTTTACAGTGGTCTGTTAGTTTTTTTCTGAAACATCAAAGAAGATTTCTAGCCAACAATATTTTCCATCCCTTCATCCAGCTCTGCACAGCTAAGAACAAGAAACTACTAAAATTAAATAAGACCCCCCCATAAATGAAATAAATATTTCCGTTTTCCTCTGGAATGGATATATAAGAAATTTGTTTGTATAACAGAATACATTTAGAACTCTGAAACAAGAAACACATAATCTGATTTGGCTTCTGACTTAACTGAGGATTTTAAGCCAGATGTCCTTTAAATGAAACATCACTAGATTTTGTCCCTTTTGTTGGAGATGGAACGGGGATTGCTTATTTAGCATTGCCTTACTGTCTGACTCTATTAGCATATCACTCCTGAAAGGAGCAGAGAGCAAAAGTAAAAACAATGTTTGGACCTATGGTGAAGTTCAGCCTGGATAAGCACAGTCCCACTAAATGCCTCTCTGATAACAATAAGCATGTTCATGTTGCTTAAACCAAATTCTGACCCTACTATCTGAAATAACTCATTGGAACAGGCAACACTTTCCAGCCTTTTATTGTCCAGATTGGTGAACCTGGGGGAATTGTAGCCTTGGTTTCCTGTTCTTAGCTGTCAATAGTAGCACTCAGTGTTCTCTTCTGCTGCTGTAGCTCATCTACTTCCTGTTACCACGGGTTGGACGTTAAGAGATGTTGTTCTGCGTAAATTAGTTTTAACGAGTGGTTATTTGAACAGATTTTCCCTTTTCATCACCTAAAACCAGTCTGTCTATCCTCTTGTGATATCTGACATCAACAGGGCATTTTTGTCCACACAATAGCTTCTCACTGTGTATTTTCTCTTTTCAGACCATTCTCTGTAAACCAGGGAGATAGTTATGCGGGAAAATCCCAGTTTCTGAACAAGCAGACCAACCTGTCTGGCGCCCACAATCATCCCACATTTAAAAACACTTAGATAAATTGGTTGGATAAGCTCATCAGGATGGGCAGCTCTGTCCTAGGATGCCCCCTTGACCTAGTGCAGGTGGAGAGAGACAGAAGGACTCTGGCTAAAATAACATCACTGATGGACAATGTCTCTCACCCCATGCATGAAACTGTTTCTGAACTGGAGTGCTCCTTCACTGACAGATTGTTGCATCATTAGTGCACAAAGCAGAGTTATCGCAGATCCTTCCTCCAAGCAGCTGTTAGACTTTATAACCATCACTGCTCTCAGCAAACTTAACAAGTGTTTACATCCCTGCTGTTATTTGCAGTTTTTCTATTTCTTGTAAATATTTTCTTTTTTTACATTTGTACATTTTTTGTACATTTATTTGAATCTAACTTTGCTATTTTTAATAACTTAACAGAATTTTTTTTCTTGTAGTGTAAATTTACCTTTACTGTACAGTCTCTTACTCTGACACTCTGGTTTTTTTGTTGTTACCTTTGTATGAATCTGGATGTGTCGACCTGCCTGTCACTTTGCTGCCAATACACCTGAATTTCCCCACTGACGGACTTTAAAAGGATGTTTCTATTTCTATTCCCTTTTCTTCCCATTATGATGCCTTGTTACAACTTTAGCAAGCTGTCTTCACCAAGTCTAAATGCCTAAATGCACTGAGTTGCTGAACAGGGGAAGTAAAAACATGTTTTTTTATCACTGAGAATGAGTGAACAGTTTTGCCTTGACATTTAGACATTTAATTATAGGCATTCTCTCATGCCTATAATTGTTTTTGCTTTTTCTTTTTTTGCATTTTTATAAAGGCTCAACAGACCTTTTACATGTCGCTATTAAGTCAAGCATGATTTCAGCATTTTTCTATTTAGGCACTTCAGATTTTTCCACCTGCTGGAAATAGTATAAATTCAAAGAATGTATTGAACTGAGAGTTTGAAGCAAAACATGGTAGCAATAGAACCCTTTAAATCTCCTCCTCTAGTGTCCTGTGACACTCGAGATCAGTGTTGCCATCTCTGGCTACATGCTGCACCACACAGTCTAATTCAAAGAGTGTATTCATCTTTGTCAAAGAAACCTCAGTCTGATGTCTGTAATTACTCAGGGTTTCCATATCTGACTGTAGGAACAGTTTTGCTTGGCAGGTAAAAGATGAGAGAAGCACATCCATCGTTTAATTAGTCCTGTGGAATGATTGGAGTTTTTCCAGACATCTCTCTGAGCCTAAAGGCCTCACATATTTTCATTCAATTATCAGATAGAGACTACATTGGTACCCATTAATCCAAAGAATTTTCCTCTTCAGACTAATCTGTCTGTGTCCTGCTGAAATAACCTTGGTCTTGTTAAGAATAGATGCCACTTTGATAGGACGATAGGCTTGTCAAACCCAAATATATGTTTCTGTAACATATGAAAGTTAGCCATGGCATGGACACTAATGGACCTACAAACCATCACAGACACTGTCTGTGGTTTTACAGCTTTAACTCCGAATAGCTTGGATGAGCTTTCTCATTTCAGACCCATAACCCGACATCCCTTTGTTCCACTAATAAGCTGTATCCAAATGTAACTTCATCTGACTACAGGACAAGTGTCCATTGTCTTTCTTGGACAAAACTAACCCTGCAGAGGATGTTTCTTTCACACTCTCAAACCCATCCCTTGAGCAGGGGTGGGCGACATGGACTTGAAGTTTTATCGTGATATTTTGTGGAACTATTGTAATAATGATAAAAGTGACAATAAGAACTATTTATTACTTTTATGGGGGGGTAGTTGTTGGGATGGGAGCTGAGAACCGGTTATCAGTAGTTCAATTCCTTGGAATCGTTACCCTGACTACTTAATGATTCGCGATGTCCACGTGATATTGCAGAGTCGCGTTAACCAACAACCCTATGCTTTTAAACCGAAACTCTCCTGGAGGTGGAAGTTGAAGCTCCGTCTCACGGGAGACTGCCAGGCATTCCCAGCAGACCCTCAAAATACATATGGATCTGCCAGATCTGACTGGCATCCTCCCCCATCATCAGCGCCAGCTTACCACCAGGTAGTGGTCAGTGGAAAGCTCCGCTCCCCTCTTCACCTGAGTGTCCAAGATATGCGGCAGCAGATCACATGACATCAGTTTTCATTACCTAACAGCTAAAATCGCTGAATCCGACCACTGTTGGTTTGCTAGCAAGGAATGTACTGGGACAGCGGCGGGACCTCATACTTTAAAGAGAGGAGGCAAGAGTACCAGAAGTGCTCTTCAATTTAGTTCATGGCTCCGATCCATGCAGGAATTTCCCGCATTATAAATTTAGATAGATTTGCGGGTATTGATTTTATATTGCACAATACCCACAACCCCGCTGTGAATTTCAGGCCCTGCGATAAAAGCCCTGCCAAACTTTCTGTTTGTTATATGGGCGAGCCTCCTACTTTGCTCTAGAATACCCAGATCTTAAGGCCACTGAGCTATTCAGTCCGGATTGTGGTCTTTCATAAGCCTATTCTATTAATTCAGTTTTATTTATTTAGTGCCATTTCACAGCAAATGTATATTTGTCTGCCTTGTCATGTTATTACTATGACAATGCAATAATGCAAATGCTGTTTATGGATAATGCTAATGAATTCTACCTCCACATTGCTTCTGCAGTCAGATTTACCCAGTATGCTCAAAGGAAAGTCTCTACAGTAATTTGTCAGTGTTGTTCTGTTTTGCTTAGAGACTCTAGTCTCCAAAGGACCCAGATTTCTTGATGTTTCTCACACTGCCTGTTCTGGTAGTTCTTAGTGGTAGTTTCTAATGTAGGGTATCTGAAATCTAAGGTCTTCCATTTTCTTTCAGAGGGTTTTTAGTGCAGCAGTTTAGTTTTGATATTGACTTCCTGCTAACATACATCCTGGTTGCCCTGTGGGGTTTTATATACATCCTCTCACTACTGTACTCCATATGCCTACTCCTCCCCTCCCCTCTCTTTCTTCTCAGCCCACCTCCCCAAGCTGACTGGCTTTCTCTCCAGTCTCATTTTACAGCCTGGCCCAGTGATGCAGCACAGTCAGCTTCCTACATGCAGACTCTCCACACTCATTAATCATTCATCGGATTGAGCCTTAATATATAGGATCATAGCCTCATCTGTGCTGTTTTAAATTAAACTCAAGTTTTAAGCCTAACATCCTAACACTTGTAGTGCAGGGGTTCCAGCTGGCATGGCAACATGATGGCAAAGCCGAAAAATTGAAGAAAATTAATTCTATGGACCAGCAATTAGGAACTTTTCCTGCCCAAGGTACAAGACAGGCTGAAATTTCAAGATACACTTGTGTTAGAATTTCCACTCAAAACATGAACATGTGTTGTTGCTTTTTTTTTTTTTTTTTTTGCTGATTTCAGTGAAAGAAAAAGCTATTTTACTCCTAAAATATGTCTTTGCAAGGTTGAAGAAAATTCTAATAAATGGTTAACATCATTATGTCTGATATTTACCACTGACTGCACAGCCTTACCTGTGTGATGATTGTATTTGTGAAGATAATTTACACTCAGTGACTCAGTATAATGTTGCTCCATGTAATATGATAGATAGTGAGTTGCAAAATGATTCATACCCCTTTACTTTTCACATTTTTATCACATTACAAAAACAAACTGATGTGTTTTGGGGGGATTTTATGCTATGGTCCATCGCAAAGTAGTTTATATAGTGAGGTGGGTGGACTGAGTAAACAGGTTTTCCTCTAGACCTGGCATGTATGTAGCTCCATCCTTCTTCTCGTCAACTACAACTCAACCCACCTCTGCCAGGGGGATTATGTGTTGGTGGTCAAAAAGGTACAGTTTTTGTCTCACCTAACTATGTTACCTTCTTCCACATCTTAGCTTTCTCTTTTACATGGCCTGTAAGGGCTGATTTTAGCTCTGTTTCAGCAATGACTTGTATCTTGCCACTCTTCCATAAAGACCAGATTTTTGGAGTCTTCAACTAATAACTGAACAGATGTCCCACCCTTAGCTGAGAATCTCTGCAGCTGCTCCAGCTTGCTTTGCTGATTATTGCTCTCCTTGGCCAACTCTGGATTTTATTTAGGGGTATCAGAGAAAAAGGTACTGAAATATTTATGAAAGCTTTTACACACCATGTACCCTTTTCCCTCCACCTCACAATTAAGGCCTATTTTGTGTTGGTCTGTCACATAAAATCCAATAATTTAGATTGATGTTTGTGGTTGGAACTTGACATAATGTGAAAAATGTCAAGAATTATTAATACTTCTAGAAAGGACTACAACTGGTGGTGGGACTCACTTAAAATTTTTTGTCAAGTTAATTGGAGGGTTTGTAATTAATTAATCAAAATTGATTGTATTTTAAGAAAAAAAAACATATAGGGAAAAAATAAAATAAAAAGTAGAATTAAAAACTCAAAAACCTTTTTGCTGCTAAGTTATTGAATAAATAGATAATGAATAATAAATATCGAGCTCAACAACAAAGATTTTTGCTCTTTTTAATCCGTTATATCAGAAATTCAACCATCAGATTGGTGCAAAGTGCTGTTACACCCATTCAGCTTTCAAGTGTTTCAGGAGATGTGAACTATGGATGCTGACATTAGGATTGGGGACGGCGCTGCTGCTACATGTTTTGCATTGAAATGATATTTTAGGCCTGAATAGCTTCACTGATAGGCCAAGTCCTTTTTGCACAACTTGCACACAATAGTTGTCTTTTCCAGCATTTTTTGAAGCAAACATTAACCCCCAGTTGGCCAAGAAAAGCGGCTTTTTCTGTTGTTTGTGGATGTTGCTTTTGTGTCAGATTTATGGGTGTACGGGAAACACGCAAATACAAATATTCTGGCTTGGGACTTTTGCATTTAAAAAAAAAAAAAACAGCAAGTAATTGCATTAGAATATACTGTGTTAAAGTCCTGGCCCTAACTACAGCATCGTTTTGCTAGAGAAGTGGTGAAGATCATCTCTACAGTTCTTCTTTGTCCCACTGGCTTATAATTGCTTCTGTGGTCTTAACTCCAGATAATATGACAGGTATGGCTTAATAAAGAAATGCTGATAATGCCGGTGTGCTGAACAAAACACTCAAGTCACCATTTTGATCAAATTAAGCTTTGATGTGAGGGTGAATACTGTTTTTTTCAAGACAGCTCTATAGATTTAAATTTAGTAGGTTTAGAAGTTGAGAGATGGGATAGGTTTAACTTTGAGACAGATGTACTTGGATTATTATGAGACAGAGCCATAAAAGTAGCTTTGCTTCTACACATTTGGTACATTTTCTCAAGGTGGTATCCATAATGCTTGATCACCCCCTAAGGATCATGCTGACTGATCAACATGGCGGCCTCTATGGGTGGTTTCAAGGTGTCGGGTAACAGCTTACCTTGCATTCTGCTGACATGAACTGTTCTTAATCCTCCTTTCAGAAGGTCATATCAGTGCTGTCCAGTCAGAAGGTTTTCAGCAGACATGAGGTCTCAGGGAAGGGGTTTAATTCACTGGAACTGTTAAAAACTATGACAAAGTTTGTGGAGAGTGGATGGTTTAGCATGTGAATAATATAGAGAGATTGCAAAGGTGAGTAGAAATATGAGAGCTTTTTGGAGAGATGGGAATAGGAAGTGTGTGTTCTCTGGAAGCAGGATAGAGTTGTCATATTTAAATAAAGACATAGTAGGATAGCCTCCTGGCATTGGATATCTACCACCAGCTAAAACCTCTTCAGTGGAGAACAGCATTCATTTTCTGCATCTGGTAGCAGTCCTCCTCTAATCTCACCTCAGGAGATGCATGTTTGGTAAATTATGCAACAAGATTGACACATAACTATTTGTTGATCTCATTTCTTAGTTTTTCAACAAGGATTAAGCAAATACCTAACTCACCATTAATATTTATTAATTATCTTTAATGAAATTAATAAAGCTGTCATATTGTTGAAAGCCTAAAATGTTGTTCTTACTCTGAAAGCAGGCTGAATTTTCTCCTTAAGTTATTTTATTATTTATTTATTTATTTTATTTTTTTTTGGGGGGGGGTTGGACAAAACCTACACAGTTTATCATTTCTACTGAAAATAACTGATCAACTCAGAGTGTTTGGATCAAAGTCAGGTCCAATAATAAGGTTCATCCGGCTTCCAAGAAACCTCAACATCAATGGCGGATCTAGAAAAATATTTATGGGGTGGCAAGAGAGGGGCAAGGATTTTTCAGGGATGGCAGCATATGCCACAGTTGTATCTATTTAATAGACAGTATTGTTGTGACCTTTAACATTTGCATATTTTACTCCGTACTTTGAACATCATAGATAAGAATTTGAATGATTTGAAATAACTTGGAAAAAAAACCCCAAAACATCGAAGTGAATATTTTTAAATGCTAAACATGTATATGGCCCCTCTGCTCAGACAAATATACTAAACTGCCTCAGATTAGGTCACCCCACTGATCCCCCCTGATGAGAAAGTCTTATGTGGATGACACTTTATTGAATGATAACTTAAGAATGCAGATAAAGAGTTTCAATTAGAATTGTTTTTGTGTTTTATGTATTTATAATGTTTATGTACCATAATCTTTGACTTCAATGTTGTGAGTCACTCATTTTTATAAAGTTTATTTCAGCTCTGCTTCCCAACTGGGTTTTTTATTTTGGAGCAACCCCCCCTAGATCATCACTGGCCCCCATTTAGCCCTCTTTAAAAACTTCCTGGATACATAAGGTGTGATATACTTCGCATCTCCACAGGACTGATTTTTTTTCATCGCAAATCCAACATCTTTGTCACACTTTACAGTGCTGCGGTTATTGAAATTGTTTTAACATGGTGATGTATTTGCAGGGTTAGAGGGGACGCATGTTGTTTATCATGTCTGACGCTTTTAAATTTTACGTCGGACAACATTAATTTATGTCGGTTATGTCCGATGCTCTGACATGTTTTCGCAAACACTGTATAAGGCAGCGTTTGTACAAGTAAACTACTGAATAGTCTCAGTTTCTCTCACCTTTGTTTTTGATGAGAAAAAAGCTAGAGATGCTACCTTTTCTCTTCATTTCTGTGAAATTTAAAGTCATTTTACATGATATTTACGGATGATATATAATCTTGCATGTACAGAGAATGAGTCGGAACACACCCACTGGGGTCCTCCCACTGTTTCTGCCATCTTGTGTTGACTTTTCAAAGCATCATCGCCCTAAATATGAATGAGTTGGGAAACTGTGAAAAGTTAGAGCGCACTTTAGGGAATAAGAAATATTAGTTCTTATTTGTTTTGGGGTTAAATTGACAAAATTGATATTGGGCTTTTCTCGTAATACTGACCACTGAAAGCACTTTATACTAGAGCCACATTCACCCTATCGCACTCAAAAATGCACCCAGTGGTGAGCATCGCTAATTAAAAAGTTAGTTATGCTAACCCTGAATCACTAATCATAAATATTAGTTCCACAAACGCTAAAGTGCTATATCAACATGGTATTTAGAGGAAGGCAGTGCTAAAGCGCTAACTTCAGTTATGTTGATACCCACCATGTGTCAATGATAAAACATGCTACAAACAGTTGATAACCCAACTTCAACACAGATGTCAAACTTTATTCAACTGAAAGTTTACAGAACAGCAAAGTAAATTGGGATTCATTTAGGATTTATCCAGAAAATTAATTTAGTAGAAGCTAACTACGCTACACATTTTCAAAGCTAGCAAAAGCGCTAAAGCACTTAGCTAAAAATTAGCTCTATTCTATTCCACTATTAGAGGAAATGTGCCCACCACTGCATGCACCCACACACATGCTTAGCAGTTTGTAGTTAAGTACAGGGGAAAGCTGGAATAGAACCCAAAACTTTCTGATTGCCAGAAGACTACTCCACCCATTGAGCTACAGTCTGTCCGAAGAGGTTTTTTAATCTTTTAGAGCCAAGTCAAAATGGGTCAATTATTTCCATACTGTAGTTGCACAGCCCTTCTTTGTAATCCCAGTGGGTGGTGTGTCTAGTTGTGTGTGTTCTGCTGACTTTAAAAAACTCACAAAACTGCCTTCCTCTCTGGTTGTAAATGTATTTACAACTCAGGCTTTGGTTGTACAAGGACTCTCTCTCCATTCCACTCTCTGCACCCTTTAAAGCACATATGGTTTTCCGAAAAGAAAGCCTCAATCATTTATTTGCGATCATGTTTTATACAGTGAATGACTTGAAGCAAAATTATGACTGGTTGTGGAGATGAATGGTGGGGGAATCTGCGGGTTAGACTTAGACCCTGTAATCCCCCGTGTTGACTGGGTTAATTAGACACAATGCTCTGGGTCAGATAGCTTGTAACTTCTGGGTCAGATACACATAAAGCCCTGTGTCAGATCATCACAGCAACACTGACCCTAAAAAGTATTCCCTTCTCCCCAAAATATTATTATTTTTTTTTTTTTACCTTAACAGTTCTCTTGTCATTGATACTCATTACAGCTGAGCTTCTTTTATGCAACTTTTTTTTTTTTTTTTTTGTTACAAAAAAAAAAAAAAAATTGTTATCTGTCATGTTCCAGTTCTTCTGTATTCACCATTGTTTTTACATCAAACAAATGCTTTGTTAGACTGAGATGTGTGTTTATGTAGATTTCTTAGTTTGGAATTCTCCAGCAGACGACATCGTTTCTGGTTTTAAATGTGCCAAGAGCAACTGTGTGTGTTTTCGTTCTTCATTACTGCATTTTTTTCCCTAACAAGTGAAGGTAAAACATGAAACATCTGATGCATACAGTTACCTAAAAAGACTGCAAAGAAGGTGTAGGTTGTTTTTCATCATGTTTTTTATCGTTGTTACAACAAATACCACAAAATATCATAAGATTTTAAGTCCATATCGCCCGCCCCTCTTACTAAATCAGTCACATCAAGATTCGAAATATACATTTGATTTATAAGATGTGTGTGAACACACATGGCAAGTTGCTCCAGACAACACAGGAACCTAACTTATTATGCAGAGAGAAAGCCATTAAACACTCAAAGCCCCATCTATTGTAAACGAGGTTGGTGCAATCATCAATTTAATGAACATAAAAACTCCTCAGCAGTCACTGAATCATCTGTTCTCCTTTGTGGGTTTTCCTGAACTAAAGTATCCAGTGATCCACCATCCGCCATCTGACCTTAATTCCAGCTGATCAGCAGGAGGTAAGAGGCTCAAAAACACTTAGCCCTCCTCAAGTCACTTCACAGCAAAATTAAGATATTAGGTATTTAAACACAAGTGTGCTTCAAGTGCGGAAGATAGAGCACCACTGTTTAGTCCTTATGAAATTGAATTTTACCCTTGCTGTTTCATGGTCGTAATCCGTGTTGGAGTCAATATTTCCACTCAGGTTCTGTAATCCATTGTCCCTGCGTCACACCAAAGTTATTACTGACTTTTTTTGGTCTCCTGGATGGATACTATGTAGAAAACTCTGATGCCATATTTCCTCGCTTTACAGCAGAGACATTTCCCTCGCTGTGTTTGAATTATGTTGGCTTCATGATTTTTTGTAAAAAAAAACCCTGATTCTACTGGCTCTGATGGTTCGATGGATGTGTCAGTCATCCAAATTGGCCAATGGGACCCTGAGAGACTGCCCTGCGTTATTTATAATGTCTGATTTCTACACTGAATGCTTTGATGCACAGAGCCTGGAATGCACTTTTTGTTTGTGGTACTTTGGCTCTTATTTTGTTAAATGTTATTAAATTGAATGACTGTCTGTAGTGAGATATAAGTGGGAAATAACCTAAGAAAAAAAACAGAAATTTCACTCTGCAAAAACATCAAATCTTACCAAGTATTTCTGGTTTAGTTTCTAGTGCTAATATCTTGAATACGCTTGAAATAAGACAAAACTATCTACCAAGTAACTTTTCAGCAGATTAAGGAGCTTGTTTTTGGTCATTAATTCCTTAATATTGATTAGAAAGTTCTAGTTATAAATGAAATGATCTACCAGAGGGACAAGACATTTTTCCCATATTATAAATGAAAATATCTTGTTACACTGGCAGATTATTTCACTTATAACTAGATTTTTTGCCAAATTGTGCCAGAATGGCTCATTCTGGCACAATTTGGCACCAAATGGCTCATTTAGAAGGTTTGTCTGGATTTTTTTCAGTTAATATTTCTTAGCTCAATTTTTTTGCATTTTGGCTCAAATAAGTGATTAGATCCTGTACTGTGATTTTTTTTCACCAATTTTTCACCATGTCCCGTCTTCATTTACTGTCACTCAGTAACATAAGTGTTTATTTTTAGACCTCCGAGGTATTATCTGAACTTTGACCTTTATTATGATACCAGAACCATTAAAAAAAACCTTGTAGTTCCTGAGACATGTTAAATTTAGTCATGTCATTTTGGGCATGTCATTTTGTCGAGCTCTCAAAATAGGCCAGGGAATAAGGGTTTAAAGGTCACTGGTGAAAGAATAAAAAACAAGTACATTTTACCAATATTAGTCTTAAGAAACTTTTCTAAATAATGTTCTTTGATAGCTGATCTTCTAAATATTGTTACCAGTTTTTCTGAATCCTTATTGAAAAGGTTTTGTTTTTGTGTGTGTGTGTGTGTGTGTGTGTGTGTGTGTGTGTGTGTGTGTGTGTGTGTGTGGGGTGAGGTTTTAAAAGGATTTTCTTTATTTTGAGGACATAAACAAAATAAACCACCAAATATTGAACAAGTCGGTATGACAGTGATAAACCCACCTGTTTTCAGATGGATTCAGAATAAAAGAAATATATTCAGGAAAATCCTGGGGAAAAAAAGGTTTTGGATTGTCAGAGGATAAGCGAATGATTCAGACCATTCTCTTATTCAGTAATGCTTCATGCACACCAGAGAATTTAGCTTTTCACAATAAAAACAAGACTATATAAGCTGCAACAGCGTCCTATCCCTGGACTGAGGTTTAAAAGATCAAGCTGGCTGGAAAAAAAAAATAAATAAATAAATATCTGGGCCATATTATCCAAAGAGACATGATAGATTAGGGAAGTTTTCTTTTCATTGTTTGCTTGTGCACGTACACACACTTGTGCATGCAAAAATACCTTCATATGTACCTGTGTACTCACCTATGCATGCAAATTACATGGCATGGTAGGGGGTGTGTGTTGGACGACTCGGACAGTTCCTCATGATGTCTCCATAAATTTCTGGGAAGAGGAAATCTGATGCCGCAGCTCGGTCACTTCAGTCAGCCGCATGGTCTCTAATAGCAAGAGGCTTCATATCATCAACTGTCAATCATCTCAGTGCTTTTGTTCTGACCTTTTCCCTTGAACAGTACATGTTGTGCACACTTGAAGTTTTGCTGTTATTTTACCGTGACATGTTCCAGAAACAGCATTGCAGTGCATCAATACATCAATACATCATTACTTACCTGATATAATTTGCTCAGATAGTTGAGATCCACATATTTCTCACTGCTGTTACCATAAGTAGCATAAAATCTAAAAGGATCCCACGCTGCAGACAGAAACAGCGTTGCTGCCATTTGGCTCTCCATAGTGTGCACCATAACCAAAGCTGTCTTCAAGCAGGTTTGACTGCATGACAGTGGCAGGAAAAAGCCAGAATAAGCATTTTTTTTGCAGGGTCTTGATGAGGGCTTCAGGTGCATGAATTCTTCATTATCTATCATAGAGCGTGATAGGTCTCACAAAACATGAGCAGAAAGGTCATGGTAGTTTGTTACCATGGCGGCAGCGTATTAAGGTCCTGGGAGGAAGAGGAGTGAATGTGGTGGCATCAGTGGCAGCCCATACATCTACATGAGACCTGGAAGCTTGCACTCATGGAGAACTGGAAACAGGGATTGCCATGCTGGTGTCATGGATGCATACGACCTTCTCATGATTATATATTGTGTTTGTTGCTGCTACAGTTTCCACCTCGTAAATTTCGATAGTTTATTTAATCTGAAACACACAAACATAATAATAGGTGTTACAGTCATTCAACTATCCATCTGAGTTTCTCAGCTATTACTGTTACATAGTTACATAGTGGGGCAAAAAAGTATTTAGTCAGCCACTGATTGTGCAAGTTCTCCTACTTAGAAAGATGAGGTCTGTAATTCTCATAGGTACACTTCAACTCAGAGGCAAAATGAGGAGAAAAAAAAAAAATAAATAAAAATCCAGGAAATCACATTGTAGGATTTTTAAAGAATTTATTTGTAAATTATAGTGCAAAATAAGTATTTGGTCAATAACAAAAGTTCAACACAATGCTTTGTAACATCACCTTTGTTGGCAATGACAGGTGATTTACCAGGTTTGCACAGACTGTAGCTGGTATTTTGGCCCATTCCTCCATGCAGATCTCCAAGCAATGATGCTTTGGGGCTGTCGCTGGGCAACACAGACTTTCAACTCCCTCCACAAATTTTCTCTGGGGTTGAGGTCTGGAGGCTGGCTAGGCCACTCCAGGACCTTGAAATGCTTTTTAAGGAGCCACTCCTTGGTTGCCTGAGCAGTGTGTTTGGGCTCATTGTCCTGCTGGACCCAGCCAGGTTCCATCTTCAATGCTCTCACTGATGGAAGGAGGTTTTGGCTTAAACTCTCACGATACATGGCCCCGTTCGTTCTTCTCTTAACACGGATCAGTCGTCCTGTCCCCTCTGCAGACAAACAGCCCCACAGCATGATGTTTCCACCCCCATGCTTCACAGTAGGTATGGTGTTCTTGGGATGCAACTCAGCATTCTTCTTCCTCTAAACATGGCGAGTTGAGTTTTTACCAAAAAGTTCTATTTTGGTTGCATCTGATCACATGATACTCTCCCAGTCCTCTTCTGGATCATCCATCTGCTCTCTGGCAGACTTCAGACGGGCCTGGACATGTACCGGCTTAAGCAGGGGGACACGCCTGGCACTGCAGGATTGGAGTCCCTCTTGGCGCAGTGCGTTACTGATGGTAGCCTTTGTTACTTTGGTCCCAGCTCTCAGCAGGTCATTCATCAGGTCCCTCCGTGTAGTTCTGGGATTTATGCTCACCGTTCTCATGATCATTTTGACTTTACGGGATGAGATCTTGCGCGGGGCCCCAGATCGAGGGAGATTATCAATGGTCTTGTATGGCTTCCATGTTCTTCCAGTTGCTCCCACAGTTGATTTATTCACACCAAGCTGCTTGCCTATTGTAGATTCACCCTTCCCAGCCTGGTGCAGGGCTACAGTTTTCTTCCTGGTGTCCCTGGACAGCTCTTTGGTCTTAGTCATGGTTGAGTTTGGACCCTGACTGTTTGAGGCTGTGGACAGATGTCTTTTATACAGATAATCAGATCAAACAGGTTCCATTAATACAGGTAACGACTGGAGGACAGAAGAGCTTCTTAAAGAAGTTGTTACAGGTCTGTGAGAGCCAGAAATCGTTCTTGTTTGTGGGTGACCAAATACTTATTTTCCACCATAATTTACAAATAAGTTCTTTAAAAATCCTACAGTGTGATTTCCTGGATTATTTTTTTCTCATTTTGCCTCTCAGAGCTGAAGTGCACCTATGATGAGAATTACAGACCTCTCATCTTTCTGAGGGAAACTTATACAATCAGTGGCTGACTCAATACTTTTTTGCCCCACTGCAACTCCCCCCTAATGTCATTGTATTTCACCATAACCTTAGAGCTTCTCTTCCCCACTGTTTTATATGCACCTATTGTAATGATAATGCCTGAACAACTGTATCAGCTAGCTGGGATCTGGATGTATGGAGTGATGTAAAAAGTCACTGAATGTTTTAAAGACTGGTTTGAGGACTGCGTTGCTCTTCCAGTTAAATAAATGGTCTCTTTATAACATTCCACCATGGAGTGAAGCTAAAATCCGAGTCTTCATTCAGGAATATATCAGGTCACAAAGATTAGCTTCATCTCGAGTAGAAGTAGGTCATGAAGAAGAAGCTGATTGATTACCATTTTGTTAATGGCTGAATTATGGGGTAACTGGCTAATCTTTCTTTTTATGCAGATTTGAACTAGTAAATATGTTTTTTTTCTAGAATTGAATAACTCTTTATCCCTCACTTTGTCTGACAGTAATATATTCTGCCTGCTGCAGCACGATGTCTGTGCTCTACTCTGTGTACAGGAGGAGGATCAGATGCTACTGCACCCTGGAAAGATACCCTTTGAATTCCAAGTAATGAGCAACACTTGCATGAGAGTGAGAGACCCAGAATTAGGTCAAGTCTCCCACCCTGTTGTAGCATTAGGGGTTCAAGCCACGCTGGAGGATCTGAGGGTTACAGATTGAGAAATGACAATCTGTAACCCTCAGACAAAATGTCGAACTTTCCAGTCACTGCATATTTTCTTTTTCTGAGTTTATTTGAAGCTGTGCTTTGAACAGCAATTTGATTTATATGAATTGTTGATCTGACATGAGGTAATTAAAGCTCTTCATGACCTGTTCTGGTGTTTCTGGTATATGAAGACCATTCTTATCTCCGTTGTGGTAAAACATATAATGTGTTGTAGTTTGAAATAAAAACAGGTTGTGTTCCTCTGACTGGTGTACATGTGCTGTTCCAAGTGTAGATTGATTGACATTAGAAAGAAACTTAACAGAAACGAACATTAAGCTGTTTGCTGAGAGCTTTCTTCCTCCATCACATACATGCTGGACATTTTGTTTGTTCACCTTAACAGTACTCCCTTTATGTCCATAACTACCTTCAGTCTTTTTGGCACATATTCAGCAAAGTGTCAGAAACACTCCTCAAAGATTTTGGTCCATGTTGACATGATTGCATCACTCAGTTGCTGCAGATTTGTCAGATGTGCCAGTATGATGCTAATCTCCAGTTCCACCACTTTCCAGATTCTCTGTTGGATTGAGATCTGGTACCTTTGGAGGCCATTGGATTACAATAAACATATTATCACGTTCAACTAAGAACATATCTCCCACAGCATTATACAGCCACCAACACCCTGAACCTGTGATATAAGGATTCATGCTTTCATGTTGCTTACATACAATTCTGAGCCTACCACTCCTGACCTCTAATTTATTTGGTTGATTTGTGTTGAATGAAACATAATCACCAACATCTTAGAAGGGGAATGTTAATCCTATAGCTCAGTTGATGAACACTTACCCACTCGCTCACTAAGTGTAATCTCTCTTGTATCTTTACAACATGTACTTTGTCCTCATCTGTCCATCAGTAACATTTGTCTTTTTAACTAAAATGTTTAGGGCTGCTACTGATGACTATTTTAGTAATCGATTATTCTATCAATTATTCTGACGATTAATCGGATAAAAAAAAATTGGAACATTGTGCAGATTTTTAATTTAACCTCTTAGGCTTTTTATATAATATTATAATTACATTAAAAAGACAATAAAACAAATAATAAAATTCATTTTTTAATAGGAAAATAAATATTTTATTACTAAAATGCAATAATATAGCTTTCCTTTAGTGAATTTGAACCAGGTGAAGCTATAACTGCCACTTGAGGAGTTTTGGGTAGAACATAAATTTTTATATATTTTGTACAGTTTTGGCTTAATTACTGCTCTGGGTGTATTGTTTTTTTTCCAGCAAAAGGCCTTTTTTTTAGCATCTCTATACTCCAGTTAATGAATAATCAGTTACTAAAATAGTTGACAATTATTTCAGTAATCAATCAGTGAAGCCCTAGAAATTTAAATGATCATTTACAACCTTGTACACTTATTCACTGGCTATCTGTTTTTAATTTTTTTTTTTACTGCTTACGTTCAAAATTGGCACACAATATGTGATTTTTAAAACCATGAAGGACCTGTACATGTCAAGTTATAGGAGCTCAAAATTCATCCATAGAACACCACAGAAACAACAGTTTGACCATGTGTTCTTGTTTTTTATGTTATTCATCACCATCTATTGTCTATTCCTGCTTATGCATGCAGGATGGAAAGGGGTCTGGTGCCTATCTCCTGCAGTCATTGGGTGAGAGTCGGGGTACCCCCTGGACTGATCGCCAGTCCATTACAAGGCAACACAGAGCCATACAGAACGAACAAACATCCATGTACAAAGTCATAGTTAAGGGCAGTCTAGAGGGACCAATTAAACTAACAATAATTTTTTTGGACTGTGGGAGAAATAATCCACACATGCACAAGAAGAACATACAAACTCCATGCAGAAAGACCCTAGTAGAGATAGGGAATTATAGCACCTTTCATCGTTATTGTGACCTAGAAATATTGTTTGTATCGTTACATTTCCTATTTTTTCCACAGCTGAATCCCTGAGAGCAGCATTAAATATTTTTGATTTAAAAAAACATGATTAAATGCAGTTATTGTCTGCTCTTGAAATTCCACTACGTAATGTAACTTGTGTCCTAAAGTAGCCTGTTCAATAACTGATTAGTTGTTTTTCATTATTTTTTTTTAAATAATTTTTTTTAAGAGCAGTATAGATTTTTGTGGGATTTTGAATAGAATAGAAATACCCTTTATTGTGCCACAGTGGGGAAACTTAGGTGAAACAACAGTGAAGTGACAGGACATGGAGGCATGAAGGTTCACACAAGGAAAAGTATTAAAAATACATTTAAAAAAAACTAAATGAAAAGCAATATTCTGTACATTAAGGGCAAAATTACGTGATAATATACTGTGCTGTAATCAAAAATAGGGTACTTCGATCCAAAAGAATGTGCAACTGAGTAGGACAATTAAAAAAAATAAAATGAACAAAATGTGCATGTGTATTTGTGCAATAAAACAACAACAAAAAAAAAACCCTACAGACTACTTACAATATATGAAAGTAAAACAATGCAAACAACAAAGATGTACAAATGCCAGCAGAAATGTTATTTGAAATGAGTAAAATTGTGCAAATACCAGCATGGATGTAAACACTTATTGAGTTTGTTGAGAGCAGTGATGGTTATAGAGTCTAACAGCTGCTGGGAGGAAGGATTTCCTATAACCCTCCTTTGTGCACTTAGGATGCAGCAGTTTGTCACTAAAGGAGCTCTCCAGTTCAGGAGCACCTTCATGCATGGGGTTGGAGACACTGTCCAACAGTGACTTGAATATAGTCATTTGCCATCCCAGACATTCTCTTGTCAAAAACACTGCAATGGCTTATAATCCCTTTTATCGCTAAAGCAAAACATAAAGTAAAATGTGATTCTACACCCAAGACTCATACCTGGGATCTTCTTCCTGCAAGACAACAGTGCTACCAACTGCCACCTGGGGCATCACCTTATATTTATTCCTTCTTTTATAATGTTCTTTTTTGTATTATATATCAATTTTGTTGCATGGCTTTCTTTAAAACAAACTTTAATCAACATTTATTGTCATCAAATGTAGCGCACGACTGTACAGTTTTAGACATTTGATGCTGATATTATAAACAGTAATATTTCAGAAATCCATTCACTGCATATCTATTAGAACCCAACTCATTCTTCCACTATCTTCGCTGGGTGGATCTCAACATTATTAATGGCTCTATTAATTTTACAAAGGTCTCATTTTATTAGTGCCATAACACAGGTTTAACTTTTAAATCAGATACAGGGAGACTCAGAGCCAGTGAAAGAATAAGAAATGGTATGATAATGTGCTGACTTTGCTATAATCATAAATAATTGCTGTTGTGAAGGGTGAATGTGCCATTTATATTTCAGCTTTATTTACACTTTGCAGAGGGGGCTGAGCTGTCACGCTTAAACGGTTCGACGGGCAAACTAGAAGCCAGGCCTAGACGAGCAACTGGACCTGAGGAAATTTAAATCTAAACAAAAGCACCTGCGCAATGTGACTGTGACTATTACGTCTGTTTCCTCTTAAAATTAAAAAAAAAAAAAAATAAAAATAAAAAATTAAGTGTTCACATTAGTGTCACTGAATATATTTAAAGAGGAACAGTCACTGCAGATATTATTGTTCAACAGTATTTAATTAAACTCATAAAATCATTAAAGCAAAGCTCTAAGTTAATAAAGCAGGAAAACAACCTTTTCTGTAGCTGTTTCCATCAACATTTTTTTTATGTATATTTTGAAGTATCGCATTAGAAAAGGTTGATGGAAATGGAAAAATTCAAAATAACTTCCTCAATTTTGCTAAAAAAAGTTTTTTTACGCTCGCTTCAGATGATTTTTGGCTTTTCTGAAAAAGAGCTAATGTGCTGAAGGGGAGATGGAAACACATTTGCCAAATAAGTTCTGACATAGGAATTGCTCCCATCCACTGGTGGGTCTGTGCCATATCAGAGGAATGAAACTCAAAAAAAGAGTTATGAGTAGTGAGATGTGTGCTCCATGCTAGTTTATAACCTCTAGTTCTTGTTTATTATAGAAATGTGTAATATCAATATCTGACAAAATTACTTAAGTTGTGTAGTCCAATTGATTTGCTCCAAACCAGGAGATAGAAACATACCAAGGCAGTTGTTTTTTTCCTTTTTTGCGACATTTTAAAAGTTTACATAGAATTCACATGCCAGTTGGATAAAAACGTAGCTTGTTTTTTATCTGCAGCACCAAAATTGTATTTATTTTTGAGGTAAATTATCAATAAGTTGTACTAAAAACAGAGTAATCATATTAGCGTTAGCTTAGCACTTATGCAAACAGCAAAAGATGCGTTTTTTTTAACGCTAGCTCTTGAGCCCTTTTAGTTTTGGTGTGTTGATCAATAATAAATACGGACGACATGTTGAGGCATGAACGTGTCAACATGTTGCAGAAAATACTGATTAGTATCTTTGTGTCATGGTTCTGGGGTGTTTTGGGTTTTCTGAGTTTATATTTTGATTATGTATTTCAGACCTTCTCTTCCTCTGTAGTTTGTTTCCAGGTGCTCTTCAACCCCTTGATTACCCCTGTGAGTATATATGTTCTCAACTGTGACTTTGGCTATGTTTCTGTCCAATTGTCATGCAAATTCTAAGTGAACTTTTGAAATATTGCAAAAAAGAAAGAAAAAAAAAAGGAAAATACAAATTAGGCTTGTTTCCATCTACTGGTTTGGAGCGAATCAACAAGGCTTGGCAAAATGTGATTTTGTCAGATGTTGACGCTACGCATGGCTGTAATAAACAGGATGTAGAGGTTGCACCCCCACCAGTGGATGGGAAAGTTCGCTATGTCAGAACTTATTCAGAAAATGCGTTTCCATCTGCGCTTTTGAGCGTTAACTTTTTTTTTTGAAAAGCCAAAAACCATGTCAAGCGACTGTAAAAACTTTTTGCAAAATTGAGGAAGTTATTTCAAATTTGGCTGTTTCCACCAACCGTTTCTAGTGTGATACATCAAAAAACCTTGATGGAAACATGGCTATTGTTCTTTGCTGGATTCTTGCATCTACCTCCTCATCTATTCATGTGCTACCCCTTCATGTCCTCCAGTGTTCCTAGTTCTCCTTTTTCCTAGTTCTCCTGAGTTATCCTGTAAGTGTTCTGAACATTGAATTAAACTATTACGCAACATCCACACTCTGGTTTGCACTTTGATCCGCTACCAACCTTACAAAACATGACACTTGTACTTCTGATAGATGTTTGATATAGTCTTCCATGTCTGTGAGTCTTCTGACTTACTTTTAAACACTTCACTAATACTGAAAATGGCTAACCTTGACTCTTCTTCACTCAGTAACAACTGCCACACCAAAGAAAGTTGTCAGAGCTAGCAGCTCTTAAGGCTGAGTTATAGTTGCTCTTTTAAAAGTTAGCGTTGACCATGCGTGAGTCAAGCAAGCAGAGTTTTTTTTTTATTCTTGACTTGT
This sequence comes from Anableps anableps, assembly GCA_014839685.1. Classification (NCBI taxonomy): domain Eukaryota; kingdom Metazoa; phylum Chordata; class Actinopteri; order Cyprinodontiformes; family Anablepidae; genus Anableps; species Anableps anableps. The sequence goes on along the minus strand of CM026078.1, from coordinate 2,645,447 downwards.
ACCTTTGTGCAGTATTCTCCAAAAACAAGCCCAAATGGATGGTTCATATAAATGCCAGTGCAGGGGGACCTGCTCTACAAGAGCACCTTCCAAATCGTCCAGTTTGAGTGAAAGATAACGCACGCAATCTGTGCAGAGTTACAGAAATTCTGAGGTCATGACCAGGCACCACAAGGCCAACACACAGGGGTAGGGATGGCGTGTTTGTCATCCAGATCAATATGTCAACTATAAACCTAGTTTTATAGTTGGTAGAGCCAATTATAGTTTTATAGTTGGTAGTTCAAGCCGTTCAGTTTTCATACATTTACTTATCTGAAAAAAATCTACTTTTTGAGTGTCTGACAGGCCGGTCTCCCATCAGGGCTGATTAATCTGAAATTTGTCTGATCCTGCTCAAAAGCCAATGAGTATTGCTTTAATTTAAAACTGATATTCCTTAAATTCTCAGCATCAGTACCACAGTCCTTGGAGTCAGGTAAGAGCAACTGTTCTTGTATCTTGATGGTAGGGAGTTATGCATTTGTATAAATATTAATGAAACATCTGACAGCTGCAGGGCATGTGTTATCTCCTTGTTATCATCTAATGTATTTTTAATTATTGCATAGTACTGATTAGCACCATCCTTGAATGTAACACTGGGCTCTGGAGCTTCTAGAGTTTCCAGAACTAACACTTTCACACAACGTAATCGCATCTCTCATCACTGAGCCAATAACAGAGCTCAGTTTATGTTACAAGCCTCGGTGAAGCTTGGTCTACTTTGCATAAGTGAACAGTCCTCCTGGCATCAGTCACCAGCAAACACACACACACACACACACACTCTAGGCGCTGTGTTATGAGTCATTGCTCCTCGGTGGTTTCACCGTGTCCTCCCCTGAGTCTTTGATTGTAAATGAGCTAAACCTTAATGTTTGCCATGCTGTGGTGGCAGTGGGAAGGGGTGGGGTGGGGGCCCTACCTCTCATCTTTTAGTCCTCTGCTCTCCCGGGTCTCCCTCGTCATCTCATCAAGTCCAAACAGTGAAGTCATGCCTTCCAAGGGGCCTGTTTTTGTGCAGTGTGTGATGATGTCACCAGCAGCCAATCAACATGTAGCACAGCTTGAAGAAGTGCGAGTGTGTGTGTTCATATGTCGGTGTTAGCGTGTGAGCAAGGGGAAGGGGGTGAGGTGAGAGTGGGGATGATGGTGGTGGGTAGTAGGGGTGAGAAATCACAGCTGGGAAAAATCGCTCAGTTATCTACTATCTGCCTCTTCAAACAGTCTTAGAAAGCAGAATCATGTCAAAACTAATCCTCCACCTTCTTCAGATTTTCTTTCTCTCATATAATGTGAGGATAATCTTTTTATGAAACATAATGGTTGCTTTTTAATAATATTAACCTACTTCAGTGTTTTATGGGTGGGGGAGGTCATTCTGAATAAGGATAAATTGTACAATAAACATTTTGTTTATAGCCTAGATATGGAGTTTTCTTTCATTGAGAAAAGCTTTTCATGCTTGTCTAACACTGCTGCTGAATGCATTTCAAAGCTCTGGCTCAGAACACAGGAGAGAATCTGTGGTCACAGCTTCAATAGACATTTGATTATCAGAGTAGTTTAATTGTTTGGTGCTGCCCCATCGCGGACAAATGCTGTTAGTTGCAACATAGCAACAGTTTGAGGAGATTGCAACTAAGCTGAAGGACTTCTTAAGTTTTTTTGTTATTGTTATGAAGCTTCTTTGGCTGATTTTTAAAAAAATTCTACTTCCCCTGAATTCTTAAGATGATGCAGCTGGTCACAGCCCAGTCAAAAAATGGTTTCTGTTATTGTTAAAATTTTTTTTTAAATCTCATTGATCACAAGTAGTGACTTTTTTATTAGAGCACTGCAGACAATATTGCAGTTTTTTAAAATGTAATATTTAGATTAACATTTATATTCATAAACTTTCTGTGGTTCAGATGGAAAAAACTAATTTTATTCCCCTCCCCATAAGACTCAACTTTGGTAATATACTGAGCCAAAATTGGGTTCTGAGCCTGAGCTACTTGGAGAGAAGCTTTGGTGTTAGTTGCTATGGTAATTGCACAGCATTGCCTATTGACCTTATTCTCAATAAAAATACTCAAATTAATCATTTTTGAGAAATGTTGTTTACTGACATTCTTCTACTTTGTTGTGATGATAAACTCTACCAAAGTTTTAATTAATTTCAAGCCCATTTAAACTACCAACAGCCCTTTAGTTTTTTTTTTTTTGTTTGTTTTTTTTTTCATATCAAAAATGTCTGTTTCAGCACTGTTCTGAATTGGACAAGTTGATATAATTTGTCACAAAGCAGTTGTATGTTTTAAAAAATATTCCAATATGGTTTCTAATTTCCTGGTACTCACAGTTGTTAGGGACCACAGTCGCCCGTGAATAGTTAAAATCGACGAATATTTGAGACCCCCTCTAAGAACGCTTAGAACTGCCTATATTAATAGTTCACACACCAAATACACCTTAATATGCATTAATACACAGAGTGGAAACTGTTTTGGTGCTACCATGGAAGCTAATATCTACAGTCTTCCTTATCTCCACTCTTGGTAATCTACATGATGGAAAAATAGATTTAACTGGTTTTACTCATCCAGGAGTCAAGGGAAGAAAACCTTGCTTCTGAATCAGACATTGTAAACACAAGTTGATGTTCACCAGACTTCTACTGTGTTAAAAGTGAATAAAAGGGGTCAGTTTGTAGAGGAAAGTAACCTCTAAGCATCAGCTTAACTACTCCAAGAATATGTGGGTGCCATAAGCCTGCAGAAACACCCAACATCTGGGGTTAAAACCCTGCTTTTTCCATCTCCAAGCCGTTCAGTTTTCAGAAATCTTTGTTTTGTGAAGAGATACATTCTATACCCCTAATTTTATGAATCATTTAAAATGTACACACTTGACTGAAGAGAACAAGTTCACCCAGCAAAGTGAAAGTGAGAGGAAACCATGAGGAGAGGAGATATGTTTCTTGGAGATAACAGTAAAATGAAAGGGATTACAGAACAGATAACTGAATTTATTGCTCTCAATGATCAACCCATCACTCTGCTAAGGCACATAGGGTTTTCTTTCATAGTGCTGTGTTTTGACTCCATACAGAGCTACAGACTGGCACACAGATGAAGTCAGTTGAAGTTGTTCTTAGAAAATGTTACTTTGGATAAAGTATTTTGCTCTCTTTGTTGTAGCTCGAAGTTAAGAAAGCAGCAACACTCTCAACCCTGACATTTTGGTTTCACTGATTCAACAAATAGACCCAGTCAGTAGAAGGACTACTATGGAGAGCTGTTTTATTCAGAATTAAATAAATGCTGTTATTAATACATTTTGAATAAATATTCCATGAAATAAATAAATGTCCCTATGAAATAAAACAACATTTTTATTTTAAAAATAACATTTTCCTTTTTTGTTTAATTTTTATTTATTTGAAGATTTATTTAATTTATTTATTTTAAAATTGTATTTATTTAATTTAAAATTGTATTTATTTATTTCTGGGTTTATTTATTTATTTCAAGAGTTATTTTTTTCATTGATTTATTTCTTGATTTATTTATATATTTCAAGATTTATTTATTTATTTAATTGTTTATTCATTTCATAATGGTGTTTTATGTTGTGACACGAATTTATTCACGTACATTCAAATGAGGGGGCGGAGTTTCCTCTGTGGATCGGAGCTGCCGCTGGTCAGAGTGAAGCGGGCTGAGAGACCCCGAACTTCAGCGCATCTGCATGAGGGTGGAACATGCGAGCTATAAGGGCCTGAACTGACGTCCCAGGACAATGAAAGAGGTGGACTATCTTTGGAGTACTAAAGGAACTTGTCTCCGTTTAATCAAAAGCTCTTCACAACCCGCTCATATCAACACAACCCGGTCGAGGCAATGACTACCCCGGAAGAACCGTGCGTTTCAAAACAAGAGCACATGAGTTTAGCTTAACTCTCCCGCTTACAAGGGAAAGCAAGGCCTTTCGTGTCGACGCAGGGAGCACTCTGTTAGGGACAACTACCTCGTCACGACACCGGTAGGTCAGTTCAGGCCCTTATAGCTCGCAGCCTCGCATGTTCCGCCTTCATCCAGAAGCACGGAGGTTCGCGGTCTCTCAGCTCGCTGCAGTCCGACCAGCGGCAGCTCCGTCCCGCAGAGAAAACGCCGCCCCCTCATTTGAATGTAAGAACATGAAATCATCAAAAGAGCCTGAAAGAAAAACGGAGCTAAAAAAATAAAAGTCCATGAAATATGTGAAGTAGCTTTACAAAATAAAAGTGTCACAAATAAAACACCATTATGAAATGAATAAACAATGAAATAAATACATAAATAAATGTTGAAATAAATAAATCTTGAAATAAATAAAAAGTAAATAAGGTAAACATTTCTTTTTTAAATGTTTTGATTATTTCATGTGGACGTTTATTTATTTCATGGCATATTTATTATTAATTTATTAATAAGAGTATTTATTTTATTTTGAATGTAACGGCTCTCCATAGACTACCACCTATTGTGTTGCATGTATTCATAAAAAAGAATTTGACTTTAGTCAACAACCTAATGATTCTCACAGACTGGAAACAAACAGTTGCTAAGACATTTGATTGGATGCACTGGCTTGGAAGATTCAGATTCAGAAAGGGCTCTCGGGGCACTATTACTGAGTTCAGAATGAATTCTCTTCAGAAAGGGTTAAAAGTCAAGGTATTTCTGAATATCCAGCTTTTGATTTCTGCCACACTACTTACTTACTTGGGCCTCTCCATGCTCTGTGAGACAAATAGGATGAAAAAGGCTCTGTTTAGGTATTATAAGTGGTTTAAATTACTTTTATTGATCTTGCTTCATCCTTGGCTCTGCAGGGAATTTCTCTCTTGCTTACATGCTGCTCAGAATGGTGAACTTGTGAAGTGTGCTTTCTCACAATAACACTCTCTTCATGGGTGGAACATTATTCTTTTCTTTTTTAGCCTGAACTACAGCTGCACTTTATATCAAATCACTATTGTCATCTGATTTCAATGTGTGCAGTATCCTAATCACAGAAGACTACTTGGTTGCAGATGGTAGGCAAGAATATTTCAGGTCACATGCATCTGTAAAATTACAATTTGAAGGGTGGGTAAGACTATAAAAAGATTATGACCCATCTTCGCCTGACATGTACATACTTTGTGTCCCAGGTGCCCACGGAGTGCGAGAGGAGCCCCAGTTTGTGACGGCACGCGCAGGAGAGAGCATCATCTTAGGATGCGACGTGCCTCACCCACTGAACGGAAAGCCCTATGTGGTGGAGTGGTTCAAGTATGGCATGCCAATCCCTTTCTTCATCAACTTTCGCTTCTACCCTCCTCATGTGGACCCAGAATATGCCGGTAAATGTTCAAAATATAGTCATGCCAATGGATCTTTAGCACAGACAAAGAAATCCAACCTGCTTAAGTCAGTGACCAGAGTGATGATGTGTTGAGAAGGAGGAAGTAGAGACATTTTTGGTTTTTAAATTTTCTCTTTGGATGAAGGAAATGTATTTTTTTTTATATAAAAACACATTTTTTACTCTTCCGTTCATTACATGAAGTAACTTGCTGCTCATTATAGTCGTATAAACTGCATGAGTGTCTACTGAGGCTGTGATTTGACATCTACATTCGTATATTTATGGTAATTCTCACAAACTTCTTCAAGACAGGACATTAAGCTTCCAGTCAGCTAGGGGTGCACTGATAAATCGGCCCTGATTCCCTTAATTTTGGGAAATCAGTCATCGGCCAATACTTACATAAGAAACCGATATTATTCACTGGTCTAATCTACATCTGCAAAGGTCTGAGAATCATTCACTGTCCTGTTTTGCCCTTACGGGCTGACTGACAGACCTGCCCACCAGATCACATCTGCACATGCATGGTTAAAAATAGTCACCCCACTGTTGCTAACTTAGTGACTATTTTTAGCGACTTTTCAGACAAAAAAAATCGGTATTGGCCAAAATCGGAATTGGTATGTCAGGCTTTTTACAGATCAGTGATCAGCCAGAAAACTGCAATAGGTGCACCCCAACAATTAGCATACTTTGATTTCTAGAAACTTTAAATGGATTTATATATTTATATCAATCTGCTTTTTTGCCCTGCTTTGTTGCAAGCATTTTGTCTGAGCTATCTGATCAGCTGTGCTGTCTCTTGTGTGAATGATGTCAGCATAAATGAGATGACATTTTCTTAAGAGGCAGCAGCTCTTTTCATCCCACATTATTTATAAGCAGTAGGGGTCTGATTGTATGTCTTTAGGATTTTTGATCATGCTTCTATTCATGTCAAATTGTAGCAAATAAGTTGTGATTTTAGGAGTGACTTTTTCCACTATATTTAGTGACTTTTTAGATGAATAAAAACATTATTGACCAAAATCAGAATTGGCAGATCATACTTTTTAAAGATCCCTGATTGGCCAGAAAATGGCAATTGGTGCATCCCTACTAAAAAGAATTCAAAGAAGTTACAAATATGTTTTTTGTAAGTTTTATCATGTGCATAAAAAAATGCCACAAAAAGGTTAATGTTTTCAATCCCAATCTGCCAGTAGCTGTTTTCTTCTGCTCATCATATTGTCCAGTTTTGCTGTCTGGATCACATTAACTGCAGTGTCAACATTCTAAAGTGCAAACCCTGAAGCCTGTTTTAAAACCACTTATCTCTAATGAGACATATTTTTACTTTTTACATGGGTGATTCTAATCTACAGATCTGTTTGAAAGCACATTGATTGGTTCACCACTGTCTACATCAGATAACTGATGCTTAACACTTTCTGTCTCACCTGCTTCCTGCACCAGAACACTGCAGATTAGAAAACTGCTGGAAATAAAGATTATTTGCATAGTCCTGGAAAATCCTCACACACTATGAAGTGCTGCATCAAGATGTTCTTAGTGAGGACAGGCGGCTGATAATGAACATCTTTGTTAGAAATACAGAATCCTTTCTCACCTGTAAAAAGCACCAGATGCATTTTAAAAATAGATTTTTTTGACCAGGACCTGTCATGCTTCCATAGAGATGCTTAACTCCTGGGAAGCCCTTATAGGTCCCACCTGTTCATCAGTGCAGTAACCAGAGCTAATTTATCTGAAGAGGGGATGGTATTTATTTTTCTTCAGTGCTTTCTCTGTTCTAGCAGAGTTTGTACAGGTATGTAGAAAACTGCACGGAAATCGACCAGTAAACAATTTTTTAGCTTGATCAGCCCTGACTGGATACTGGCTGGCCCTAATCTCAAAATTCAAAACAGCAACAAAAAAAATCTCTTTGTTTTGTAAGTTGTCACCACAGAAAGAAGTGTGCAAGTTAGCTATTTTCAGTGTCAGTAAAATGTTTAAAAGGGAAGTGAGCGGAAATACAAAGACATGCGAAGCTAAGTAAATGGAAATAGAGGTTGGGTTTCAGACCCTCTGAAATAAGTCAGTTGTTTATTCAGGAGAGCGAGACTTCTTCAGGTCCTGATCATTTTGCTTCAATTAATTGAGGTCTGCAGAAACTCAATTCACCAAGGTCCCACTAGAGCATTTTAGTCACGCTAAGGTTTGGACTTTGACTGGGCCATTGCTACCTGTGATTGTTTTCACAGTAGTTGAGCTGTAAATTTTCTTTCAATGCTGTTTCAGAATTTTGGGATTTTGTTTGCTTGTTTAACATAGTTCTGATGATTAAAGTGAGTAAAACTGCATGTTAGTGTAATGTAGTCTTCTCTACCTGGGGATGGGCCACTGCATTGCTTTCTTGATCGGATCTGTGCATGTGCTGCATGCCTGTTTCTAAACCATTCTCCCTGTTGCAACCAGTGGGCTTCTAGAGTAGGACCAAGTTTGTCTATATGCCTCTGCTGACGAGTATAATCTACATTTGAGAGGTCTCACTCAGTAGAACAGAACAGTTTTAGCTTTATTTTAATATATTTTAGATTTAAAAACACCATTTTAAAAGATGGCAGATATTCCACTTAAAACTTACAAGATGTATTTGTGAGGAATAGTCTTGGATTCCCTTCCAGCTGAACCAACATCCAGCAATGCTTCTCAGAGACCATGATGTGAATATCAGAGTAAAGTCACAGGTCACACCAAAAAGCTGCTGAAATACAGTTACATTGTTCTCTCTTCAGACGGGAACAGTTCCATACATGTGCAAGTTTGGTTAAATCTACAGCAGAAGGAAGTAATCAACATGAGCACCAACAGTGAATTTCTTGCAGCAGGGGAACTATGAATGAAACTAGGAAAGGAGGAACAGAGATGGTCCAAGCCTTGTAAAATGACATGGAAGGGTCTTAAGTAGCTGCCATTTTCAAAACTGTTGTAAATGCTTAGAAAATAAGCTTTCATTTTTTATTCACTACAAAGCTGTCAATAGTTAAAATCCACAAATACTTAAGACCCTTTCTAAAAATGCTTATAACTGCCTGTTTTAATTGTTCAAACACTGAATATACCTTAATATGGATGCGCACAGTGGAAACCATCTAAGCTAACATCAGAGTTTTTCCTTATTTCCAGGTTCAGCAACATTATGAGGTCAGCAGACTGCTTGATTTTACTGAATGAGCAGGTTATTCCATCAGTGGGGTGTTTCTTCCCTGATCACACAGAGATACTCCAAGAGGACAATGCCGAGCTTCTTCGGGCTGAAATTGTGAACGAGTGGCTCAGGAAGCATGAAGCATCATTTTCACACCAATCGGCCTCCGCAGAGTTCAGACCTTAACCCTGTTGAGAATCTTTGGGATGTTCTAGAGACGTTCTGGCTTTCCACAGTGGTCAGACAACAAGTGGTCGTCATCATTACAAGATCTTGGTGAAATAAAATAATGTAACACTGGATGGAAAGAAATCTTGTAACATTGCAGAAGCTTCTAGAAACATTGACTATAATCAAAGTATGTGTCCTATTTTTTGGCCATGCAGTGTGTTTCTCTAATAATATTGTAACGTATTGTTTTACTTGGCTGTTCTCTTTTAGTTTTGCTTTTTAAAGAATAACACTTGATTGAACTTAAATTAGTCTCCATTTTAGGCAGATGCATAAGGTTTTTTATACCATTTTATGCTAAGCATTGAGATTTAGTCATTTAGCAGATGGTTCTATCTAAAGAATGAAAACTTCAGCAGAATGAAGCTATATTGCTACAGCAATTCAAAACTGAAGTACATTACAGGTTGGACAGGAATGTTCCACCAGGGTAGAATTGTTAGGGGATGAGATATTTTAGTAGACGAGGTGTTCCCTCCAGAGATGGGCTTTTAATTGAACACTGGACTCTCTCTGGGAGATCCATGACCTAAGAGCGTTTGGGTAGCTTTTTAAAAATAAAGTCTTGGTGACATGTCAGTGAATTTTTTTTTCCAAGTGAACACCTGTTCCTATCAAATAAAGAGAAACCTTTATTGGCCTTTGTCACCTCGAACATGCCCTAGCTTCCTGGTAAGGATGGATTAGGAGAAAGAAAAGCTACTTTTAAAAACTTCTTATTCCTGAAGTCATATAAATCATAAAGGCAAAAACATCTTATTGAAATGGATCCAATGATGCTGGCTGTATTTTGCCATGGGTTAGTCATTTCATATTGCACTATGCAGTGCCTATGAAAAATATTCACCCCCTTGGATGTTTTACCCTTTTAATTGCTTCTACAAATTAATCATGATCAACAAAATTTGGCTTTTTTGACAAAAAATACAACAAAAACCTTTAATGTCAAAGTGAAAACTGATTTCTAGAAAATAATGACAGTTAAATAAAAAATATTTAACATGGAAGAAATTATTGCATAAATATTTACTCCCTTCAAGTAAGTATTTAGTAGATGCACCTTTGGCTGCAATCACAACACAGAGTGTGTGACAGGTCTCAGGTCTTCAGTGTAGATGGTGTGTTTGATGTCTGCCCAACATAGCATCTTGTCTGATGGCCAGAAAGCTCTATTTTGGTCTCATCAGAACTTCCTCCCATTTGACCATGGAGTCTCCCACATTCCTTTTGGCAAACTCTAGTTGAATCTTGATATGAATTTTCTTCAACAATGACTTTCTCCTTGCCACTCTCCCATAAAGCTTTGATAGGTGAAGAACCCGGGTGGCAGTGGTTGTATGCAGAGTCTCTCCCATCTCAGCTGCTGAAGGTTGTGACTACATCAGCACAGTCATAGGTGTCTGGGTGTTTGTGCCTGGTCTAGGCAGATTTACACATGGGCAATATTCCTTCCTTTTCTTGATGATGGATTTAACCGAACTTCAGAGGATATTCAGTACCTGAGAGACTTTTTTGTATCCATCCCATGACTTATACTTTTAAATGACCTCTTCTCTGATCTGCTTGGAGTGATCTTTTGTCTTCATGCTGTAATGCTTTACCTGTCTCACCATTTCAAACTGGGTCATAAGCTGCTTATTCTGCTGTAGCTACCTCCATAGTGGAGCTAACTGGAGACGCTGATTTCCAGGAACTTTTCTGCTGTTATATAATCCAGTTGATTTTTTCTGTAACAAACCTGAACCATTGGAGTCACACACCGTAGTTTCCAACCTTTTATACCAAAAGCTCCCCTTTGTTAACAGAAAAGTTGTGCCCCCCTTTGCGTTGAGATTGTGTGCACACGTCTGAATACACGCTAGAGCACACGCATACATTGTTTGAATTTCTTAAGCTTACTAAGGTACTAAATTGAGCTAGTTTCCTATTATTCTCAAGTATTTTGAGGCTATTTAATCGTGCTGCTGGTTTAACACATTTGATTTCCTTCCCAAGATGGTTTGAGATTATTGGTATTGTCTGTTAATGACTACCCCCCTCTATGTTGGACACGTGGAAGAGACTCTCTGACTTCAGTCACACACTCAAGCAGCACACATCTATCTTTTCTTATTTGCTTTGGTAAATGTTCCTTGCTGGTAGAAAGAACTGGATGTTGTTTGAGCTGAATAATTACTGTTGTGGGATTACATGCTGCCGAGTTCATTACTGAAAGAAAAGGCTTTTAAGTTTACCCACACTGGATTTTGTGTGATAATGACATAATTGTGACTTTGTGTAGTTAATGGAGTGTGGAGACAAAACAAGGCCAGTGAGATTTTAGAGTGTTCGTTTTAAATGCCACCAAAACCCCTCAGTGACTTCTAACCAGAGTCAGTCGTATCAGTGCTTGCAGTCTAAATGGATATTTTCTGTTTTTACTGGTGCCTTTAATTTTGCTGCTGCAGTCAGATCACATAAAGACATTATGCAGTACCCGCTGCCACTTTTAAAGAATGAAGCGGCCCTTTGTGTGTTCTGCATATCACTAAGATATCTTCGAGATGGTGGCTTCAGCTTACAGCTATGTGTCATGAAAAGCACCGTTGAATATGTTAGGCCTCACATTAGCAGCACAAGTAGGGCATTTTCCAAATCAACACATTCCTTTAGAACTAGATACTAGGGGTTTTCCATCCAAATACCAAATGTATGCCCTGTCTGCCAGTGCTGCGTATCAGTCTGATATTTACATTTTCCTGAAACACAAACCTGAAAAAGCACATTCTAAATACATTTCAGTTATATTTTTGCAGTTTTTGTTAAATAAAATACTAGAATTATTATTCACTGTGTATGTAATGGTGTGCTGGCTCTAGAGCAAAAATGAAAAAAAAAAACAAAAAAACCAAGATACATTAACCAATGAGCATGTGGTCCATAGCCCATACCCTAATATCATATGTTGTTTTGTTTTTTCCACCTAACTTATTCTGGATAATATTGTGAATCTGAATCTTTCTACCTGCTGTGTTTAAAATCTAATTGTCTGCTTCACATGCAGTGCTGCATGAGCTCAACGAAACTGCTGAGCTTGCATGCCACTGGTGTTGATCAAATAAGGAGTCAATTCAGAATACAGTCAGGCAAAGCAATGATATCTGGCCAACATCGGAACTACAGCCATCTGAAAGAAAGCCAAAGGCGATCACAGCAGATAAAATTCCTGAAGCTGAGGTAGTGCAGTCCTCCCCAACACACTCACTGACAAAAAATGTTGAGCTTGGAGCAGTGAAATGAAACAGTGAGTGCTAAACTGTTCAGTGATATATAAACTAACAAAAGTAGTCTATTCTCTGAGCTACAGGGAGCCAGTGTAAGGACTTTAAAACTGGGGTGATGTGCTCTATTTTCTTAGTTTTAGTGAGAACATGAGCAGCAGCGTTCTAGATCAGCATTAATACAATGACCAGGAGTTTAACGTTACCTGGGACATTCATGGCAGGAGATGCTGTGCTGGAAGCTCCCCCCTTCAAGAGTCAGCGCCGTCGCTAAACAATGTATTAAACACTTTACATTTGTGCCAATCAGTTGCATGCTGTGTGGTCAGCTGTTTGAGGATGTAGGAGGTATTTCATCCATTTATTGTGATTAAAGCTCTGCACGTTTTTTTGTTTTTTGTTTTTTTTTCTTGTTAACGTGTCCTGTCTGGCACTCTGGCACTCAGAATTGTCATCTGAATGTCAAGGTAAGGCCCAACAGATTTGCTTTCACAAGCGGAGCATTACGGCTTTCGCCATGATGCTCCTCTTGCTATGTATATGAAACTTTATTAAGTTTATGCTTTAGGTTTGTTTCAAATGTAATGGACACAAAGACGAAAAGAAAAAAAGGGGGGTGGGGTGGAATGTGGGACCCCTCACTGAGAATGTATCTAACAAACAAATGCAAAGAAGCAGATGCCACTGAGTCACGCAACCACACTGAACCTTCCCAACCCAACACTAGGACAGGATCAACTCCCCTGCCAAGCATCCCTGGCAAGAGGCCCGCACCAGGGCCTTGTTAAAACATTTCTTTACAGTATTTCATATGGGCCTTCTGGAAGCTAAGGTTTAGCTAGTAACGTGATTTTTTTTTTTTCCTGCAGAATTTAAAGCAAGCCAGGCATCTTATAGAGCTGTGGTGTCTCCCAAGAGCTCGTTATCAGCCCCCCTGAGCTTTCAGGGATCAAGGATCTTTGTTCAGGATTTTGCAGAATCCCCAGGTAGTAATAGTTTAAACTCTCAGGTCACACAGTTAATTGGAATTTGTCTGCAGCTATGCCATTATCACTAAGTATGCCAGAAATATGCCAGTATTTTATGCTAGTTTAATCCATGCGTTCTAGTGTCCCTGAAAGAGCCATCCTATCAGAACCCAGAAATATTTAGTTTTAAGAACCTGATAATGTCTGAATATTTCAGAATGGAAATTAACCAACTGCACATAAAGTTTCCATACAGATTTAAATCATTTTGGTCAATGGGTTAAAAAAATCTAACACATAAATAGATGGTACTCCGTCCTCAGTGAGCTTGACCTGTCCTCAGTAAAACAGGTAAAGAACACATCTGTGGAAATGTATGATGTTGTTAAAAAAATTGCCCCCTTACAAATTCCTTCATGTTTTTGCTTTTTTTTTGTCACACTTGCATGTTTTAATCATCAAATGAATTTTAACATAAGACAAAAATTAAATACAAAATAAAGTTTTTAAATAAAATAATTGCCTATTATGGGATAAAGTTAATAGCCAATCTAAAAACTGATGGCAAGGATGTAAACAGCTACCATCAAGCAGAAAATTTTGTACATTGCTGTGGGGGAATTTTAGCCCATTCCTCTTTGTAGAACTGCTTTAATTGGGCCAGATTGGAGGGATTTTGAGCATGAATCATTTGTTTTAGTTCATTTCAACTGGATTTAAATCTGGACTAGGCCACTTTAGAATAATCTACTTTGAGCTATTCAGAGGTGGCCTTGCTGAAGTGCTTCAGATCATTGTCCTGCTGCATAACCTAAGTGTGATGTTGAGAGAATCTTGAACTATGACCTCAACGGGACATAAAGACCTCCGGAGGTTTAGATATTGCTCTGGGTTCTTTTGTGACCTCCTGAATGGGTAATTGTGGTAGATCAGCCACTCCCGGAAAGATTTACCACTATTCCATGTTTTTTTCCACTTGTGATTAATGGTTCACACTGTAGTTTGCTGGAGTCCCAAAGCCGTAGATGTGGTTAAACAAACCTTTCTTTCTAGACTGATAGATGGCATTGATTCTACTTCATATCTCTTCTTGAATTTGTTTAGATTAGAGCATTATGTGTTGTTTTTAGAGTTCTTTTAGGCTGCTTCATGTTGTCAGACAGGTTCTACTTCAGGATTTCTTTCCTCCACAAGGTTTTGGCAGTATTCAGGCTGGGGTGACCCTAGTAGAATTAAACTCAGTTTTCCAAAAAAACATAAGATTAATCAGTAATTGTTTTCCCTTTGGAAAAACAAACTATTATTTGATTTATTTGAAGTGAATTTTGTATTTACTTTGTTTTTTGTTTTGGAAATTAGTTTGATGATCTGAAACATTTAAGTATGGTTAGAAAGTAGAAGAAATCTGAAAGAGGGCAAATACTTTTTCCCACCACTGTATGTGTAGTTCTGATAGTAGTTCTCTGTAGTTCTCTTTTATGTGTATGACTTTGTATATGTAGAGTTAAAATTAAGAATGTATGGGGATGTGGATTGCAAATTAGCTAATGCTATAAATGTTATAGGGCAGCTCCACAGTCAAACAGTATCTTAAAGATAGTCTACAGTGAGTCACACATTAGTACTGTGTTCATCAAGACTCACTAATGCATAGTTTCTCATTTGCTTTAATGCTTTAATACATCAAATCCAACAGGGGGATCCAGAGAACTGCAAGAGGAGACTGTTAACTCTTAGCCAATAAGAACTGAAAGTGCCTCCTTAAGCCATATTATCTGTAAATAAACAGTTTTAGTGAAGACATAATTAGCATTTAACTTTCATCAGCATGAAATAAATAGCTTTGCTTAAATACGCAGTGAAGCATCCCTCTTCTGTCTTGTGTTTCAGTCAGAAAGAAGACAGCCATGGATGGAAACTGGACAAATTTAAGCTCATAGGCTATTCAGGACACATTCACATACCTAAAGTGGATTTTTGTGAGTACCTCTGAGGAGTTAGTGTCTTTTTTTAAGATATCCTGTCCAGCAGTGTGGCACTTAGAATAGGTGTCTGAATGTCAAGGTGAGGCCCGACAGATTTACTTTCACAAGTGGAGCATTACAGCTTTCGCCATGATTCTTCATTTCACATACATATATATATATATATATATATATATATATATATATATATATATATATATATATATATATATATATATATATATATATATAAATTAGAAATTGCTTTGGGTTTATTTCCAATGTAATGAACACAAAGATGATAAAGAAAGGAGAAAAGAAAGGGGGAAGGGTGGGAAAATGTTTAAAGGGAAAGATGGAAAAGATGGAGACAGGAGTAGAGGAAAGAAAGAAGCATAGAGAGTAGTCTAGAAGGATGATACAATGACAACAGGTCTTTCCTCTGGAGTGGAGTATTTTTTACAACTACACAGTATTCATGTTGAAATTTTCCCTTACTGTATAGTATTTTTTTGTTCTTTATTCTGTTTTTTATACACATTTTTTCTTTGTGTGAGTCTGTTTTTTTTTCTTATTGCCTGCCACTGCCACTTTGCTGCTGTTGCACAGAAATATCCCCATCGTGGGACAATAAAGGATATTTCTATTCTATTCTATTGAATTGTATTGTATTCTATTCTAATGTATTTTGGTGCTAAGTGATTTATAAACTAACATAAGTATTTTAAAGTGTTTTCTCTGAGCTACAGGGAGCCAGTGTACAGACTGTAGAACTGGGATGATGTGCTCTATTTTCCTGGTCTTAGTGAGAATATAAGCTGCAGCATTCTAGATCAGCTGCAGCTGTTTGATTGACTTTTTAGGCAGACCTGTGGAGACACCATTGCAATAATCAATACGACGAAAGATAAACGCATGGATGAGTTTCTCTTGATCTTGTTGAGACATTAGGCCTTTAATCCTGGAAGTGTTCTTCTGATGATAGAAGGCCAACTTTGTCTTTATGTGTCTCTGAAGGTTCAGGTCTAAGTCCTTCACTACACCCAGATTTTGGGCCTGATCACTAGTTTCTAGCTGTAATCACTAAAGTTGCGTGCTGACTATAGATCGTTTCTCTTTAGCTCCAAACAAAATAATTTCAGTTTTGTTTCTGTTCAGCTGGAGAAAGTTTTGGCACATTAGATGCATCTGTTCAGTGGTTAGATGGGTTCATAGTCACCTGGTGACATCGTAGTGTAGAGCTGTGTATCATCTGCATAGTTATGGTAGCTAATGTTATTACTTATTATAATCTGAGCTAGTGGGAGAATGTAGATGTTAAATAGGAGAGGTCCCAGGATTGAACCTTGGGGTACTCCACATGTGACTTTTGTCTACTCCGATGAGAAGTTGCCTATTGACACAAAGAAATCCCTGTTGTTTAGGTAGGATTCGAACCAATTAAGTACTGTACCAGAGAGTCTGACCCAGCTCTCCAGTCACTATAATAATGTATCATGGTCAACAGTGTCAAATGCTGCACTGAGGTCCAGCAGAACCAACACTGTGGTTCTTCCACAATCTGTATTTATGTGGATATTATTGAACACTTTGACGAGGGCAGTGTTAGTGCTGTGGTAAGCATGGAAACTGGACAAAGAAGAAGACATGAAAGTGGTTTTCATTGTTAAGAAGCTATTTAACTGTTGAAACACAGCTTTTTCAATAATTTTGCTGACGAATGGAAGGATAGAGATACGCGTGAACAAGGCAGTTCATTTAAGAGTCCAATTCATGAATCTCAGAGGACTTAAAGGATCAGTACAGCTGGGTATCATCTGCAAAAAGATGATAGGAAACATCGGCAAATTCCTGAAGTGTTTTACCCAAGGGAAGAATATAGAGCACAAATAAAATAGGTCCCAACACAGAACTCTGGGGCATTCCACACAACAAATCTGCAGAGTCGGAAATGATCTGGTTAGCCGAGACACTAAAACTCCTACCGGACAACGGTCACATCGTATTTTATTCGACTTTTACATCATTGACGGGAGACATGGTTCATAATTTTGCACCATAAAAAGCCAGAGATGGTAAATCCAGATGAAAGCAATGGCTGAAAATTATAATTATGAAATTATGAAAGAAGTCTGTGTCAGTGAATCGCAACACATCACAATCAGACCACTCCTGGTTCCAACTACTCATCCAAACAGACTTCTCTGCAGAAGTTGCAGTCAGTGCCCCACAAAAGATCATTGCTATTATTTGTGCTTTCTCTTTGTTAGCTAGCTGTGATCTTGTGACAATACAGGCGGCTCCATTTCTGGGTAACTTTAAACCCGATCCATAGATGTCTGCATCCATGATTGCTTCCATAAACTGTGCTGCTGTGTGAAGTCTACATTCTTCTTTGCACTTGGATTGCTTTAGGGTCGGAAATTGTTCACACAGAAGTCTGATTGTAGTCACATTTTATTATTAGTATCCACTACCTTCCAAAAAAAAAAAAAAAAAAAAAAAAAAAAAAAAAGGATTTCAGCCGAAAATTGCAATTGAGCCATCAAGACCTGCTGTGTGAACATACATTCACCATAAAACAGTCTCTCCAGGATGATGCAATGTTTTTTTGTGATTGTTGAGGTCTAAAATGACTGGTTTTGCAGCACCTTTTTAAAAAATTTGTGGGCAAAGCTGCGAATTTCTTTAAGCTTTATTTTTGCCATAACAAGAAAGTTAAATTTGTTGTACCTTCTTGAAATAGCGCCCTAAAAAAGTTATTGTACCTCATGAATTGTGTATATATATAAAAAGTTACTTTTATTTAGGGAAGGAGAAGATCAGTGAGGAGTGGGGTCAAGTTGGGGGGGATAGTGTATGAGTGGCAGGGGTGTGGGGAGGGGGGCACTCCCCTGCCACTCCGCCATCCATTTGTTGCGACTGGAATGGTATGAAAGAAATTTATTTTGCGGTTCATGCGTAAAGCTCCTCTTGCGCTTTGTAAACATCAGCTGCAATGCTGGAGCACAACTTGCTGTGTTCCGTCTATCTGCATGCATCTCTGCTCCATGCGTCACCATTCGCTCCGAACCACCCACTAGGCAGCAGCTCAGGGAGGACGTCAAATAAAAGAAAGGCTGTCTTATTCTATGCAATTTTAAAACCCAGACATTTTACTCAATTAATGAAATTTCCCTGGATGCTCCGGAAAAGACATTAAAAGTGGATATGGAAGAGGATGTTAGTCAGATTTGGGGAAAAGTTGCAATGACAGGTGAAAATTGCAAGTCTGTGCAAAAATTGCGAATGATGAGTGAATTTGCGTTTATAGTTGCGATCGCAACATTGCAACTTCCTGGAGGGACTGATAAACTGTCTGGGTTCCCCACTTATGTTCTTAGTCTTCTGCATTCCTTAAAATTCTGACATAAAACATTAAGATAATCAAGTTTTGACATTCATGCATATCTTCATACATCATAAAAACTATTTCATAAAATAGAGTGTGGAACACCTCCCAACTGGGTAGTGAGATGAAATCCAGCTACTCCTGACTCTGCTTACTAACTCCAAAGCTAATATCTGTCCTGATGGATCGTGAGTAACCCTAAGGGTTACCATTCATCTTTTGCACGTTGTCATGTTGGCTACTTCCCATCCCTCCAAGGGAGTAACGACCTGTCCTTGCCTGAGTACGTCTTTTAAAATAGAGCCTCACACTCATGGAAAACAGGGCATCTCAGGGATACTTAAATGATAGATTGCACTGTGTATCCAGCTGCTGCTTTGATGTCTGCTGTTTTCACTCTACTGTGTCCTGAGAAACAGGCTTTATGTGTTGTGATGTTTTAATAAGACACTGAGACTAACACAGTCCAGGTTACTCTGTGATTCCTGTGTATTTATATCCAACCCTTACAAATGTTTATTAAGCTTTTGTCTGGTACTTTTATTCTGTCATCTCTTTATAAATAAACCTCTTTTATTCATCTGTCCATTCAAGTTCCTTTATTTCTTTGGTTATCTTCTATAAATTTACCCCAGCTGTTCTTACTTCACCATTTGCCTTTTTGCTGATACCGGATCTCCTTCTGTCCCATTCAGGCCGGGCCAGTCTGCACGGAAAGTCGTCCCTGCAGATAGACAACGTGCGTTCAGACGACCAAGGCTGGTACGAGTGTAAAGTGCTGATGTTGGAGCAGCAGTATGACACCTTCCACAATGGCAGCTGGGTGCATCTAACTGTCAATGGTAAGAAACATCATAGGGTGCATTCACACCAGCCCTGTTTAGTCCACTTTTATTGAACTCTGATGCGGACCAAAAAAGGGAACTCTGGTACGGTTGAATGCATATGTGAACGCCAAGTGGAGCGTAGACTGCTCTAAAAGCAGGAAGCGCAGGACATTCTGGGTAAATACAACCAAAACAAACCCACATATCCCGTGCTAGCGGGAGAAATGGCTCACTGTCTTTTGCCAAAGACAAAAAAGAAATCCTACAACCACTAAAATCTGATGCAATTCCATTTTTGTTTACATTTTGTGAAGAATATAGTTGTTCTATGGAACTTTTAAGATATCTCTCAGAATCATTCTGTATATTTCACAGATAATTTTACCAGAAATAGTGCTGCAGAGTGATACAGTTGGAAGCACTGTTGCTTTAAAGCAAAAAGATCCTGGGTTCAAATCCAGACCTGGGGTCTTTATGCATGGACTTTGCATGATCTCTCTGTACATGCATGGGTTTTCTCTGGGTGCTCTGGCTTCCTCCCACAGTATAAATACATGACTGTTAGTCTCTGTAAATTGCCCTTAGGTGGAAGTGAAGGTCTCTGTTTCCATATAACAGACTGTCCTGTCCAGTGCGTACAGAATGCAGCACCTTCATCTTGTCTTACTTTTGGGTCCTCTCCCCCAGACATATCTGAGCAGTAAATAGACTGAATATTCTTGCCTTATTTGTTATGAGTAGTTTTGGTTTGCTTGGAATGTCTGAAAGTAACCAGACTAGCGTTAAACTCATCAATTGATTTGGTCCAAAGTAAATGAACTGTAGGTGTGAAAACACCCTAAAACCGCACATCATCTTGAACTTTTCATTCCTACAGCGAAACATGGTGGTGGCAGGATCATACTGTAGGGATGCTTTTCTTCAGAAGGCAGACAAAGTTGATGGGAAGCTCGATAAAGCTAAATACAGGGCCATACCCGGAAGAAACCTGTTAGATATTTTAAAAGACCTGACACCCTAAACATACAGCCAGAGCTACAATGGATGGTTAAGGCCAAAGCCTTTAGACCAGACCAAAATCTAACTGAGAATCTGTGGCAAGACTTGAAGGTTGACGTTCGTCCAACCTGACTGAGCTTCATCTATTTTACAAAGAAGAATATGTCAAGCCCGGAGATGTGCACAGCTGCAGGAGACATACTCCAAAGATGGTATGGTAGGAGAGCGTCACACACTGATTTGTGTCTTTCCAGACATTTGAAAAACCATGTGTCATTTTCCTTTTTCTTCACAACCATGGTCTATTTTGTTTCGTTTTTTCACGAAAAGTCTAATAAAATGTGACAAAATGTTAAAAAAAAAAAATCATGGGGTATGAATATTTTCTTAAAGCACTATAACTGTCAACAAGTAAACACTGTAGAACGATGCTTCCTGCGTCTCAGCAGATGGGTACCTGGTAACATGTAGCTGTTAAACAGTTCTCTGAAAACGAGCACAGCTGGAAATAAGACTGGGTTAGTTTGCAATGCAGGTCACATCAAACCTGCTGTCACAGAGCTGCTCCCTGCCTTTCACCCTGTAGTTTCCATGCTGTGCTACATAAAGTGTTTCTTGACAAGACCACCACACAAATACCAAACTCTAGAGTTGTACTCCTGACACTCCAATCAGAACTACAAATATTCTTCCCCTTATTTGCAAGCTAAAGCTTCCATCATCTCTTCATCAGGCAGTCTGCTAGGACATTTGTTACTGTGGTAACAGACATGCCATAGTGTCCTGTATGCGCTGCTCATGCCCACCCCTGGGGTCATGGCACATTAACTCAGTTTCATCAGAGTTGCTCTCTCTCTGCATCCCTTCGTTTCACCTCAGCTGTTCTCTGTTCTGAAGCCTCGGGTTTCCTCTGCCTCTTGCTACTTCCTGTCGTTTCTCCCCTGCCCTTCAGCGCTCTGTCACTAAACTAGGCATGACCTGAGGCACTTTTATCACATGACATTAACCTGTGGTGTTACAACACTAAAAAACACTGAGATCAACTCTGTCTGGTGGCATTTTTCCACATGCTTCACAGCCCTGTCACAATAACAAATTTTACTGGATGATACATTGTCCCCGAAATGATTGCAATAAACAATAATATTGTTGTTTTGAGAATATTTTAAGTACTATATTGATAATGGTAATGGTATAATAATTTAAGTTCACCCTATGAAATACTGATAAACTTTAATTTTGTGAAGAACACTTATTCTGGAACTGGAAAACATTTTAAATATCCAAAATAAAACAAGATAACCAAAAGCAATTCATAAAAAGGAAGTAAAAACCACACACAACCGAATCCAGAAATAAAATAATTATGAAGTCTCTAAACAAAAGTGCCCTTCAAAAAATATTAATAATCAGAATGGAAATTACTGAGCTTGTTTTACTGAATAATTGCTTATTGTGACATGGTTAGTGCTTTATGAGTAGCCTTTTAAACTTCTTGACCAATTAAAAACATGCAAACATATCTATTAGTCTGGTGGTGGATGCATTTCTTTTTACATGTTAATTCATATATATATATATATATATATATATATATATATATATATATATATATATATATATATATATATATATATATCAGGCAGTCTGCTAGGACATATCTATCTATCTATCTATCTATCTATATATATATATATATATATATATATATATATATATATATATATATATATATATATATATATATATATATATATATATATATATATATATATATATATATATATATATATATGAGCGGCTGGGTAGCTCAATGGGTAAGTCACCCGACCTTCACCCGGGAGACCGGGGTTCGAATCCAGGCCGGGTCGCTTGGTTGAGATATCCAGTGTGGGTCCTTAGGCAAGATCCTTCGCGCTACTGCCTACCTCATGATGAGTGACAAAGGAATACACGCCATACCGGCTCAGACGTCGCCCGGTCAAACAAGGTCTGCGTCAGGTGCTGGGGAACCAGGGCACCTTCACGAAAAATGGGTTACTAGAACAAGACGGAATTGGGCGAGAGGTGAAAACTTGGATCTGTTGGAATGCTACTACTCAAGTAACCCTAGTCAGAGGGGTTACATGCAAAGAATGCGGGAGGAATGGTTACGTCGACATCCCCATTCAACACTAACTGCCAAACAACTAGTAGCTCAGTGTTCCAACATCCGCAAACGGCGAATGCTGTCACAACTTGAGATAGACGAGGTACAACACAAATGCTACGGCAAGGGGGAGCCAGGACGCCAGGTCAGAGGGGAGTTAGCTTCAACTCCCCACCCGGAGATTGGGTATGCAGCCCCAATAATGAACGAACCATCACAGCTGAACGAGGCAGCAACTGACCTGAGAGGTAGGATCGTGGCCCGAATGAACACCAGGCAATCCCGATGCCAATTACAACGGCTGAGTGAAGTACCATCAGAAAGTCTCATTGAAGATGTGAATGCAGCATTGAGAACGATCCCTACCAACACCATAACGGAAACCAATGAGCTGGTGTACAACTCAGCATCAGTGATCCTTGAGATGCTCGGCTATAGGAGCAACCATGAGATTCAATACCCACCATGGAAAAGACGGTTAGAGGCTAAAATCAAGGTAACAAGGAGGGAAGTGAGCCAATTGTCAGAGCTCCAAAGAGGTGCAATCAAAAGACCAGTACCCAAGTGGTACAGCCAGATGCCCATACCTGAAGCGCTCGAAACTGCCAAACAAAGGCTCCAAGCCTTGGCCAGTCGCCTAAAGAGGTACACGAGAGAAAATGAAGCCAGGAGGATTAACCGGCTCTTCTCCACCCAACCAGCTAAAGTGTACTCTCAATGGCAGGGTAATAACAACAGAGCAGACCCACCAAGGCTGGAGACCCAACAGTACTGGAAAGGCATATGGGAAAGGGAGGCGACCCACAACAGCAATGCACAGTGGCTAATCTCTCTACGAGATGACCACAGCAACCTCCCTGAGCAAGCCCCAGTAACTATCACAGTGGCAGATGTCCAAGAAAGAGTCTCAGGTATGAAAAACTGGACAGCACCAGGTCCTGACATGATCCATGCCTACTGGCTAAAGAAACTCACTGCCCTCCATGAGCGACTGGCAGCTCAAATGAACCAGCTGCTACAAAGTGGGACTCACCCTGAATGGTTAACTGAAGGGCGCACAATCCTGATCCAGAAGGATCCCTCAAAGGGTTCGGTCCCATCCAACTATCGGCCAATAACCTGTCTCTCTACAACATGGAAGCTCATGTCAGGCATCATAGCAGCTAAGATAAGTGGGCACATGGATAAATACATGAGTACAGCACAGAAGGGCATCGGCATAAATACCAGAGGAGCCAAACACCAACTCCTGGTAGACCAAACAGTCGCCCGAGACTGCAAAACCCGACACACCAACCTGTGCACGGCTTGGATTGATTACAAGAAAGCCTATGACTCAATGCCACACACTTGGATCATTGAATGCTTAGAGATGTACAACATCAACAGGACTCTAAGAGCCTTCATTGCAGCCTCGATGGGGATGTGGAAAACCACCCTTGAAGCCAACTACAAGCCAATTGCACAAGTGTCCATCAAATGTGGCATATACCAAGGAGACGCTCTGTCCCCACTGCTGTTCTGCATAGGTCTGAACCCCCTCAGCCAAGTCATCAACAAGACTGGCTACGGATACCGACTCAAGAACGGAGCCACCATCAGTCACCTCCTCTACATGGATGACATCAAGCTGTACGCTAAGAGCAAACGAGACATTGACTCACTGATCCACACCACCAGGATCTACAGCACTGACATTGGGATGTCATTCGGACTAGAGAAGTGTGGTCGGATGGTTACACATAGAGGGAAGGTCATCCACACAGAAGGGGTCTCACTCCCAGAGGGAGCAATAGCAGACATTGAGGACAGTTACAAGTACCTGGGAATACCACAAGCAAATGGCAGCCTCGATGAGGTCACAAGGAAAGGAGCCACAGCCAAATACCTCCAACGAGTAAGGCAAGTCCTGAGAAGCCAGCTCAATGGCAAGAACAAGATCCGTGCGATAAACAGCTATGCCTTGCCAGTAATCAGATACCCTGCAGGAATAATAAGCTGGCCAAAGGAAGAGATAAAGACCATGGATGTTAAAACTCGGAAACTACTAACCATGCATGGAGGGTTCCACCCTAAATCCAGCATCCTGAGACTATACGCGAGCCGTAAGGACGGAGGCAGAGGACTAGCGAGTGTGAGAGCCACTGTCCAGGATGAAACATCCAAGATCCATCAATACATCAAGGTCAAAGCCTCAACCGACGATGTGCTCAGCGAATGTCTCAAACAATGGGGACCAGAGGATGAGGTGCTGGAGGAACCATCATGGGAGGATAAGCCCCTACATGGGATGTACCACCGACAAATAACTGAAGTGGCTGATATCAGGAAATCCTACCAATGGCTGGAAAAAGCTGGACTCAAGGACAGCACAGAGGCACTCATCCTGGCTGCACAGGAACAGGCCCTAAACACCAGAGCAATAGAGGCTCAGATCTACCACACCAGACAAGATCCAAGGTGTAGATTGTGCAAGGAGGCCCCTGAGACAGTCCAACACATAACAGCAGGGTGCAAGATGCTGGCAGGGAAAGCGTACATGGAACGTCATAACCAAGTGGCGGGCATAGTGTACAGAAACATCTGTGCAGGATATGGACTGGAAGCCCCGAGATCAAAGTGGGGCACACCCCCAAAGGTGGTGGAGAATGACCGAGCTAAGATCCTGTGGGACTTCCAGATCCAGACAGACAAAATGGTAATGGCGAACCAACCGGACATCGTGGTGGTGGATAAACAACAGAGGAAAGCCGTTGTGGTGGATGTAGCAATACCAAGCAATTGCAACATCAGGAAAAAGGAACACGAGAAACTGGAGAAATACCAGGGCCTCAGAGAGGAACTGGAGAAGGCCTGGAAGGTGAAGACCACAGTGGTGCCTGTGGTCATCGGGGCCCTCGGGGCAGTCACCCCCAAGCTGGAGCAGTGGCTAAAACAGATCCCAGGAACAACGTCAGACATCTCAGTCCACAAATGCGCAGTTCTCGGCACAGCCAAGATACTACGCAGAACCCTCAAGCTCCCAGGCCTCTGGTAGAGGACCCGAGCTCAGAGGTTGAGAAAGACCACCCGTGGAGGGTGAGAAGGGAATTTTATATATATATATATATATATATATATATATATATATATATATATATATATATATATATATATATATATATATATATATTCTTGCAGGGTCGCAAAAGGCATATAAGGTCCCTCTAGTATCAGACAGCAAGGTGTGGCCTTGACAAGCAGAGTCTTTGAGGGGGGGAAATAAGACTGGAAGAATTTTGTCCATGTTCCTCTGCAGCAGATGTGCCAAGCTCTACTCACATAGGCCGCGATTTATCCGCCTTGTGGGAAAATTTCATGTATTTATTAATATTAACACCAATCACACTAAAATTAAAAATGCATTGCAACGTCTACTGGAGACTCAAGGTTGCAGTACACAAGGAAAGTTGTGGTACTTTCTGCATGACAAAGTAATGAAAAATCAAGTAAGCTGTGCTGGGGCACATGGCCTAAGGGCACATGTCGCTGATAAACAGAGCATGCTGCGCACTTACACAGCACAGTTTACACAGCACTTTACTGAGGTTAATGTAAAATAATAATATGAAACTTTTTTGTAATCCAATCCATTTCAAACCAGAGAGAAAAGTTTTAACAGGTGCACTCAAGGCATAGTGTGACCCAGTGGCTCCTGAACAGTTTTCATCTTGAACATTGTTCATGATAAGACTGTCTCCCAACTTCCAAGCTGCTTTCCCTCTTCATGTTTCAATTCAAATTCAAAAATACTTAATTAATCCTGAAGGGAAATGAATGTCACTGTAATTTATATTACATAAGTTTCTTTAAAGAGTTGTTGTAGGCATTCCTGATGGCCGTGGGCAGGAAGGATCTCCTTTCTGAGGTTTCAGAGCAGTCCCCAAACGGAACCAGCCTTCTTTATCAGCTGGCAAAGCTTCCTTATGTCATCGGCTCTGCTGACACTGCTACTCCAACAAATGATGGCAGAAGAGATTGCACCCTACACAAGAATATAGTATATGGTTAGTCATCACCTTTTATCAGTCTGGAGGACCTAACCCTGATCATTCTTCATCGCTCTCAGTGGTGCTTCCAACTTTGACTGGGGGAGCTCTAGTCCATACTCAGACCAGATGTTCTTGTACATATTCCCATCACCTGGTTATGGCATTCCATGTACGCCCAGTCGTTACGTCTCAGGAGCATATTTGTGTAGCCTGCACCTTGGGTCATGTCTGGTGTGGTAGACCCTGGCCTCTCTAAATCTATGTATATACCTCTAAATCTTTATTTATATATGGTATATATACATTATATTCGATAAATTAGAATATGGGTTCTGATGAGGCTCGTTTGTCAGAGTAAAAGTACTTTGAGCGTCAAGACTAAAGAGAAACGAAGGGAGAAAAAAAAAGGTTTTCAGATGGCTCTCATCTCAGTCAGTCTGTTGAGTTGTTGAGTGGTCTCAGTTCTCCTGGTAGACCTAATTTACACCTCTGTGATGGGAACATTGATGTGGAAAAGTTCCTTAAGATTTAAGAGCAATATTAGCTACACTCCAGAGCTACAGCTATGCATTTTTCAACAAGACAGTAGAAAAACCATATTCTGGACACACTAGGGAGGGAATGACTGAGGAAAAAATGTCAAATATATTGGAATAATGTTCATACAGTCCTGACTTGTCGCTGATTTGGAATTTGTGGACAGTTTAGAAATTAAAATTATTGATGTTGAATTATTTTGTTAAAATTGTGATTTTGTACAGGGACCCTTAAGATATTCCTGGAGAAAACAAAAACAGGACAAAATAGCATCTGAAAGCCTGCATCACCTCAGTGCTGATTGAAGTGTTGATGAGAGAAATAGTGCCATTAAATGATTAACTAATGCAGTATATTACAAACCTGAAATCAGGTAAGATTCATATTCAATTTAAAATGCAGCTATGATTTGATTCATTTCAGATGCTACTTTAATGCATCAGTTGTTTTCACGGTTATGTGTTGCATAAATGAATAGTAACAGGCTTTAGACTTTCTTTGACCTGCTAACTCCAA
Source organism: Anableps anableps (assembly GCA_014839685.1). Classification (NCBI taxonomy): domain Eukaryota; kingdom Metazoa; phylum Chordata; class Actinopteri; order Cyprinodontiformes; family Anablepidae; genus Anableps; species Anableps anableps. The sequence goes on along the minus strand of CM026078.1, from coordinate 2,617,957 downwards.
CTTCACCTGATTCCAATTTTTTTCCCTAAGGACTATAACATATAAAAAAAAAAAAAAAAAAAAAAAAATCAAGGTTCTTTGTTATAGTTAGTGGTTATTTTCAAATAGAAGGTACAAGAATAACAATACTATCTTCATTTATGTATTAATGCATATGTTCATAATTATTTGAGATTTCTTCAACTCAGAAAAGTGCATCAATCCATGCTGTTGCTTGATGCACTTATTGACAGAAATTGGTGGGAATTCATAGTTTTGATGCATATAAGAAAAAATATCAGATTTTTTTAGTATCTAATCTGCCAATCACTATTCATAGAGTTGATTGGAGCATCTTTAGTCTGTACCAGTTATACTTTCCCCAGTATTGTATCCACTAGCAGAGGCTTCTTAATGCTGTTCAAAAAAGATCAAAATTGGATAAAATCAACATTTTCTTTGTACTTTATGTGAATTTTAGTTTACAAACACAATTCATTGCAACTTCATTTTTCTGTCAATATGCTGAATAATTTAGTGTTTACAGAGTGTCAATACAAGATAATCACTGTAAACCAGTCAGAACCTCATTCCTAAAGCTCTGCTAACACTAGAAAACAGTCTGCATCACCTGGGAAGCAGCATCGCAGGTTTGCTTAGCCAGTCCTCCTGTCCCCACATCACAAAGCATGGAAAATTCTTTTTATGAGTTCCACTGATAAATTCTTAAATGCTAAGGGTTCTGCAGCACATCTATTTAAAGTTGCTCATCTGCAATCCACATTTCCCCATCATTGTCAATCATCAGAACTTGTCCGTGATTACACCCAGCACTTAATCTGTCAGCCTCCTTGTCACTGAAGAGTAAGTGTTGCATATAGATTTCTGTTTAGATGAAAATAGATTAGAGCTCATGTTTTTCCTCATTAAACTGACACCTTTTCTTCCTTCCTAAGAACTTCTGTCACTGTCGTCACATCTCTCCTCGATTCAGTTACCCCTGGTTGGAATCCACGTGGTGCTGCTTTAAAATGTTGAGCCTGCTGCTTTTCTTATGCCTTCAGCATGACTATACACCCCTCTGAGTGTCAGGGAAAGCCATGATCTTAAATGTTACAGTTATGTAAACCTGTTCTGGTAGCTACTCACATTCAGCTACTCAGGTTTTCCAAAATTTCTCTTGGTGGAATGTATAAAATAAATTCATAATATCAAAAAAAAGATGAATATGTCTTTAAAAAGGAATATGACTATGTTTCAAAACATTGGTTTTCATTTTATATGCTAATTGAAGTTGAACTGTTTTCACTTTTTAAAATTTACAGAAACTAACTGATAGAGAACAGGGATTTATTTTTGCATGATATATTCCAGTTTCTTATTGGCTCATCACTCCAATAGGATAATAACAGTCAGAAGCCTGGAGCTAAGTGGGATTTCCACTGTGTTTCAGCCGTTTTTCTTGCTGCATCCTTTCTGTGTTGTGTGACCTCCTGAGCCTATATGTTGCTCTTCCATGGATCCCATGAGAGTTTGGCTCAGAGTGCAGCTAAAATAGTAGTCCATAAAAACCATGTTTGGTGGGGTTATGGTGGCGGTGGCGGTATGAGTTCAACCTGTAATTGGAGGGTTGTCGGTTTGAGCCCTTGCTCCGTCCGTCTGTCATTTTGTCCTTGGGGCTTTGTAAACCTCTGGGAAGTTCATATTTAAGGTTCCTTTTTTCCCATAGGAATTCCAACTGAGCTCATTCTGGTGACATTAAGGGACATTTTATAAGATGTGAACAGCTGCTGTAAAGTCAAAAACTTTAGAAAGATGGTAAATAGAGTTGTCAATATTTCTTCTCAGGAACATAATCTCTTTCTTCACTGTGCATGTGCTGTACACTTATGTTACACACACTTTGATGTGCGCCCATCTTTATTCTACCATTTACTGTTTCCAGCAGTTGAATCTAATGCTTTTAAAAACCTGGTCATCAGTTGTAATAATTTATGGAAAGTGTTATGATGTGACATCATAAACCGTCTGTTTACAGTTTTCAGTTAATGTGGTAGTTCTATTAATAGAATGGCCCAATGAAAAGGTGATTCTAGTTCTGGGCATTTCAAATACCATCATGGTGCATAAAGAGTTAAAAAAAAAAAAAAAAAAAAAAACTCTCATTATGATCCACTCATGTGAAGCTAAGTGTCATTTTTTGATGGTTATGAATCAGACCGGTCAGATGCTGCAACATACTTAATTAAAGTCTTTGCATATAAGGTTACAGTCTTGCAATAGATAAAGAAAAATCCTTCCACAAACCAGTTTTCTGTAAATATCTAAAAACAATTTTCTGGAAATCAGATACGTAAAGGGCTCATCATGGGCTGTAAAGGAGTTTTGCAGGCGATTACAGCATTATTGTGTTTTTGATATGGTTCCTCTGTTAGAAGTTGCAGAGTCCAGTGTTGTGTGACAGAATGTGAGGCCTGGAATTAGCACTATGCCCTGGCTCATGGTAGCACACAGACGGTCATGTTAGTTTATGAGAAGCTATGGGATTATGCTTGTAAGAAGATTAGCTTCAGACCTAAATTGATTGGGCTGAGATGTGAACGTAGGTTTAAATTACGGTTGAATCACACATGATATCATCATGTAAATTCAGATGAAGCAGAGTTGAAATCGGGTAAAACAGAGTGGTTAAATATATTTAAATGTGTTTGGCTTGGAAGATGGCTCCCTTGGTTTATATAATCTTCCCTTTTTATAATCTCAGTCACCCTGAACAGACCAGAGGATTTAGAAAAAGGGTTTTACAAAACCACTGCCACACTATAAAAAGTACTCTCCTTTTAAAAAAAGAGAACAAAAATATTACAAGATGAATCATAAACTTTTTCTGTTTTACATGTAATAACCCAAAAAGACATCTAGTTTTGGTGAATGGACTTTGATATAAAACTGTTTTTTCCTGAGGAAATTAAACGTCATGTCCTTGAAGAAATCAACAGTCGAGGCTCACTTTTTTATTTCAACATGTCTTCCAGAAAGTGTCAAACATTCATCCATTGATGAGGTTGCTCGGGTCTACACCATCACTGTCATGAACTTGAGTTTGTATAGCAGGACCAGGAAGCCTTCACAAAGACCAAAATAAAGAATCCTGTGGAAATCAATTAAAAACAGCTAGATACTTCTGTTAGTTAAAGTATCTGTTTATTATCCCAAGGTTTCTCAGGAATGCAGATAGTGCCTGTCTCCAGCAGTCATTGACTGAGAGCCAAGGTGCACCCTGGACAGGTCGGCAGTACAGGATTAATTTATTTGCCATTTATTTATTTATTTTTAACATGTCCTGTCCGGCAGTGTGGCATTCAGAATGGTCGTCTGAATGTCAAGGTAAGACCCAACAGATTTGTATATACAAAGTATATAATCAGGAAATGATTATATACTTTGCACATACCAGCTCTGTTTTAGTTGTATCTAACAAACACCTGAATCTAAACACCTGTGTGGGTGTGTGTTTGTGTGTGTGTGCTTGTGTCTATAAGGTTTAAGAATATGTGATATGGGTGGGTTGGCCCACAGATTCACCTCCCAGGACATGCGGACGGCATGAGGAAGGACAAATAACGTCCCCCACCCCACCTTCCCAAAGAGGCAACCTGTACCTGTGCAGACTAGAGCAGTCCCAGGGCGAAACAGCCCCACCCTCCAGCGAGCCATGATCCAAAAATCTAAACAATCCTGGGAAAACCAGAGTGCTGCACCCCCAACCGCCCATCCACAGCCCAGACTCCAACCAGATGGCCTGTTCCTTCTCCCGGTCGCCAACCCCAAATGGCAAACAGACAACACGGGTATAAAAAGACCCCACACCCCCCTCCGCCCACTCAGATATGGTGTTGATGCGTGTTGTTATAATACAGTCCATTTAAAATGGGTGAGATGGGGCAGCAGCTGACACAGACGCCCCCATTGCCAGAGAGCAGGTGGTGCCAACCCCCCCACCCCCACCCCCACCCTAAATGTCAACATGTAACATTTGGAGTGAGCACAGGCACCAGAGGTGAGGAGACTGATTAGCCAGCTCACCCCCTGCATGCTATGGGGTGTGCCCACCGCCGGACCCTATATGTGTGGGTCATGTTTCTTTGCCATTTAACTATCGACCACTGGAGACACCAGCACCCCCCCCCTAGCCTTGTGAAAAGTTAAAGGAGAAGACTATGTTCTGTCCTGTTGGCAAATGACGGTCATACAAGGTATTAACATTAGGGATGATATCCAGCAGAATAAATACCGCTAAAAGGCTAGATTCTTCCTAAGAATTCTGTGAAATTATGTTACTGCAACAAAAGCCCAGACAGACAAGTAAGCAAGAACCGGAGCAACAACTAACACCAAGATGAATTGTTTAAAATACATTTAATGAAACTATTGAAAGCATGAATTGTCTCAAATATAAAAGAATCTTGACTCTGACTTGATCCTTTGTGGGAGAGTCTCTGTCAGCATTTGAGCTTAAAGTCTTTGTGGTAATTCTCCTCAAGCCCTGTGTGGTTAGATGTGGGCAGCTCATCCCATTCTTACTGGCAGAAGCTCTGAAACTCTTTCAGGCTTGAAGGGAAGTATCTGTTCTTTGCCATCTACAGATCTGGAATCCTTAAATTACAGCCACAAACTTCAGTTTCTTTTATTTAAAGTTCATGCAGTAAAAAAACAAACAAAAAAAAAAAAAAAAAAAAAAAATGTAGTGTTTATTTAGAATGTGAAAGGTAAAGGATACATTGTTTTAAAAATATTGAATTTAGAGACAATCCCCTTTACTGTGATATTCAGGTGCTACTAATTACTTTTAGAAATTAGATAACTGGTAAATAAAGTCCACACAATAGAACTACAGCTGTTATGTATGAAAGGGGACTGAATATATTTGCATGTTGCCACACAAATTTATATTTGTAAAAAACAAAATCTTGAACTTCCAATATAGAAAAGTTGCAGACATCCTGATATCTACAGGTCTATGTGCTGAACCAAAAATATGAAATGTGAAAATCACTGAAGTGGATCCCATGGTTATTCTGTTTGGAGTGCAGATCCACTGTAAAAAATGTTGAAAACATTGTATTATTTTTCTTCTGTCCACCACAGTTATGTGCTACTAATATTAAATACATTGAAGTTTTTAGACAAAATATAAAAACTTAAAAGAGGTGATAAAGGGGTGATATTGATATTGCTTCATATGTCAGTTCTCCAAAGAACTTCATAAAAAAAATAACCACACCTTCCTTACATTTGACATTAATGCATGTTTCTGGAAAAACAGACATAAATGTGATTGTTCACACACTGCTGAGGGCACACATAGGACTCAACACGTCACAATTTATTGAATCACTTTCTTGAAACCAAACGACCGAGTAAACCTTGGTGTCAGATGGAGACAAAGATTTTATCTTTGAAAATATATTCACGATAGAGCGTTTGAGTGTCTGAGGCTATCATATTTTAGCACATATGTTTATCAAACAAAACAGCATTTAGAAATTAAGTAAACTTACGGGTAATAACAGCATTGTGGTCGCCTCCTTCAGTGTTGGTACAGAAGTTGTTTTCAAAATCAGTTTATTCAAAAACCCCAACTTGAATTCACCCATGTTGAGAAAACAGTCCTCAGTAAAATGTGCTGAACATCGTCTCAAACTGGGGTTATAATTGCGTGGTACTTTGCAAGGGAAGGGGAGAGGGACAGCTGTTTGCTTGATGCTGTGTTCTAATTGGAGATTATGAATTACATAGAGAGATAACCTACGTAGAAAGGTAAACTGTTCTCTGATTCGTCCATTTTTGAGCAAAGAATCAAAGCTGACCGTCTATGAGCAGAGCTTTTGATACCAATGCCTGACATTCACACGGCCTCATCAGTGCACAACAGATCATATTATACCCCCAAAACCACAGAAAAATGACATTTGTTGTCATGACCCCTTTAAAGCTTTTGTAATCTCTTGCACATGTCAGAGCTCTTAAAAAGCTTTTATGAAAGTTTAGTTTTTTTACTAATTGCTGCTGTTCCACAGATCAAACTTCAAACCAACATGAAGACAAAATGAAGACACAAAGAGCACATATATTAACACTCAATAAAAAAAATGCCAGAAAACTTTGCGAGAACATTTTTTAGAGATGTTTTTGTAACTTTCTTCAAATTCAAAGGTTTACATACATTTGATCAGTATCAGGGATAATTGTCTTTTAAACTGTATGACCAGGTTCCAGAAAAGCTTTGCTGATCTGCCTCTGTTTAATGCCTGATTCACTTCAAACAGGCTCAATGTTGTTTTATCCTCTCTAATGTCCTTCCTTTCCTGTGTCTCCTCAGCCCCCCCCACATTCACAGACACACCACCTCAGTATGTCGAGGCCAAGGAACGGGGGAGCATCACGTTGACCTGCACGGCATTCGGCAACCCAAAACCCTCTGTCAGCTGGCTGCGAGAAGACAGCCTTCTGATTAGCAGTGCCAAGTACAAGGTAGATGTTCAGTTCCATTCTGTCTCATCTATCCATGAGTGTTACCGTTTATTTTTGGGATTGGTCTAAAATTGTTTCTTTTAAATAGACAGACTGAATGACAGATATTACAGAACACGGATTGGTGTTTGCTCACATGATAATTCTCTTCGTGGACTATTTCACATATTTATCAGTGAAAATTGTTGCCTTTACATAATGTACCGTAGTATTAACGAAATCATTACAAAAGAAAGATAGGGGACGCAACAATGATGCTACAGATGCATTTACATTTTGCGTGAGTCATGAACACATGTGGGTCATGAAGAGACGGGATGCTGGCTATGTTAGACAAGATTTTAGTGAAGGGATTTGTGGAGTCAAGAGTCATACCCAGAAGCTCTATTGAGGTGTATGAACCAGTAGGTTTTTCCTCAGGGGTCTGAGAGAGCTTTCGTTAGATCACAAAGCCATTCTATGGCATGGTGGAGATGATGGCGAGGTCACAATCAGGAAGTCACCAAGAAGGTACAGAACATAAGAGAGTTTATAGTTTGTTTGCTTTTTGGCACCAGTGGCCTCTATTGACCGTTACCAGAAAGGAAATGGGCTGAAAGAGAAGAGGGGAAGACATACAGCAAAGGTCTCAAGGTGGGGAATCAAACCCAGGACTATAGCCTCTGTATGCTCGCTCTACCGCGGCCCCAAGCGACGCGCTGATCCAGCATAATGTGTAAAGACTAAATCAGAAAGCCTGGTAATTCAGTCAGACACTGAATAGCGCTAAGGTTTATTTGACCACTGGTATTGGACAGAAGCTGGTTTCAGCAGGGATCAGGAGTCTTCTGCAAGGGATTAAAGAAGGTTAGTGGCCAAGCAGAAATCTGAGCCACTAACCTCCTTAAGATAAAGAGATCCACTCTGCTCCTGAATCAGCTCCTTGAGGTGAGAGTGCTGGGCAAGAAAATCAGTCAGGGGCAATCCAAAAGGTACTTTCCAGTTAGGTCCCAGTTCAGTTCTCCAGAGACAAAAGTAGCAGAGGTTTCCATTCTGTATTTGTCGAGGTCAGGCAACAGGCAACTTTTTTATCTTCTTTAGCTAAAAGAGTGTCAACTGTTTCAAATTCAAAAAGGGCAGATTGGAGATTGTTGGTGGGTGGAATTAGGAATGATTTCTATTCCTAGGTGAGAACCATCTGTGAACCTGCTAATGAGAAAGTCCACAAAGTCTCTATCAGGGTGATGTTATTAGAGCAGATATGAGAGCATTCACCTTACTGGGTATGGAGAGGTGCTTTCGTAATCAATCTGCCTGGGATGGAGGTTTGTGGGGGCAGGAATTCCTTGCATGAGCACCACCACAGAATGACATGTCGCAATCTACCGCTGGAGACTCAGCAGCCAGGGTCATTGAGATTACTGACCATCCTGCCTCCTTGAGACAGGATCAGGCCACCTTCTTTCCCTCAAATACTCATGATATTGTAACTTTTGAAATCACAAGTGGAACAAGCAGCAATAAATTGAATATTTTCATTATATCACTCAGCCCTACACTGGATCATATTCAGTTTAAACTTGATGTTCCACAATAATCCTTTAATTTCAACGCCTTTAAACCCACATGCCGTTTTGTTTTGAAACACCAGTAAACATGGCAGAGTAGGAAACAGTGTGAAGGCATCTTCAGAAGGAGAACCTTGATCTGTCAGTTTAACAAGATAATGTGCATGGCCTATGATGGCCTAGAGTTTTGCAAGCCATGCACACAAAATAAGCCATGATTTTTAAAAATTCAGCCTCACAGTTTGCATGCTTTGGCGTTGTGTGATGGACATAAAATATCCGACAGTTCACCAACAATATGGATCTGGAGTCACATCTGCTAATACCAATCAGTTAAAAAGGCCTTGAACAGGACTCCAATCTATTACTTGGGATCAGATTGGTACATTCCTAATAACATTTTAATACCATGAATCCATTCTTATTTGCTGCATTGATGCTCATCTGTACCATCAAGGAGAAAACAGGGACTTAGACTGTTGCTCTGTTTTGTATGTTTAGCACCGCTGGATAAAACAGTAAAACTTACAACTGTTTGCCCAGTTAATCAATGGTAGATGTGACTTTTATCATTCTACTTCTAAAGCAAAAATGTGGAGTTTGACTGTTCATTTGAAAAATAAAAATGTTATCAGAGGTGAAAGGGAATTTAGATTTAGCTTTTCTGTTTAAAAAAAAAATCACAGTTTAAAAGTTGTATATGTGTGCTGTATGTTGGAAGAGGTGTGTTTGTAGATTAAGAGTAGGTTTCAACTAAGCCAGGCAACTCCATAGTAATGATCTGATTTTGAAAGCTAAACATTGTTGTATGCTTTTAGGTGTCTGACGGGAATTTGACGGTGCTATCCATCACCCGGGAAGATCGTGGGGCCTACACGTGCCGAGCCTTTAGCCCCCAGGGAGAGGCCATTCACACAACAAGGCTGCTAGTACAAGGTTGGTGCATTGCTTTCATTGACTCACATTTTCAGGAATTCCACTGCTGTTGTATATTTATTTATTTGAGCACAAACATAATGAGAAGCTGGCTGCACAGTGTGACATTTGTTAGCACTGTTACCTTGCTCCAAGAGGGTCCTGGGTTTGAATCCCAACCTGAAGTCTTTCTTTCTGGAGTTTGCATGTTTTCCCTGCAGATGTGTGGTTTCTCTCTGGGTACTCCGGCTTCCTCCCACAGCCCGAAAACATGACTGTTAGGTTAAGTTGTCTCTCTAAATTCGTGCTTGTTCGTCCTGTGTGTGTCTGTTTTGGCCTGTGATGGACTGCCAACGTGTCCAGGGTGTACCCTGCCTATCTCCCAATGACTGCTGAAGCTAGGCAACCAAAGCCCCCACTCTCCTCCCCTTGCACAGTGTAGATAATGGATGGATTTATGGACAGATGGAAACGAGGTTTTTGAACATAGTGAAGAAGGATTTTCAGAGGGTTAGTGTGCCACAGGTGGATGTTAGATGAAGGTAAATGATCCAATGTGGTGCTCCCTAAAGGGAGCTGTTGAAGCAAGATGCTTGCTTCGGCCTTCTGGCTCACAAAGTGAACCAGCCATTTCAAGTAAGAGGAGTATTCATAATATAGCATAGAATTACAATTAAAAAACATTTTAATTGCTTTTTACCGATGTGACTTTCCCATCACAAACTGATGAAATGTAGATGGATAATTTATTTCAGAAGTCAAAAGAAAAGACTGAAATTACATTTTTGTAGATAATGCTGAGTGAACAAAACATAGTTCAACGGATCTACAAAGCACAGAAACAACATGAGCACATGATTCAAGGTCGTGTAATGTCAAGATGGCAGCTTTCGTTGTGCAAACCCAAAAGGTCATGACCTGACCTCTTTTTAACTGATGCAGCTGAGGCTCAGTCAGTGACTGAATCCTTTCCACACACATCAAATTATTAGCCTCCATTCATTGTGAAGATTCAGCAATGGCATGTTATCATGCTTTCTTAGTATGTAAAGTTTTATGTACATATAATAGATGAAAGATCAAGGTCAAGCCAGAAGGACTATTGTAAATGATTATTTTAGTAATGGAGTAATCTATTAATTATTCTTAAGATTAATCGAGTAATTGAATAAAAGATTTCCCCCTTCTGTAGTAACTACTTAAGCTAGTAAAATAAATATATGAATATATACGAATATATGAGAAAACACTAGTAAATAAACAATTCAGTTGCTTTTTTAAATAAGAAAATGTTTTATTGCTTAAAATGTAATAAATTCAAACATCACTTTTAGTCTCAGGTTTGAAGTGTGGAAAAAATATTTTAAAGTGGAAAAATAGATTAGAAATAAAACATTTCACATTAATTTAAAAAAATTAAAAAGTAAACTTAAATTGAAGTATTAGTGAACACTGCCTTTTATATTATATTTCACTTTCAGTCTCAAGTTTGAAGCATGAAAAAGTTTTTATAAAGTAGATATTTCTAATCTTTTTTTTTTTTTTTTTTTTTTTTTTACAGTTTCTTTCATGTCATTACTCTTCTTGATAAGCAAGCACAATAAGCAACAAAATGGAGCTGGAAGAGCAGCCCTATAAGCCAGTCTGCCTGAAGATACCGATACACCAAAAAGAATTAAATATGACCTTTAACTGCAGTTTTAAAACTCATCTTCTTCCTTACTGCTTATGGTTCATGTTCAGGCTCTTAGACCTCCTTGTTATGTTTGAAACAGTACTTAAGAAGTCTGTGTGCATCATGCTGTATAGATTTGGAATACACAAAGAGATTGCTATCCACAGCCAGCAGTGTCATCAACTGCATTGTTACAACAAGATTTGTTGCACAAAGCCAGGGTCAAGTCACAGTTCCTGACTGTCCTGTATAATTTTCTGGAAAATGCGGATTAATAGACACTCTCCTGGAAATCCAGTGAGCAGCAGATCAGCAGACGTTACAGTGCCAACAAATCTCAAAAACAGCACTCGGCTTGTTCCAAATGGGGTGGGTTGGCACTAATACACAGGGACACACTGGCAGCTATCACCAGCAACATTACCACCAGGCTCACACAGTCCTGGTTGTCCTTCAGACTAGCTGGCAGATGGAAGTACTCGGCATGTTCAAGCATCAAACTGCATGCTGCTAATCAGAGCTAGCATATGGGAAAAACACTTTATAACAGCAACATTGGCTCACTGTGTGTTTGTGTGTCCATGTGTGAAGTGAAATTCTAACAGATTACACGTTTGTTAACACAATTCCTGTGTTTTTTTGTGAATCCCTGTTTCATTTCCAGTAGAGTATTTGGAAACAGTCTGAAGCATTAACAAAATGATACAACTCTATAGTAAACCAATTTCATTTGTATTATCAGGCTCTTTGTGGCTCTTTTGAACACAACTGCATTCACTCACAGGAGAAATTTTCTGCACCATGTTTTGAAAATCATCAGGAAATGATTATATACTTTGCACATACCGGCTCTGTTTTAGTTGTTCATTTTTAATAGCATGTATATTTTCATCTCTAATCACTCTTAAGATTTATATGCTTGGTTTTCCTCGGCTACCTGGAGTCACAGTAGGAGGCAAACAACAGACTGGTGATCACTCAAGTCAATATATATAAATATGTTATTGAATATATGGAAACAGAATACATATCCAAATATATCATATATTAATGTAAAACAATATGAAGTACTTCAACTGGGGCTATTGTGTTTGCCGGCTTGTTCCTACATTCGTTGCGGCCTGTCACATATACATTAATTGTTACCATAATTTCCAAAGATTTCAAAACTTTGTTTTCCATCCAGGCCAATGCTCTGCCAGGATACCCTGATGGTACGGTTTTTACCACTGTTGCCTTGCAGCATAAAGGTTCTGGGTTTGAATCCCAGCCTAGTTTTTTTCTGCATGGAGCTTACATGTTCTCCCTGTGTATGTGTGAATTCTCCTCAGGTACTCCAGCTTCCTCCCATTGTCCTAAGACAAGACTTTTAGTTTAATTGGTTTCAGTAAATTGCCCTTAGCTATGTGTGTGTCTGTGAATGATTATCCTGTGTGTCTCTGTGTTGCCCTGTGACTGGCATCCTGCAAGAACAAGCGGGTATAAATATTGGATTGTGGATGTTTTCCATCCAAACTTTCAGTATATTCACACTGCTTTAAGAAGTGCTAGAAACATTAAATTAATATTTGAATTTTTCACCCCTTCCATACAGGTCCCACAGTTTATATTTTTTATGTTCATGTAGTTTAACTCACATCTATAAATTTACAAATCAACTCCTTTCTTATGCCTGATCCAGCTTTTAATATTGCTGTAATGTGAAATGAATTCTGAAACTGTTTTGTTCAAACTGTATTGTTTGATAATGTTATAATACTTGGTGTAAAGGCTTCTGCTGTTAAAGTGGATTACAGACATTGATTAAAAGTATTTCATTGAACTGTTCATCTGTTTAGCAATTGCAGCTGGTAGTAATAATGATATTAAGGTTATATTGCAGAGCCATAAAACCTTCCATATCTTGAAAGAGCTGTGCGTTATTTTTTTAAAGGTTTTGTTTGGCACCAGTGATCTTTATTCATCAGCAGCTCGACAGCAAGAAGAGCAGGGTAGCCTCTATATATTGTGCGCCTGCTCTACCAATGAGCCACATGGCTCCTGTAGGTCGTTCTTTACATACTGTTTGTACAAAAGGTTCCAGTTAAGTTTTAACACTAGAACCACCAAGACTGAAGAAAACCTGCTAGAACCAGCAGAGGGAGTCATTTTGATTCCCTATCAGAGGTGCCAAACAATGGCAAAAGATTGCATTTAAAATGGCTGCTTATGCTATCTTTCAACAGATTATATGTTGTATGTGGAATAATGGAGTAGAGCCAGGAAAATAAAAAGTGATGAAAAGAAAAGATTTGAGGTAAACAATTTTCATAGTAAAATAACTGTTTCTGGCTCCATGATTTAGATTGTTGCTATATACAGTGATATTGATCAGCACTTAGTGATCATTTGTACCAAAAAGCTTTTATTAGCTTATCGCTCTTTAGGACTGTTTTGTTTTGAGCTGAGGTACTCAGAGTGTAATTATCTTCAGAGCTCATTGATGAAAATGTATTGATACATTAAAGGCATGAGGGTGCAGCAGAGAACCAGTTGTTTTGTTATACCTAGTACTTCCGCCAGGAAACAGGCCTCTTCTAGTCTCTGTTCTTCTGGAATAGCACAACCACATGTAGTTTTACTCTAATTCCTATATCTGTTTCCTCTTAACAGCATGCATCATCATCTTTCCTATTACACATGCCCTATAATCCTCTCAGTACATTTTCCTGTGTGCTACCAATAATTAATTCAGAGACAGATCTTAGCTCCTCACCCAGTCCCTTTGGGACAGCAGGGATTTGCCTCGCAACAGTAAATGGAAAGTTCTGTCCCTGTGTGGCTTTTAAAGGTTTGACTTTTTCTCCATTAGTTTACTAAATACAATTTGGTTTATCCAACCACCCCCACCTACTATTATTTCAAAGTCTATTTAGGTAAAATCTGTTTCTTTATCTAGTGCTAATTCATAACATATGCCACCTTAAAGTAATTTGCAATACAAATAGGTCCAGTTCAACAGATTTCCAGTGTATTCCCATACAGTCCAGTCATATATTATCGTCCCCTCTGCATCTTTAGCAGAAAGTAAATATGAGTCATTATAACTACATCAGTGCACTACAGAGTGGGCAATTTAAATCAGGTTTCACTTGGTCTAAATGTTCAGTACTCCTTTAAGTAGTAAACTGTCCAGGGACACACCAACATGTGGCAGGAGGAAGGTGGAATTGAACCTAGAATTTTCAGATTGAAAGATAAATCTTACATTTTTTAAGCAAGCTGGATTCATCTTCTATATTAAAAAAACAGACACTTCTGGTATACAAGGAGGAAAAACAGTGTTTTTTATTGCCAAAAACTGGTTTCCACAGCTTAGAAAATTGAGAAAAAAATAAAAAGATTAATGTGATTAAAATCCAGACAAGAAGATGAAACTTTCAGCTCCCCATGTAATTCCTCTTCTCTGTCAAATCCATTTCATGGTGTACCTCTTATCATGTTTTTAGCTCGGTCATAAATATATGAAAATCTGCATTCATCATCATGGATTCAGACTGCATAGTAATGCCGACCAATGGCATCTTTTGAGGTGATTTTCTGCAGATATGATTATAGTGAGTTTCCTTCGTCTCTGAAATGTGTTGCACTGTTATTCTGTGGGACATTTTCTATCTCCAGTTTCAGTCATGCAATTTACTCTTCACTAATGTGAATCTATTTCTCTGCTCCATCAGATCTGCTGTTCTGTGTAGAAAGTAAGAGTTTGAATCCTTAACAAACAAATGTCTGCTTTGCTTTTATTGGGGTTAGAAGCTACAACCTCTGGTGTTAGAGTTCTGAACAGAAGCAGGGCGTAGAAATCCTTTTTGGCTTCTCAGTCTCATACTCACAGTCACTTATCACAACTTTTCTTAAAAATCTTTTGGATGTATCCAGTCACAGGAGCATAAGACCCATAGACCCACAAAGCCCACCTGTGTTGTTTTATTTGCTGGATTTTTCCATGTTGCCCAGTGCTTCAGGTGCTCATCATCCCAGTTATCATCAAACGATCCAACAGTCCTCTCCAAGCAGACAGCACATCACCCAGCTTCTGTTTGTCTGCTGTAGTTTTCTTAGTGACTCACATATTTGGCTTCCCTGTGTCAGCCTTCTAACAGGACGTGGTGGCACCTCCATCATCTTTTTGCACTTGGGACCTTCTGGCTGACATGCAACTTTCACTTTAAAATCACTGGGGAAGAAAAAGTAGGGTGTCAGAAATGCAAATCATAAAAGATGTAACCATTGTCCTTTTAATGAGGTTTTCACAGTGTTCAAAACCATTTTAAATGTTTTTCCAGCCCTTTGCAACAGGAAGATGGCAGTAGCCACACAGTGGCTGAGATGTCTGAGTAATTGTGCTCAGATATTCTGTCCAGATAGGAAAAATCATAAAAATAGGTTTCCATTGTCAGGTACATTGGGGATCAAAAATATCATTTCTATTAATTTTCCAACATTTCTTTCTTTGTCACATATGATACTACATTGCTGTTTGTAGAAATGTATTAAATTAGAAGTGCAGGGATCAAAATTTAATCTCTGATTTACAATGTCAGGTTAGTGCAAGGCTTTGACCTGCCGATACCAAGGTCCAGATCCAGCATGTTCTATTGCAGATAGAAGTTAAAAGATAGAAGTTAAAAGTTAGTAAAAAGAACATCTTCTTTCTGGTGAAGGTCTCGTTCTCACTCGCACGTTCGCAGCTGGAATAAACAGCAGAACTTTTGTAGAAAATACAGTTTTATTTTAAACAGCTTTTTACAGCTCTGGGTTTTCTCTTGCTTATTTTAAGCGCCTTACTGATATTGAAAATGAATAAGTTTAAGTCCTTTTACTCTGTGACAATGTTCCCATCAAAGAATGTAGCTGTCAGAGCTTTTCAGTTATCAGTCACCAGTCAGGCCTATTTTAGCTAAAAATCAGCCCTGGTTGCCACTATTTTTACTTTAAATTAAAAACATATTTGGTTAACATGTTCTTGTTTGATGCAATAAGACACAACTTGAATGAGCTAAAAGTCACTTCTGTGCGTTGCACTGTTTGTGTGTCCCCACCAGGCCCTCCGTTTATTATATCACCACCAGAGAACATAACAGTGAACATCTCGCAGGATGCCTTCTTTACCTGCCAGGCGGAGGCCTATCCTCGCAACTTGACATACACCTGGTTCTGGGAGGAGGACAACGTCTTCTTCAAGAAGTAAAGTTATGATTGTGTTCGTTATTGTTTGCTCTTGTTTTTCTTTTCTGGTCTGAAATGTCTGCTCATCGGGCTCAATCAAAAATCCTGTGCTGTGAAGGTTTGATTGTCTGCAGGGAAGATTCTTTAGCTGAATCTGATGAGAAGTTTGGTAATATATTGCATAATGTTTTATGTGTATGCATTCATGTTAAATTAATCACAATCTTATTGAAACACTTATTTATTTCAGTAAGTCAATTCAATAAGTGAAACACATATAGATTAATTACACACAAATGAATGTTTTCAAGCCTTTATTTCTGTTAATTATGACGATTTGGGGCTTACAGCTGATAAAAACATGACATTTAAGATTAGAATATTTCAGACTAATGAAAATCATTTTTAATACAGAAATGTGGGTTTAATGAACAGTATGTTTAATACCTACCTAAAATGTGTTTTTTTAAAATGGTCTCTGTTAAAATGGTCATACTTCCCAAACTTCTATACCTTTTCAAACTCCACCTATTTTTGTTCCTGGCTCATGGGTTTTTTTCCTGAGGGCATTTCCAGATCTTAGACAGTTGAAACTTGCAGTAATGTAACTGCAATACTACACAAGGCAGGTCTCTGGTTGGATGAAGCAATGATATAATTTTGGTAGAGACGGGGGGCTATTTTTTTATTTTTCTTTGCTTTATTGTATTTATTTATATATTTGTATCTTATTACTTTGTTGTTTTGTTTGTTTGGCTTAACGCTGCCACAGCTTCTCCAGTGGGTCAAGCTGGTGCCTCCATTTCTCCACATCTCAGTCATTTTCATGACCTACAGCTCACCTCAGTTTTCTCAGAAGATGAACTGCCACCACTCATTCCAGCATTCCCTTCTCCAGCAGCTTCTCCTCCATCTTCTCCAGCTCCACTTTCTCCTCCAGTCTCTCCACCTGCAGCAGAACCTTCAGTCTTTCAGTCAGCCGCCAGAGATCATTCAGTCTTTCAGTCAGCCGCCAGAGATCCTTCAGTCTCTCAGTCAGCTGCCGCAGAGCCGGTAGTCTCTCAGTCCTTCCGCCTGCAGCAGAACCAGTAGTCCCTTCGCCTGAATCGGAGCTAGTAGTTTCTCCATCTGCAGCACAGCCAGTGGTGTCTGCAAAATCTCCTTATGGGTTCCAGGCTGCAGGGCCACCTCAAGGGATTCACGCCATACTGCCTGCTTATCACCTCCGGTCGGCAAGGCCCCTCTGTGGGCCTTCCTCGTCTCCAGGGCCCCTCTGCAGGACTCTGCAGTCCTATGACATCAAAGCTCCAGCGTCCCCACAGCTCTGTGGCACCTGAGCTTCAGCGTTGCCAAAAACCTACGGCCTTTAAGCTCTGCAGTCCTACGACATCAGGATGCAGATGATACACAGCTCTATATTATGATGTCACCAGGTGACTCTGAAGCCATCCAAGCAATAAACAAATGCTTTGAACAAATCAGTGTGTGGATGTGCCAAAACTTTCTCCAGCTGAACAGAAAGAAAATTGAAATCATTGTCTTTGGACCTAAAGAGGAACGATCTAGAGTCAGCACGCAGCTTCAGTTATTACAGCTAGAAATTAGTGATCAGGCCCGACATCTGGGTGTAGTGATGGACTTGGACCTGAACCTTCAGAGACACATAAAAACAGTTACAAAGTCGGCCTTCTATTACCTGAAGAACATTTCCAGGATCAAAGGACTAATGTCTCATCAAGAGAAACTCATCCATGCGTTTATCTTTAGTCTCATTGATTACTGCAACAGTATCTTCACAGGTCTTCCTTAAAAAATCAATCAGACAGCTGCAGCTGATCCAAAATGCTGCTGCTCGTGTTCTCACTAAGACCAGGAAGGTAGAGCACATCACCCTAGTCCTAAAGTCCTTCCACTGGCTCCCTGGAGCTCAGAGAATAGACTTTAAAATACTTCTGTTAGTTTATAGATCACTGAATGGCTTAGCACCCAAATACATTAAAGACCTGTTGTCATCGTACCAACCTTCCAGACCACTCAGTTCTTCTGGTTCTGGTCTGCTCTGCATCCCCAGAACCAGAACCAAGCATGGAGAAGCTTGGTTCTCCATGCTTGGAGAACCAAGCACCAGTAATCTGGAACAAACTTCCAGAAAACTGTAAAACAGCAGAAACACTACATTCCTTTAAATCAAGGCTGAAAACCCACCTGTTTAGAGCTGCCTTTGATTAGTAGTCTGGACCATAAATCTGCAAACAAATCTGGGTAAGATAAGCTTGATTTTCCAAAAGGTGGAAGTTTGAGTGTAAATCACTTAAATAAAGTAAGTGAATCATTGATCAACTGTGTCACTGTGTCACTGTGCTGTTTGGTGACATGGTGTGTCCCACACTGAACATGGACTGCAGGAAGCAAAGGAGAGAGTTGACCCAGGAGGTTAGAAAGAAAATGAGACAATCATAGACAAGCTAAAGGCTATCAGACCATCTCCAAGCAGCTTGATGCTCCTGTGACTACAGTTGCACATACAGTTGACCATAGTTGCCTAAAAAACTGGGCAACTCCCCAAAACACACTTTCTGTAACATCTCCTGTAGGTCTTTTTTATTATGCTTCTTGAACATGTATGCTGAAATTATTATTGTAAACACAGATCTGACGCATCAGTGGGGATGACTTGGGCTGATCCGCCTTTCAACAGAATCTGACTAGTTGTGTTATTAAGCAAATGAATACCTATTCAACTTTATAGTTGATCAATGGTATGCCACTGGATATTAAAACTTTAAAAACATTTTTTTTTATTTCATCAACCACTCTAACATCTTTCTAATAAACACAACCTAAAAAAAATCTACAAAAATCTACAAAAAAACCCAGAAAACAAAACAACAAAAAAAAATGAATTCTAGCCAGTGATCTTGCAGTAGATCTGTATCTTGAGATGTCCATCTATGTTAACGACATAGCCAGCAGACAGAAGGAATCCTTCCCCAGTTTACAGCCTACAGACATGGTGATTTAATATATTCTGGTAGTGGTTAAAACACTCAGGCTGAATTACTGCCTATAGTGAAGTCTTTTGTACGGGGATCAGTATATTTAGCTGCTGTTTGCTGGAATGATGTTTTTTGCTTTAGGGTAGAAACTAATAGGTTGAGGGAATATGAGTTCCTGTGATTTTCAGTTACCTTTGAAGCCAATTGATGTGTGGAGTTTCCAACATCCAGCCGCTCTGCTTTGATTTATAAACCAAGCTCTGTGACAAGCATCTTTTATGATTGAGTCAGAGCTACACTTCCACAGGCAAATGAGCCAAAAATGACAAAACTGGCTAAATGTATTATCATTTTTATATGGATCTCACATTATACACAAACAACAATAGAATGAATGTATTTGTTAATATATTTTCTTCAGTAAATGACAAAAAAATGTCTTAAAATATATGAAAAATGCTGTCAGGCAGGAGCTGCAATCTAGAAGACAGTCGCCACTAAATGTTTTCCTTTTTGGAAAAAAAAAAAAGACTTATGTAAAAATGGTTAAAAATGAAACTCCACTTCCAGGAAGCTAGTGATTCGATTAAACAGACTTGCTGTGACTTACTGATTTAGATCACGGTGTTTCTCTTCATATCCACAGTGACCTCAAGCGGAGAGTCAGTATTCTCATTGATGGTTCCCTCATCATTGTGCAAGTCAAGCCAGAGGATACTGGGAAATACACATGTTCCCCCAGCAACAGCCTAGGCACACCACCATCTGCCTCTGCCTACCTAGCAGTGCAATGTAAGTCAGCTACATTTAACCCTTTTTTCTTGTTTTTGCCAGGATGAAGATTTTACAACTGGCTTTCTCCATAGTAATGGTTCTGCAAGGCTATTTACACCTTCTAGTGGTTTCCTCTGACTATATACCAAATTAGCCTCATGCACATTATAAGTGGATTGTATTTCAGCAGCACAAAGTTAGTGTGTCCAGTTGAAGATACATTGGCTTCCTATGTGTTTAAGTTGTTTTCACAC
Organism: Anableps anableps; assembly: GCA_014839685.1. NCBI lineage: Eukaryota > Metazoa > Chordata > Actinopteri > Cyprinodontiformes > Anablepidae > Anableps > Anableps anableps. Next base: position 2,598,075 of record CM026078.1, on the reverse strand, counting down.
CTGATAGTCCGCTAGACTTGGTTTGATTGGGGACCAAAATTGCAACATTTGTTTCATTTTCAGCTGCTGAGGTTTGTTTTCACACTGCGCTGTGTCAAACGAACCAGCCTTTTGAAAAATCTGTTTACACTCTTGCTTAGAGGCACTGCACCAAGAACCCCTGAAGAAAACAAAATGAAAACCTCTGAACAAGACACTGAGCGCAACTTCCGTCTTCACAAAAGAATTTAGCAGATTTTAGCGGTTGTAGGATTTCTCTTTTTTGCTTGGCAAAAGACCACGAGCCATTTCTCCTGCCAGCGCTAGACACGAGCGTAAGTTTTGGTTGTATTTAACCAGAATGCCCTAAGCTGTAGTCTGCTTCTTGCCTTTGGAGTGGTCTCCTGTCTGCTTGGCATTCACATATGTATTCAAACTGCACCAGAGTTCACTTTAACCGAACTGAGACTTAGGTTTGTAAGCGGACCAGAGTTTACTTTTTTGGTCCATATCAGAGTTCACTTATGCATTCACACCTCCACAAATGAACCAGACTTTCTAGGCAAATGAATAAGAGTCCTGAGATCCTGTTGTCTTACAATGCTGAGATTACACTTCCTATTAAACTACTGGGAAAACTGACAAGTCTTTCAATGTTCATCTCAAAGAATATGTTTGATATGTTTATCTTTGATTTGGTTGAAGCCTTAAAGGGGGTTTGTCAAAGTGAGTGGCCTACAGTTAATGTCCTATTTTGGTTTATGTGTGTGGTTGGTTGTCTGTTCAGCGTATGAGAGACACCAACCACCGGAGGAAAAACTAGCTTTGCAACTTTGAGGTTATTGATCATTTTGTGCTCTTGCTATAACAGAGCTGAGATCTGACTGGATAGAATTTGAATCTCAGGTTGCAAAGCTTAGCTCCAGTTTCTTGGTTGTGCCTAAACCCTGAGTCTAAGCTAATGTTTTTACTGCTTTTGTCAAACGCATTTACTGACAACAGTAATTATCTCAACAAACACTGACTTTGTTCTCTTTTCTCTGCTGATTGATTTGCTGTAATTGGGTGGATGGCAGGTCAGTCAATCTATTGAGTTCTGTGTGTCTAGATTTTAGATATATGGATGGATGGATTTTAGCAGACAGTTGTAATATTTAGACTCTGGACGATGGAACTTTGTTGTCATGCTACACAATTACCAAACCAGCTCCATGGAGACGGAAGGTGAACAAAGAGGGGGTCCTTACTGGTCTGCTGCCATATGAGATAGGTAGACGTGATTATGAGCAGCGAGGGAGAGAGGAAGTGTTGGCCAGGGGGAGGGATGTCACCTAAAATCATTCTGGGCCTGTTAGAGTGAGATTGAGCAATGCGGGTGTACGTCCCTTCACCGTTAGCTTTAAAACAGTGTGCAAACTGTGTTCTTGCTGCTTCACTATATGGGGCGACATTTAAATGTTTTTTTACCCAATAAGAGACCAGTGCAGAAACAGGCTGGGGGAAAATGGACGGAAAATAATAACAACATAATGAACTAATGAAAAGTCCTAATGAACTGCCAAAATACCAAGCCTACCAAGAAAAATGATGATGAATACTTTTTGGCGTTATATTGAATGAAAGAATGGGTTTACTCATTTGAGGCATAGAGAGTTTGTGGATTGAAAGTAGATTTAATCTCAGTTCTAAACTAAACTCAGCTGCTGATAACTGTTGTTGGGCTATCGTCTATGATTATATCAAATGCATCCCATGCAAGCCGTGCAGCCATAATTTGCATTCCCAGTTTCTTTTGTTAAACCACATCTGGCTTTCATGTCCATGGCTTCTAAAACTGCATTTCAGGCTGAGCAGTTTATACTGTTAATATGTAATAAATCAGTAAATCTGGATTTTTCAGATAAATTGAAACGTTTTTAAACATTTCAATGACTTTCCCAATAAAAGAGAGACTGTAGTGTGTGCTGTAGTTGGAACATAAGTCATTAAAATTTATGATGTTCAAAACACAGCACATCTATGAAAGCAGTGTTCTTCTTTAAATTTCTCAGCACACAATTAACTTAAACCATATTGTCACAGACCTATGATTAAACCTGAATGTCTACAATTCGTTTCAAAACAGAGTAAGCATGCTAGCATTAGCCGACCAATGCACTAAAACTGTGTCACAGGAAAACCTCGTCAACAGAAGCAAGACATGAGTTTATTGAAAACTGTAGTGATGCACATGAAGTCAGACATCTCGTAGGAAACATAAGTCTGTCCTGCAGAAACTCCTGTTGGGTCACAATATTGGTGAGTGAGGTATGTGAGACATGTGAGACTGAGTTTTTATGCATGCTGTGTACATGGCATTCATTTTAATGAGGTTTCAAACTATGACTCAGTTCTGGCAAATGCCTTTAGGTAAATTACTCAGATCTATATTGTGGACAACAGATCCATATGGGAACATTTCTAGCTTTCTTTTCAGTTAAACAACCTGGTTTTAAAAAGTGAGGTATCCCTTTAGGTTGCTGAGTCTAATACTCGTATATACAGTATATATTATATTGCACTTCACTAAGTTTACTTACTCATGGAAGTATATGAACGTTAATCTTCTTACCTTGTAGAAAGTGTTTGGTGCAAATTGGTGAATACACTGAGGGCCACCAGTCCTTATGACTGACAGCTGTCGTAAATCAAAAGGTTTACCATAAAATGATGAGGTTGGTTTGCATCCTTGTCTGTTTCTGCAGCCGACCATGCAGCAATATATGACCATTTTTACAGGGAAATCAACTAAACCAAAGCGATATTAAGCAACCAGCTGTCTGTTTTTTGACAAGCTTTACAGCAGTCAACGCATGCATATATTGTTTTGATCATTGCAGACTGGGATGATTTATGAAGATTGTGACCTCATGTGCAAAGGGTCAATATGTAAACTTTTGGGTTTTAACTGTTCATCTCTATATATGCATAAGTATAAGATGACAGAGTTTTTCTCCATGTGTTTTTAGTTCTAACCAGGCCCTGCTGTAAGTCTTGCTCAACCAACTGTTTCCTTCAGCCGTAAGCTGAAGAGTTTCTGGATCACAGAACCACATGATGCTCTCCTCCAGTCTCCAGGCTAACTTGCTTCCGCCTTTCAGGCAAACACCTAATCCCACCCAAACACCTGTTTTCTGTCATAAACACTTTTCCATTTTTTTATTATTGCTTTCCTTCCCATCTTCTCTGCCTCTCATGTCAATCGATCTTATCTATATTTCTCATTTGTACTCGTTTACAGACATTTCTGTGTTCCTTCTCCCTGTTTCATCCTGGGTTGCCGCCCCCTCATTTCTGAGCTGGAACACTCCAGCAGTTCAGCAGTCACTCCCAGCTCCAGCCTGTGTGAGTTTGTGCCTATGTCTGATATTTGGAGCAGACAGGGAGAAGCAGGAGGACATGTGAGAACCTGTCGATCGGCGACCGCTGGCACTAGTTAAAGCAGTAGATATTTATCGTTTCTTCTGTCCCCTGACTCCATGGATGGCTGTATATCTGTGGTTTTTGTCTCTGTGTGTGTGTGTGTGTGAGCAGAGGTAAGCAACACCAATCAGGGAAGGGAGGGGAGGAGTGAGAAAAAGGGGGATTACATCATTGCTGTAAGACTGGTGACTTTTCTCATCAGACTGCAGGGGGCTCTCTGATTCTTTCTGTTCTATTATTTCCTCTGATGTTCTTCTTTTCCTTTTGTTCCCCTTCTGTCAGTCATCACTGTCCTCTCTTCTACTTCTGTCGCTTTTCTCTTCCTATCTTTTTCCTTGAAGGGCTCTGCCAGGGAATAACTTCCCCTCAGCATCAGTGGGAACTAAGTGTGTCGTGAGCGATAGGGCTTTCTGAGTGCTATTTTTAGAAACCTGGCTGATATTCTTGTCTGTGGTGCCGGTGGCGGCGCTCCTCTGGGCTCACAGAGATGCTGGGGGGACAGTCTGGGCTTCAGGACAGACATGCTGTAGGTCCTAAGTTGTCCAAGCCATCCAACTTTCCCACCTCTTAATCATTTCCTCAGCTGCTCGTTTTCTCTTCCTCATAGCGCTTTCCCCCCCAGCACCCCATCCTCAGCTCTCCTCCAGTGGCTCCACTCTGCCTTACGTCATCCAGTCACTCCTGTCTCTCACCTGTCCTGTTTCCCACGCTCAGCCTAACTTGTTCTCCCTCTATTGCTCTGCTGATAGCTCTCCCCTCCTTCTCTCAGACACCTCATCTTTCATACTTATCACCCAGTGCAGTGGAAGCTCTCCTCCCCGACCTTAGTGAGGTCCCACACTGTTCTGCCTGTCCTCCAATTTCTGGATCAGCAGAAACTTTTCCCTCTTTTTTTTTTGTCCATTTTTATTTACAGAATGACCTCCTTTTTCTTTGTTTTCTTATTCTAAAGTGGTTTGATGACTGAATGAAACAACAGTGGAAGAAGGTTTTATGATGCAGAGAGCGATGAGACGAAGATAAAACTTTGAAGCAGCAAACTCTCCAAGTAGGCTTGGTGGTAAAAGTACCTCATTCCTACAGATATGAGGTATGGTCCTGTGGGCAGGACATTTTAGATCAAACTCCAGTGAATGGGCCATCATTTGGTCTTTCAGCAGATAATAATACAAAAAACCCAAATGGTTAAATGGACACAGAAATGGTTCAGCAGACACAAAATCAATCTTCTTCCATGGCCATGGCATCTGGAAAGGGCTGTGCTGAAGAAAAGAGCATACGCTAGGACTCAGCACTCGTAAATGTGTTGTCTTGTAGGCAAAAAGGGTTTGTACAAGATATTATCAACAGGGGTGCCAATAATTGTGCAACTTGGGATTTTTTTTTTTTCAATAATTCCCCCCACATCTGTCATCTGTAAGCCTGGGAGTTTTACTTCATAACATGTCTGTAAATCTACCAATTTAAATGTTTTTCCAACTTTAAACTTGTGACTTAAAGTAATTTTCTTTGAACTCAAAGGCATCCAAAACAGCCTAGCCAATACATGCACTGAATGGAAAGATCACTGAGAAAACATAGAAAATATTCATGGAATGAATTAAGAAATGTTAAACAGTGTCACTCTTTGTTTTCATGTGGGTTGGTTTTGGCTTTTTCGAAAAAAAAAAAAAGTCAATACATACTGGGTCAGATGGAAAATCAGTTTGAGCATCACTTGCGTCAAAGACAGCATGTCTGTGTCACATGTCTCATGACTGAAAAAGTCAATTGTTTCTATTATGAGAGACGGAGCCTTGTTTTTATTGCTAATTTTTTCTCTTTGAATAAACTCCAACCCCAGCAAAACACTAATTACAAAAACATTAATCGCACTTTTTCATGTCATTGGCAAACATATTCCCTCAGAATAAATCTCTTGGCTTGGCTAATGCTATGAAACATCCTTTTTTTTCCTTTTTATGATGTTTTCTTTTGGTTATTAGCTCTGGATGACTAGGCTCCTATAGGGGTGAGGAGCTCCGTCCTCCTCAAGGAGCTCAAAGCAAAGCTGCTGTTCCTCTGCATCAAAAGGACTCAGTTGGGGTGGTTCAGGCATCTGATCAGGATGCTCCTGGTATTCCAGCGGTATCCCACTGAGAGGGGACTCCCAGGAAAACCCAGGACTGGCAAGAGGGACTATATATCCTGTTAGCCTGAGGACTCTTTGGGACTCCTTCATCTTAAAAAAAACTTCCATCTCATATGTCTGGTAGTGGTTCATACAAATGCTTTATTAAACTGTAGACATGCGTACATCTACTGAAGTCTAAAAGCATAAACTTAGGTAGAAGAATGTGTTTATGCAGGTAAGATACTAATTGCTCTTAATGATAGCATGCTAAATATACTGTTTTCATTGTGTGTCTCACATGTAGTCACTTGTTGCAGATCTTCATGCATTTGATTTGGAATAAAACTGATGTGTAAAGTAATTTAAGACCGGACAGCACATATTATTAGTGATATACACAAATGCTGTTCTGAAACCAGCTGTGCACCATGAAAGGTAATAAATTTGTCATTGTGCTGTTAGTTTGCTGTCTAAACCTGAGAGATTTCCCAAGCCTCCTCACACATCTGCTGCAATAACCAGACATTTGGTTCCCCTCACTACAACAAGTCGCCTTTTCACTTTCTGTAATCACCAGATCCTGCCCGTGTGGTAAACATGCCATCTGTCATTTATGTGGCCATTGGTCTCCCAGGCTTCATCCGCTGTCCAGTAGATGCCAACCCCCCTCTAACTCTGGTTAAGTGGAAGAAAGATGGTCTCCCTCTACGAATAGACAAGGTGATGCAGTTCATCTTTGGACGCAATCATTTGAGGAATTCTGTTCTTAGATTTTTATCAATGCAAAAATTAACATACAGGATTTATATGTAAAATTTGTTATGGAGTTCATAAATCATTATGCCTGTTTATGTGCTGTCAATGGATCCTCCTTTCACAGTACCCTGGTTGGAGCCAGATGGATGATGGGAGCATCCGTGTTGCAGAGGTGACAGAGGACTCTCTTGGCACCTATACCTGCATGCCTTACAATGCCCTGGGTTCCATGGGATGGTCTCCTCCTGCTCCCCTGGTGCTAAAGGTAAACAAGCTTCAACTGCACAACACCTGCACTGTTACACCAGGGGTGTCTAGAGTGCCCTGTGAAGGATTTTGGGTGGCTCAATTCTTGAATGAAACAAATCTGGCCTGTACGGGTGGGCAATATGGACTTAGAATTTAATTGCGATTTTTTTGGAGGTACAGTTGTGATAATGATAAAAATTATGATAAAATATTTATTGATTTATTAAGGTATGTATGTATGGCTGTGACTGCATGGCACAGCATTCAGAGTCACAAACACAAATATTGTTCTTGACAAACATTCACATTTAAAATAGGCTTCTTCAGGACACCACATACTTAAAGAAGTGTTATGTATACCAGTCAACTGCACACAGTTGTTGCTTTAAATCATATTTATTGATTTCATGGAACAAACAGTTAAGAAAATCATAAAAGTAAAATTTTCAGTAATACAGTTTTGTTTATTATTTAACATTATTAACTGAAATTTATTGAGACAACGCTAAATCAAAATTCTTATCATGCAAAGAAATTTCTCACGATAAATAACCACCCCAGTGGTTGATGCAGATGCCATCTTTTATGGCAACATTTTTTACAGAGAAATAACATCTCCTTCAAAAAAATATTAGGCACCAAAAATAGATTCCCATTTATTAATGACATTTTTGGAGTCATTTTAATTTTGGAGTAACTAGAACCACAAACGTCAACCTACTTTTTCTCAAAAGCAAATCTTACTTCTCAAATAAGAAAACAGTCAACTCCAAAAATGTATAAACAACGGGCCTGTCTGAAAAGGCAGTCATGTTAGACCTCGTTTGTTAATTGTCATTGTTTTGTTATTGAGCAGAAAAAAAGGCACCAAAAGTTTGGTTTAAAAATGTTATTAAAAAATGTACAATTTTTGTGGCCCCAAGTGTGACTTTGGCCCTCAAGGCAAAAAAATTTTGATACCACTGACTTACACATTCTGGCTGTTTCACCATGGCCAGGACCCTCCAAACTTCTCCGTGGTTCCTGGAGGGGAGTACAGGCAGGAGGCTGGAAGGGAACTTGTCATCCCATGTGAGGCAGAGGGAGATCCTTTTCCGAATATCACATGGAGGAAGGTACCACCCTCACTCCTTGCAGTAGTTCCAGTTTACCAACCTGTCTTAGAGTTCTCATTAATCAGCACCTTATGCTGTGTCACACAGTATTTTCCTGCTTGCTGTTGGGGTCACCCCTCAGATTGGAATGGCAGAAACCTCTTGATGACATTGGTCCTCTTTCTTTAGCCTGTAAGGTTTTGCATTGCATGTGCCTCTTGTTCATTCTGTCTGCTTATTTCCTCGGGCGGGGCGGACTGCAGGTAGGGAAGCCCAGTAAAAGCAAGCACAATGTTCTGCCTCGGGGCAGCTTACAGCTGAAGTCGCTCACAAAGGATGACCACGGGGAGTGGGAGTGTGTCGCCACCAACGTTGCCACAAGCATCACTGCCAGCACGCATGTCCAAGTCATAGGTACTTTCACACATCTGCAAACTTCCTATTCCACTCTTTTCTCTGTGTTGTTTCTAAGCAGTGATGTTCAGTGAAGTCGAACATAAAGTACACTCCATGATTCAATAATCTGTAGAACCACTTAGCTACTAGCACCACCACTAGCAGGAATAAATTCCGGTAGTTGTTTTCTGTATGACTCTATTGGTCTCTCTGATTACTGTGGAATAATTTTTATGGCATTGGTTCAGCTTATTGCAGTTGTTGAGCATTCATTAATGCGCAGCTCTCTGAAGGTTCTGCCTCAGCATTTCTGTTATGTTGAGGTCTGCAGTTTTGCTGGGCCAATGCAACACCTCGATTCCTGTCTCCTGCTGTGTTTGGGATCATTGTCCTGTTGATGACCCAGTTGTTGCCAAGCTGAAACTGTCAAACAGATGGCTTCATACTTGACTCTAGATTGCTTTGGTATAAACATGAATTCATAGTTGACTGAGTGAGTGTAAGGTGGCCAGGTCTCGTTGCAATTCATCAGCCCTCCACCACCATGCTTAGTACGAGCCTTCTTCTAACATGGGACTGCTTATTGTGATCAAACATCTCCACTTTTTCTCATCTGTCCAGAGAAAATGCTTCCAGATGTGTTTTGATTCATTCAGATGCACCTTTTGCTGCCTGATTCTTGTTAGAATATCTTTTTAGAAGAGGTTTGATCCTCCAGCCCTTCCAAACAAACCATATTGTTCCGTTTCTTTTCTGGTTACATTGTTGTGTGACATTCTAACTGAGACTTGTATGGTCTGAGATGAAGCTCTTATATTTGTTTGTATTTCCTCACAGTGCATGGTCTTGTGGGGAATTTACTGGGCATCCTCTGCTGTGAAGATTGACATTTTCCATTTGTCACAGTCAGTGATGGCCTAGTTACTCTTGAAAAAGTAACTTGATTTTTGATTACTCCTTGAAAAAATAACTAAGTAAGTAAGTAAGTTATTTTACTGATTACTTGATTTTTAAAGTAACTAAGTCAGACTGGAAGACTATTATTATACTCCCAGTGCAGAACTAAAGGTTCTATGCAGTTGTTATAAGTTGATTTCATACTACAAGAGTTGATAGTGAAAAAAAAAAGTTTACAAAATTAATTCATATTAGTTTACATAAGCCTAAAAACAATGTAAATACAGCAAGAAAATTGTTGAAAGTTATTTTCCATGTATTATTCAGGGGTCGATTGGTAGTGGCTCCATCCTCCACTAGGGGGCTTTCGCGCTCTCTCCTTATTGCATTAAACTGCTGCATGAGAGAAGTGCAGTAAACCCCTCTCATTATTCTGTCTCCCCTATTTTAAAGGGTGTAATAATAACAATTTGGCGCCAACACACAGGTAACAACGAACGTTTATATTGTCGTCTTTAGCTGACACAAACTCAAAATAGTGCCTGTATTTCTAGTTAGAAAATGCACATCTCTCTCCTCCCTCCATTGTTTATGTTTGTGTTGCTGCGTGGTGTGATACATGAGAGGTAACTCCCCGAGACACAAGAGGAAAGCAACGATATGTCTTTTTACTAAGTAAAATGACAAAAATAGTAATGTGCGATAAGTAACTTGGATAAGTAACTTCAATCTGATTACTGGATTGAAAATAGCAACATGTTAGATTAGTCGTTCCTGAAAAAAGGGTCAGATTAGAGCAATTTGCTACGAAATACCACGTTGCTGATGTCACTGGTCACAGTAGAAGGCTGGAGTACAAACTGTTTGGAAATGGCGAGTAATGGGCAGCAACAGTTGCTTATGTCTGGTCGCTAACCCTAACCCTTTCCTTCTTGGCACCATGTTACCACATACTTGTTTGACTTGCTGTGAGTTTTTCATGTGACTGTATAGACAGTCAGGCAAACGTTGTTTTTCCATAAATGTACACTGGGTTGCTTAGGATCTTTACCTCCCTGTGACAGGCTCACACTAAATTGGTTTGACAGGTAAACTGAATGACATTATCATAACAGGGAGACTCAATGACTAATATGCCCTTTTAAAAAATGCTCCCCATTTCTATAGGCACAAGCCCCCATGCCCCCACCAGCATCCGCGTTGCAACCTCCTCCACCTGGGCCAACGTGTCCTGGGAGGCAAGTTATGACGGAGGCTTCCAGCAGACATTCTCAGTCTGGTACGGCCATGTGTGAGTCATCCCAGCATGCTTTGCTTCCTGCTTTTTCTTCTTTCATCATGTCCTTATTTTGTTGCTGGGTATGTCTTTTCTAGGGTTACGTTCAGAGCAGTTGTAAAACCGCAGAAATGGAAAAGTACAAGGAAATCCAGTTTCAGTGAGTTTTTAAAGACAAAAAAGATCATTGCAACCTAACTGAACATGACCCAACTCTATCCTGCTGCTGCCGCTGCATTGCTCTGCTTGACTGTGTAAAAGGGCCTCAGTTGAAATGTTTGTTATAGTTAATTCACGAATACATTGTGTGATACAATAATAATCTGTGCAAGCGAATGCAGTATGAGGAGCAAGTTGATCATAAGATGAAATTATTCCATTCAAATAAAGAAAGGTCACAGTTTACTTTTGACATCATGCTCTTTGCATAAGCTCTCATTCAATGTGATATCGAAAAGCTGCAAACTGTTAGTGAAGGAATAATGTTTACGATCCATAGTTTTTCCTGAATCAACACTAGGAAAGGAGTGTGAATAAGGGATTTCACTGTAAACTGGTGTGGTACTGGCTCAGTGTTCATTCGCTGATTCCTTCACCAGTAACTTGATTAACTTTCACTAATCTCACCCCCTTTTCCTGTATATCAGGCTCTTTTGGGAAAGTAAAAGCGCTCACTCTGTCCTTGATTGCATTGCCAGTAAGCCTCTACACATCTGCTCAGAAATTTCTTTTTGGTCTACAGTCAATCTGATTTGTGTTTACAACACTTAGCAGTGTAAATCAGTTGTTCTGTACAATACGCCATTACTCAGTATGTTAGCGGATATTTAGTTTTATAAAGGCTTGCCCACAATTACTCTTATATTGTCAGAAAAGTGCATTCTGAATGTCTATTAGTATTTATTTATATCACTACTATCAAGTTTGATAGGTTTTGTTCCACCAAAATAAGATGAAATAGATCCTTCAACCAAATAAAATCCTTCTTAGTAAAGAGGGTGCTAGCCTAACTACTGAAAATAAAGTAACCAAAAAAAATCTCTCTAAACTTTAGAAGAGGATTAAGTCAGTGTAAGCTAATTCCTGTTGTCATGATACTGATTGTAAAATGGGTTGGAGCCAAACATTGTCAGTGTTAAAAATCCTTGTTCCGGCCCCATCCACGCAAGATGATTTTAGGTGTACGTTTTTTGTCGTTTTTTGTCGTTTTTTCTGGTCACACCAGATCACCAACGGATCTGGTGTGACCAGAAATTATTATTTTTGAAACCGGGTTCCAGAGTGGATGAATTTCATGTTTCTGCGTGACCATCTTTTTTTAAACGATGACTATGACGCTCCATCTCATGCGCCTCGCTCTCACAAACAATAAACATGGTGCTGTTTGAGTTTTTTGTGTCGTTCTCTGGCAGTGTTACAGCGCCACCAACTGGCCTGACATACCTACTACAGCATTTTCTGCAGCACTCCATCCTGTCACGTAGATGCTCATCTTTTCTTAACCGTTTACAAAATATACCATGCTCATCTCCATGTGTACAGGGCTTCAGTCTCAAGTTGTGATGTTAGGATTAAATTCAGTGTTAATGATAAAAAAAAAAGATCAACTTCCATTTGAAATGCTAATATAATATTATATAGTATACTGTTTTTTATTTTTTGTTAGATGGTAGATATTGATTCCTAAATACTCCTCGTTCTGATTGGGTTTTAGCCTGACTCCCTCATGAAATGTTCTCCTGAGTTCTCTTAACTTAGAGCATGCAGACTACTGTGTATGACAGGTATGATGCTGACAACTCATAAGTAAACCACACAACCTTCACAGACAGAACCAAAAAATTGTTTTTATGGATCAATGGCATTCATTTGAGATGGTGTGGAAGAGTTAAGGAAGCCATGTCTTCCTTAACTCTTCCAATGGACAGAAGATGATTTAATTGATCACAGACTGAGCTCTCTGCCTCATTCACAACATGAACTGTGAGCAAAACATTTTGCTTGGTAGTGAGGGCCGTAAATAGCTAGCTCATTATTGCTGTTGCTGCTATTGGACAGTGACTCAGTTTAACTTCAGTGTCTCCAAAATCTGAACGTCCTCCAAATGAACTGAGTAATATGACAAAGAACAAAGTGGTCATATTTCCCTAATTATTCTAAGCATTTAGACTATCAACATTGTAACACAGTATGTTTAGCTATATTTATGTGATATTTTCTAAAAAAAAAAAAAAAAAAAAAAAAAATCCTAAGCAGTAATGGTAAGCTACAGTGCATGATAATCAGCTTTGAATTGTAAGAAAAAAAAGATATTTTAAGTATGAGGTGGTAGAGGTGATAATTCCTGATTCAGATGTGCTATAAAAAAATCAGTCGAATCCTAATTTTATTCTGATCACAGCCACTCATCGTGTTGTATTAATAAAGTGAAATAAGCAGAGAGCAGAACAAATAGGAAAACAAGCAGACAGCGGCTTTAATTAAAGATATTCATTCTGACAGCAAGCCTGTGTGATCAGACTGTAGTCCTGCTGTCATTTAGAAGTGCCTTCAAAGCGTCAGTGATTAGTTGCTGTGGATGGATCCTACACAGCTGACATTGTCACACTGCTTGATAAAAGATATACAGTGACTTGCAGAAGTATTTGTACCCCTTGAATGTTTTCTTCTTTTTTTCATGTTACAACAAACTATACAGTGCCTATAAAAAGATTTAACCCTTTTTATTGCTTCTAGAAATCAATCACGATCAATAAAATATTCATTTCATAACTTGTTGATGGATGTAACTGAACTCCAGAGGATGTTCAGTGCCTTGGAGATTTTTTTGCATCCATTCCCTGACATATACTTTTCAGTAACCTTTTCTCTGATTTGCTTGGAGTGGTCTTTTGCCTTCCTGCTGTAATGGTAGCCAGGAATCCTGATTAACCAGTGAATGGAGCTTCCAGACACACGTGTGTTTATACCACAATCACTGGAGACTCACTCACTGCACTCGAGTAATCTCCATTCCACTCATTGTGAGACTACTCACACCAGTTGGCTGGACCTCTGTTGAATTATGCCAGTCACTTTAAAGGGGTGAATAATTGTGCAATCACCTTTTTTTTATGTTAAATATGTTTATTTAATTGTCATTATTTTGTAGAAATCAGTTTTCAATTTGACATTAAAGATAATTTTTGTTTTTTTTGTCAGGAAAGCCAAATTTTGTTCATCAGGATTAATTTGTAAAAGCAATAAAAAGGGTAAAACATTCAAGGGTGTGAATACTTTTTATTGGCACTGTAAATGTATTTTATTGGGAATTTATGCATCAGACCAACACAAAACAGTGTATTATTGTAAAAAGTCTCCTAGGATGAATGCTTTGTAATACCGCCTTTAGCTGCAGTTATAGCTCCAAGTCTTTTGGGGTATACTATATATGTATGAGAATTTGACATGTTACGTATGAAATTTTAGCCCATCTTTCAGTACACGACACTGAAGCTCAGTCAGATTGGATAGAAAGTGACATCAATTTTCGTGTCTTTCCACAGATTCTCAACTGGATGTAGTTGTGGACTTTGCCTGGGCCATGATAATACATGAATATAATACATGAATCATTTTTGATCCAAACCATTCCTTTGTAACTCTGGCTGTGTTTTTAGGATCAATATCCTGCAGAAAGATGAGCCTCTGCCACAGTCTCATGTCTTTTGCACCTCTAACAGGTTTTCTTCCAGGATTTCCTTGTATTCACCTCTATCAATCTTTCAACCAACTTTGACTAGATTTCCTGCCCTTGCTAAGGTAAAGCATCCCCACAGTGTAATGCTGCCACCACCATGGGTGGTGTGTTTATGGTGATGTACTGTGGTAGTTTTTTTCTCTTATGCCTTCCTTTTAACATTTTTTTCATATTGCCATTCCTCCATTAGTCCATATTTCAGTAGAGTACCAGACCAATTTTTCACCTTCCTATAGATTCTCCCACCTGAGCTGTGGTTCTCTGCAGCTCCGCCAGAGTTACCATGGGCTTCTGGGCTGCTTTTCTGATCAATGCTCTCATTGTTCTCCCCGTCAGTTTAGGTGACTAGCCATGTTTTGGTAGGTTTACAGTTGTGCCATAATCTGGCATAACACTTTATCAGATTAAAAGGGTGATTTTAATTACTATCTGTCTAATTAAAGCTCTGGGCTTTAATTAGACAGATAGTAAAGGGGACTGAATGTAAATGTATGCCATTCTTCTGATTTTCTTTTGTGAAAAAAACTATGTATGATTTTCCTTCTATCTTACATTTATTAACTACTTTGTGTTGGTCTATCACAAAAAATCCCAGTGAAATGCTTCGAAATGTGTGGTTGTAATGCAAGAAAAGATGGAAAAGGTCAACAGTTATGAATACTTTTTCAAGGTACTCTAATAAATGCGCCGTAGAAATGTAATCATTTTCAGCAACACATTTATAACCTTTGTAAAAAAATCCTTCTGGCAGGGTTTAGCTCCTGTGGTCATATAAGTAGAACCTGCAACCCTGTATTTTGTTGCAACAAAGAAGTGTTGTAGATACAGTTGTAAAGCTATTGCATGTGTGTAATTGTCTGCTTCAGTTGGTGATGAAGATCGTTCAGTGTGAGTGTATGGCATGGCCAAACTGCAAACTGCAAAGCTAAATGCAGCATGATGCTGATACTATTAACTGGATCCCATGTTCTGAACCATCAAGAATAAAATGTAATGTTTACTGAAATGCTGTAGCAATTAACAGCAGAAAGAAAGAATCTTCCAACATAACTGACTGATTTGTTGCCCAGGCAACTGCAAGCTGAAGCTAAGCCCAGCAGTTTACAGTTAGGGACTAAAAGACAAGCTTAGTGTGAACAAGCAGGGGCCATGCTGCCTATAGTATATAGCAAACTGATCATGCTATATTGAATAAAGGAGGCAGACATAATGTGTTGCACATAGTCTACCTTGGATGATGGAAGTTGGATCTCTAACATCACACCCAACCTAACCATGTTCCAGATGCACGTTAAACAATGATCAGATTTGCTTTTTCCTGTACTTATTGTCCAAGAAAACTGCTATTAGCTATGGAAGTTGATAAGTGTGTACAGTAACTATAAAAAGTATGCACCGTCTTGGATGTTTTACTCTTTTTGTTGCTTTTACAAATCAATAATGAGAAAATAAAATTTGGCTTTTTGACAAAAGAAATGTACAAAAACAACTTTAATGTCAAACTGAACACTGATTTCTACAGAAAAATGACACATAAACAAAAATATTAAACTTAAAATAAATGATTGCATAAATATTCACCCCCTTCAAGTCTGTTTTAAACAGATGCACCTTTGGCAGTCACAGCACAGAGTCTGTGAGGACAGGTCTCTGTCTCAGTCAGGCTGCACATCTGGACACTGCAGTTTTCCTTCATTCTTCCTGCTAAACAGTTCCACCTCTGTCAGGCTGTGTGCAGATCTGCTGTGAACAGCCCTTTTCAAATCCAGCCACAAGTTCTCTATGGGATTAAAGTCTGTTGAATTAGATTAGTCACTTTGAAGTAGGTGAATATTTCTACAGTTACTTATTTTATGTTGGATATTTTTATTTAATTGTCATTATTTTGTAGTAATCAGTTTTTACTTTGACATTAAAGGTTGTTTGACATTTTGTTGAGCATGGCTGATTTGTAAAATCAATAAAAAGGGTAAAACATCCAAAGTGGTGAACACTTTTTATAGCCCCTGTATATGGCAGCTCTTTTGGATTTTGCGTTCATGGGTAAGGATCTTCTTATTTCTGATCACAGAGCTGTAACACACCAATAGGATAACATATTTTCAGATCCACTTTCCATGAACTACCCGAAACATGTAGTCATACCCAGTTTCTAAAGGTATTAATAAGTGTTAGGGACAAGTTGAAGACGCCTGCCAAGACATTTCATTTTTTCACTGTCCACTTCCTTTTTCATGTTTTCCTGTTTGTCCATTCACATTTGACTTCTGCTCAGGCTGAAGAGGGAGCGTTTAGGTCCACACGACTGGGTTTCCATACCAGCACCTGGAGGCCAGGACTGGATGGTGGTGCCGGGCTTGGAGCCAGAGACAACATACCAGTTTAGTGTCCTGGCCCAAAATAAGCTTGGCACAGGCCCCTTCAGCGAGGTCGTCACTGTGAACACTCTAGGTAAGTATAACAATCGCTCAATGGGAAAAGAAATCCAAAATTAATGTGACTTTGGAAGCTGGGTGAATTGAGTAACATGGTAAATCACTGTAAGCTGTTTTATCTTCAATGTTCATGAAGATTATCAAGTTTTTTTAATTAAAACACAAAGTAACAAACATTTCTGTTTGGTGTTGACATAAATCCCGAGTTAGCAAATCACAGAACTAAAGTTTCTAAGTAATATTTTAGTTCAAGGAGGCATATAATACCCCAGATTCACAATTCAGTACATTTTCAGAATTTTTACATCCATGACTTTCAGATGATTTGGTTTAAATAAGGGAGACATTAGGCGCAGTGGTTTCAGCTCTTTCTCTCTCTCTCTGTTCACACAACTCCCATCCAGAACCTCCATTCTACAAGGTGTAGGCCTGGGTGACAAAGTGGGAATCAAGATTTTGGGGAGACTGAATTTACTATGGAATTACAGTAGAAATGGGTCTGTATTACCAAAAGGAATCTTTCATGCTTGATGTTGCATTCATAGCTGCAAAGTGCAGTTGATTGTCC
The DNA here is from genome assembly GCA_014839685.1 of Anableps anableps. NCBI lineage: Eukaryota > Metazoa > Chordata > Actinopteri > Cyprinodontiformes > Anablepidae > Anableps > Anableps anableps. Next base: position 2,581,111 of record CM026078.1, on the reverse strand, counting down.
ACAACTTAGAGCCATGATGAAGATCTATGATTAGATTTACGATTAATAATGGTTTACAGTTTCATTTTCTACAAATGCTTTATTTTTGCTTGATTAAAATGTTGCATATTTAGCATATTATTTAAGAGATCAAAATAAATGTCTTACAAAATGATTTTTTGAGTTTTAATTTTAAAATAATTGTGGCTCTTGAGTTCTCTCAATTTGACAATTTTGGCCCTGATGGCAAAAAGTTTGGAGACCACTGCAGTATAAGGTTGGTTTGATGATGGTAATGTTTGAAGGAGTAAAATAATTATGTTTCATGTTGCTGAGCATGTGACTGCTGTAGGAACTAAAAGGCAGGATGTAGACATGTACCAGATTCATCACTGGTTAAAATGAAGCTCACATGTCTATTGGGTTCTAACCATAGGGCCAGACAAAGACCTAAAGCGTAGCTGCAAAAGTAAGTGAGGTGGATTAGCAGTGCTGCTAACAACTAATGGTGTCATCCAGGACATGTTACTGTGGAATATCTTCTCTGCTGCCCGGTTATTGAGCCGTTTAGCATGTTATGACGGTCATATATGACAGTAATGTCATACAGCAACAGTGTCTTCAGTCACAGGCTTCTTCAGATTTGTTGCAAGACTGACTGCAACCAGAGAGCCTTCCTGCCCACAGCATCACCATCCACAACAACTCGTTGAAGATACTTGGAGGATATGAGTTATGATAACATTTAATTTTCCTTTTGAGATAAATAAAATGTTCTTAAATTGAGCTGAATTGAATTTGAACTGAATTTGAGAGCAGAGACTTTGGATCAGTTTTTGGCCTGCTCTTAACCCAGGTCTGCCTTTTGGTGACTGATTGAACAGCCCTTTGATACCATACAACAATCTAAACACAAATTTACAAATTTACTTCATACACCCCATAAAAAAGCATCCTGTTCCCAGTCTAAGGAATATTTTTTGTAAAATATTCATTTAGGATTTCTGTTGTGTAGATTCAGAAATATAGCAGCTTTTTAACATCTTAAAACCTGCTGCTGTTCAGCCCTCTTTATTTTGTAAAATAAGTCAAAGATTCCATCATGTTTAAGGAGCGATTATCAGTAACAGTTATAAAAGCTAACTTAAAGCCTTTAGCTGTTATGGGTTTAGGTTGGTTATTTCAGCTTTGAGGTGAGGGACATTAATGTTGCTCAATCTAAGTGTAAATGAAGCTGTCACAGATTATTATGCAAAGATAAGTGACACGCTGAAAATGGAGATAACTATCCACGCTGCACCACTTTCTGTGTGAGCCAAGGTGGAGAAACACAGAGGTCAAAGCTTTCTGCTGCTTGATTGCTCCTGGTCTCTCTCTCTCTCTCTTTCTCTCTCTCTCACACTTAAAAGCATTCCATCTTTCATTTCTAAGAAAAAAATAACCTTCCAACACATTCCATATGTCTTGGTTCTACTTGAGAAGGAACCAGTTGAACTGGTAGATAAGATGAAAATCATTTCTCAGCTTTTTTGGCCTTTAAACAATTTTATCGCAGGCTTTTGAAGTGGAGCTGTGATTCTAAACACTTGGTCTTGTAAAAATGCAAAGCAAAGCAGCTGTTTGAATTTTTTAAATAGTGAAAGTATTGAAGTTTACATGTTTTACTTTGAAGAATATACACTTAGTGTAGGATATTCTGTGGTCTTGCAGAAGTATTCACACCCCTTGAACTTTTCTCATGTCATTCTACAACCAGATACCACAGTTGAGTTTATTGGGATTTTTGTGCTAGACCATGACAAAGGAGTGCAATACTGTTACATGGAAGAGAAATATTACATGGTTTTCATATATATATATATATATATATATATATATATATATATATATATATATATATATATATATATATATATATATATATATATATATATATATATATATATATACGCTGCTCACAAAATTAAAGAGAACACTAAAATAGCATCCTACATCTCAATTAATTAAATATTCTCATTCAAAAACTTTATTATTAACACATTGATTGAGAAGAACATAACACAAAAATTATCAATGTAAATCAAAATTATTACACCATGGAGTAAAGGATGGATTTGGATTTGGATTCATACTCAATATGAAAGTGGAAAATAACATGACAGGCTGATTCAGTGTCAGTGAATATTCCTCAAGACAAGTCTAAATGAGGCTCAGTAGTGTGTGTGGCCTCCACGTGCCTGTATAACCTCCCAACAACGCCTGGCCATGCTCCTGATGAGATGGTGGATGTTCTCCTGAGGGATCTCTTCCCAGACCTGGATTAGAGCATCAGTTAGCTCCTGAACAGTCTGTGGTGCGACATGGCGTTGGTGGATTGACCGAAACATGATGTCCCAGATATGCTCACTTGGATTCAGGTCTGGGAAACGGGCAGGCCAGTCCATAACATCAATGCCCTCATCATGCAGGAACTGCTGACACACTTCAGCCACATGAGGCCCAACATTGTCATACATAAGAAGGAACCCAGGGCCCACTGCACCAGCATGTGATCTCACACTGGGTCTGAGGATCTCACCCCGGTACCTTATGGCAGTCAGGGCACCTCTGGGTAGCATATGGAGGGCTGTGCGGCCATCCAAAGACCCAGGCAGGCCTGGGCCTGGGGGAACTTGGGCCCTGGCGGGGGTTTTCTAATAACAATGGGAGGCAAAACACTAATGGTAGGGAGGTTTTGTTTTTGTTTTTTTTTACCATTTCATTGCAGGTTCTCTCCCATTTAGGGTGAGTACTCTGCTAGCAGGGGGGTGGTCTATGGGAGAAGGTGAGCTGAACTCAGCCTGGGTTAAAAATAAATAAATGAAGTATGGTGTGCATTAGTATGCATTCCCACAGGTGGATCCTCCCACCGATGTGTTATTAGTTTTCTTCCACATTTTCTTGCAGGCCAGAAATAAGTTTGCTGATCTGACTAGAGCACCTTCTGTCACAAACTTCTGAAAGATCACTTATGGCTTTCTTTCAGCAATATCTTCCTTTTTTCCTCTGTTCAGTAAAGGCTAGATATCTGGAGCACATGACTAATGTTATTCTGAACAGATGCTCCCACCTGGGAAGTGCATCTTTGCAGCTCGTTCAGAGTTATCATGTGCCTCTTGGCTGCCTCTGTGATTAAAGGGGCAGTATTATGTAAAATTGAATCAGAAAACAGTTAATCTTTCTATGTAATTTTTATTCTCTAATTAGAGCACACCATCAAGCAGACAGCCCCCCCTGTCCCCTTCCCTCCTCCCCACAGCTGATACACCGACTAATTTAAGAGCTAAGTCACACTAGCATGTCTGGCTACTCCACTTGAGAAGAGGATGGCTACTAAAAAGCGGAGCTGTTCTGTCCGAGGATGTTCAGAAACGGATGGAAGTTTCCATTTACTCCCGAAGGATGAGAGAATCAGAGAAGAGTGGCTGAAGTTCATTTATGAGGAAGTACCACGCAGTTATAACTCCAGTTTGAGATGATATTCAGCGCATTTTACTGAAGAGTTTCCCAAATGTGGTTGTAGCCAGTCAGAGTGAAGTCAACCAGGTAGAGCCACATATCATTACCGTACCCAACCTTTTTACCGAGGAGGGAAATCTGGCCAAAACAACCCCCTACAAGAGGTGACGTTATTTCTTTATGAATTTTTTTATATAGTTTTTTGGTAACAAAGGTACTTGTTTGTGTTATAAAATAATTCTATGTGGCTGAAAAACACATAATACTGTCCCTTTAATGCTTTTCCTGTTCAGCCTGTTAGTTTAGGTGGAAGACCATGTCTCAGTTGGTTTGCAGTTGTCCCATCCTATTTCCATGTTCAGATGACAGATTAAACAGCACCCTTTCAGATGTTTAAAGTTTGAGATAATGTTTTTTTTTTTTTTGTGTGTGTGTGTGTGTGTGTGTGTAAAAATTCATGCATTATTTTTCTTCAACTTCACTATTATCCACTATGCTTTCTTGGTCTGACACATGAAATCCCAATAAAAATATGACGTTTGTGGTGGAAAAGTTCAAGGGGTCGGTCCAGATGCATTGAAATGAACCTGTACCATACAGCCAAACCAGAAGCCAACTTCAACCTTCTCTTGTTTCATGATTTGTGGAACATACAGCTAAGACCTAACTACTGTACAAGCATTTTTATTATGTTTTGTAATGAAATGTCCAAAATTTTAAGAAAACAGAAATTTTACTCTAGAAAAATCTTTAATATTAAATCAAACCATGTATCCACATTACAATCCTGATTTGCTCTTTCAGTATTTCCTACAAGTACCCCTGAACCATTGGTGCTGCTTACCCCACCACGGTGCCTCACAGCCAATCGCACGCAGCAGGGAGTCCTGCTCACCTGGATCCCACCTGCCAATCACACAGCACCTATCCAGCATTATGTAATGGAGTTCCGTCTGGGGGAACGATGGGAGATCTTGGATGACAGCATTCCTGCGGGAGAGTTGGAACTGCTTGCCCGAGACCTTATCCAGGTAGAACGCAGCCCAGTCACTTGGTTAAATATGCTAGTTCCACATCTGGAACGTACAGTTGTTCCTAAATGTTTTGACGGTGACACAAATGTGCTCTGTGGCCCAACGGTTTTGGATTTTTATTATACATGTATTTATTCTATCTTAAAGAACAATTGTAAACTATTTCAGAAAGAACACATTTTACGTGTTTACTGTTGTTCATAAATTCTACCGTTTACTCTGATATGGTTAATATCAACTTCTGGTCCAAATGCTGACTGGTGGTGATATATTGTTGTCTATTTAGTGCTTAGAGTTAATCACAGTTTTTTTGGGTTCTCTTTCTTCACCTTCCTTTTGTGAAATGACCACATGTCCTCAACGAGATTAAGATCCAAGGATTTGGCCACAGATCTTTGAGTCACCTTATTAATCATTTTTGCCTTGTACAATGTTGCTCAATCATGCTCAAAAACATAGATCTTTGTTGGTGTTCTTGGGCTGAATTGGAAGGAAGCCCAGTTCCTTGGATAAGAAGCAAACCCCATCAATGAATGGTATCAGGATAACTCATGGTTTGGCTCACTCTTTCGTCTTTGATTTTTAAGAATTCCTCAAAGAAAATAACTTTGCACCAGTCTTCTGATGTCCTTCCTTGTCCTTCTAACAGAAAACATAATTTCAGTCTTTTTTTGATGTTTCCTGCAGTAAAGGGCCTTCCTGTTGCCTTTCTTGTCAAAAAGACCGTGATCTAAATGTCTTTATCTTCCTGTGTATTCAGTTCAGTTCAGATCAGGTTAATCGATATCCCAAAGGGAAGTTGGTTTGCGGCAGGCATCATAAATACGAACAGAGAATACATCCACGAAAGACATCACATTCAGTCTGTCACGAATATGCCCTACTACTCTCAAATGCTTGTACATCATAGCACATGATAACCTGAAGGCATTTCACATTGCGCATTAAAGTAGGGCTGAAATGATTAATTGGATTAATCATGATGAATCGATGATTGAAATAATCATTAACGAATTTAGTAATTAGTTAATCATTAACTGGAGTATACAAACTCACAAAAAGAACAATATAACTAAGCCATGAAAAAATATATACATTTTGCATTTAAGATTAAAAAACCTTTGTCTATAATTATATTTTATTCAAAACTCCTAAAGTGACATAGTTGTAGCTTCAACTGTTTCAATGTCTGTAAAAAAAAATCTCCTATTAAACACCTTTTGCTATCCAATTATTAATCAGTTAATCCAAAAATAGTCAACAGATCAGTCCTACACTGTACTGATGTTAAGTGAAGCAGAAAGAGCAGAGCTTTTCACTTGCTGATGATGAAAGTATTTCTTTAGCTGCAGATGCATCCTTTGCTACAAATGACCAAGAGTACACTAAAGGAATGCTGTTTTTGCATTTTAGGCAATGATTTAGGGTTTTCTCTACATGTAATTGATTGTGGTGTAATTGATTGAAAGCGACTTTGGGCTTTTTTTTTTTTTTTTTTCTTAATCGTTTGCGATTCTTATGAGTTGCAGGTTGCAGTTTTTTGGGCTTTGAATGCTAAGTTGATTATTTGGGCTCGGCTTTCTTTCTAAAAAAAAAAAGCCCTTTGATTTTCTCCCAGCTCCCCACAATAAAGCAAAACACTAATGGTAGGTAGTTTGCAGCGGTGTAGTCTATGTGATGCACAGGTATGCGCTGGATAACCACTTTTAAATGTCTTGGATGTCCATATACTCACTTAAAATAAGCAGAGATAGGTATCGAGTCCCAGGATTTGCATGACATCCAGGTAGTTTTAGTCAGGCTCTCCCTGTCCTCTGTCCATCTTTTCCGGATTATTCCCCACCCCTTTGTCTTTGTTAACGTCATGGTAATATTTGCAGTGAATGAAGTCTATCACCTACACTAAGAGCTGGACAGCACAATAAACGTGCAAACAGCCATGAACAACTGTGTCCGTAAAGGTGCATAATCAAACACCATTGTCATCAATAATATAAAAGTTAAGTATCACAAATCTGCACAGCAGCCATCTGAGGTGTTGAGTGTTGTGTACGCTGACTGCAAATGCAGGAGCGTACCCAGAACCTGGAGGTTGAGGGGCTTTCTGTTAGTGACAAAAAAAAAAAAAAAAAATCATGCCCATGTAAAAATTAGCTTTATTAAAAACCTGAGAATTAAAATCTTATTTAGAGTTTTCCAGAAAATAGTGGCACACATACAAAACCACATTTTCATAATACAGTGCCTTGCAAAAATTTCTTAAGTATTTTTTTTCTGGACTGTTGTAATCAAACTATTTTCATCGTCATTGATCTCTGCTGATTAGTTGTATAAAATATATTAGTGGATCAATAGTGGATATTTGGCTATTTAATTTCAGTTACATCTTATTTTTACTATAAATGTATACATTTATACTGTTTACAAGTGGCCTCTGTTTTACACAATGTGATGGGTTGCCACTTGGACTTCTTTTGGGCTTGTTTTCATAGAGCTGGTTGCTTGTTGCTCTTGCAGGATTTGGCGAGGAAAACTAGAGACGACAGTCTGAAGTAGAGAGAGAGAAAAGCTTTTGGACTTTGATAACTGCAGCTGAACTTTTCACGGTGAAGTTGTTGGTGATCCAGAAAACTGTGCTTTGAGCTGCAATATTATTAGCAGCAGTCAACTTACAGGTCAGGCCATTTTCATACAAAGGGATTATGGCTGCATGACAAGACTTTTAAACACATCTGTGCTTCTTTTATAGCAACCAGTCTGCTAATTAGATTGAGGGACTCATTTCAGCCCGACTCATTTAGCTGAGCCTTTTGTTCCAGAGCAAAATTTAGTGTCATAAATTCAACTTTTTAAGCTAATGAAGCTTTTTGTAGTGAATAAATATACTAAATGTAAACTTCCTGAAGTCAGAAAGTTTACAAAGCACAGCATCTGTGTGACTGCATCTAGAAGTAGAACGTATGATGTAGGAGCCTATATAAAGTACAGTAGCTCTGTACATTTCATATGCTGATCACTAACTAGCCTCATATGTCAGCACACCACAAATAAAACATCTTCATTAACACTATCATGTTCCGTGCAATAATATGCTGTCACCTTCAGCATGGTTGTCATAGTAACAGGGCAGGTGTGCACAAGCTGATTAGGCTGACTTTGTGGGTTTCTGTGTTTTGGTTTAGTTCTGTGTCAGTATGAAATGTGCAGGGAAACTATAGATTTTATATCTGTAACACATAATACTAAAACATAAAACTGATAAATGCATTTTAAAGAAGATGCTAAAATTAAAAAATCAAACAATAAACCTTAAATCCATTTGCGCTGAATCTAAATCTGATGTGCTGATTTATGTGCTCTGACAAAATGATTGATTTCTTTGGTTTTCTCCAGTCTGGCAGCCCACCGCTGCTGTGACATGTTTGAGCATCTTTCTTTAATCTAACTACCACTTTCAGGTCCACAAAAGTGCTTCTATCTCTCTTTGCTCTTCCCCCAAACACCCACACACTTCATCTCTCCTGTTCTCTCAGTCAAACTCACACATTACACCTGGGTTATATAACTTTGCTGCTGCAGATTTCTTCCTCTGTGGTTAAAACACTTTAACCACGAGGTTTGTTCAGTCTCTATATTTGTATATGTGTGAAAGTGAATGTTTGCTCTGATCATGTTCCTCAATCTGTTCATCTGGTCATCTCTGCTGACAGCTCAGTGTGAAGTCAGCTGCACTGCAAAGTGTCTGGAAGCAAGCAGTAAACATGAGGACCTTAGATCTTCAAGTTCAGCAAGATTAAATATGTTCTGTACTTCCATGTCTGTTATGTGGACTTATGGTTCATCTGCTTGTTTTATTTAAACTTATTTTCTCCCCCAGAGTGTCATTAGCACCGCTTCATTCTAGATGCTTTGCATGAAGCACCCAGAAGAAATGGACTGATGGATGTAACTTGGTACACATGCAGACCAGTGATGGGTGTGTAAAGAAGCTGGAACATCAACAAAAGCCTCTATGGGATTTCCATTGTGGCATCACTATTGTCGTGTTATGAGGCTGTTGCTGTGGAGTTGGGCAGCCAATCGAAACACTGAGTGAAGGTCAGCAGATATGCACTGGACAGCATTATCAACACATGATGGAGTCTGCTGATGGTCATATTGTGGATTTGCTTGACTGTCATTCAGGGATCCCTGGCACTGTGATGTCTATATGCAACACATGCTGGGTAACTGAACAGTAAAACTACTGAGTGGCAAAAAAAACTCAAACTCAACCCATATTGGCCTCCACCAAGTCCTGGTAATGTTGGATGATGCATGTAGGAGACATTTTCTCTTGCTGTTGACCTTCACTTGCTCCTTTGGCTGACAGATTCCTGCAACATATAACCGAGTTAACTGCAGTGTCTGTCATTAATTAATCACATTTTAATCGAAAACCATATAGACTAAATAATCAACATTTTCAATTCAAAAACCCTTTTTGCTGCTAAATTATTTAATAAATAAAGATATTTATTATTTTTAATCTGGAATTTACTTTATTTAAGCATCAGACTGATGGAAAGTGCTATTATACCCATTTAGCTTTCAAGTGTTTCAGGAACCCTGATCATTCATGTAGCTTCTCTGAAAAAATACTTCTTTAGAAATGTGGACGTTGACATTAGCTTTGGGGACGTCTGTGCTGCTGCAACATGGTTAGCACTGAGATGCTATTTTAGACTTGAATAGCTTCACTGATAGCCCAACTCCTTTTTGCACAACTTGCACACAATGTTCTTTTCCAGCGTCCCAACAGATCATTTTTTGAGGCAAAAATTAACCCCCAGTGGGCCAAGAGAAGCAGCTTAGTTGTCCATCGTTGTTGTTTGTGGATGTCGCTTATGTGTCAGATTTACTTGTGCACCAGAAATGCATGAATGCAAAGGTTCTGCTTGGAACTTTTGTATGTTCAAAAAATAAGTAAATAATTGCGATTAAATTTTTAACTCATTAAAATCTATGTATATATGCACACATATTCATGTCTGTTCTGGACTATTTACTTACCCACTGATTGTGGACCAAAGATACATCCTGTTGGTGTAAATTATGGGCAAAAAGAAGATGATCAACTCTTGGAGGTCACTACCTGAGCACACCCCCCCCCCATTTAGCATCACATATACAATAAAGACAGCAGATGGCGTTAGGTACCTTGGTACCGCAGAGGATAGTGAGGGGAGCTAAGAGGCTGATTGGATTGTCCCTAGATCCTACTGGATCTTTTTCAGGAATGGGGCTCTGAACATGAGTGTGTGTGCATGGTTGTCTGCCCTGTGTTGCCCTGTGATGGACTACTGACCTATTCTCACCCAGTAACCACTGGAGTCAGGCCCCAGCCCCCCCATAACTGCATGGATGAAGCTGGTATAGATGATAGATGGATGGATGGATGAAGGGATGGATGGCTCTGAAGATTTCATGGACTCCCCCCCCACCTATGAAATTTTTGAACTATTAGCCTCAGACTTTCTGCCTCAAACGCTGAACTGCAGTTAAATTGATGTACTTTATATTATTACATTTAGTTTATCTAATGTTTGTTTGTCTGTCTCTGCTATTTATCTTCCTAGTGAGTTTTCATACTAATGTTGTTTTGTTTATTTAAGGATCCCCATTAGTTTCCACCATTGTGGAAACTATTCTTCCTGTGTTATAGATCCTTAATAATTTTGGTCTAATTTTGTTCTACGCTAGTCATTATACTATGAAATAACAAATATTTAATTTGAGTTAATAGACTGACCCTTTTAGTTTTTGTCTCATCCTGATTCATGGACATGTGGTGGCGGTGGGGAGTTGGAGGGGTGTATATTATTATCTTTTGCAAAGAGAGCTTCCTCAGAGTCTTTTCAGGTGGCTGTATTTTTATCTCTGTGGTTGTTTAATATAGAGAGACGTTTCATTGAAAACTAAATAGATACTGATTTTAATAAATTATTAAGATATATTCCATGATATCAGTAAATGTCCACATGAAATAAAACAAAAATAAATATTTCAAAAAGAAATGTTTGCCTTTTTTATTTTTTGTTTATTTCAAGATTTTTTTTTATTATTGATTTCAAGATTATTTTTTAAATTTATTTCAAGATTTATTTATTTCAAGATTTATTCATTTATTTCATCATGGTTTTTATTTTGAGACACTTTTATTTTGTAAAGCTACTTTACATATTTCATGGACTTTTATTTTTTTAGCTCTGTTTTTCTTTCAGGCTCTTTTGATTTCATGTTCTTACATTCAAATGAGGGGGCGGCGTTTTCTCTGCGGGACGGAGCTGCCGCTGGTCGGACTGCAGCGAGCTGAGAGACCGCGAACCTCCGTGCTTCTGGATGAGGGCGGAACATGCGAGGCTGCGAGCTATAAGGGCCTGAACTGACCTACCGGTGTCGTGACGAGGTAGTTGTCCCTAACAGAGTGCTCCCTGCGTCGACACGAAAGGCCTTGCTTTCCCTTGTAAGCGGGAGAGTTAAGCTAAACTCATGTGCTCTTGTTTTGAAACGCACGGTTCTTCCGGGGTAGTCATTGCCTCGACCGGGTTGTGTTGATATGAGCGGGTTGTGAAGAGCTTTTGATTAAACGGAGACAAGTTCCTTTAGTACTCCAAAGATAGTCCACCTCTTTCATTGTCCTGGGACGTCAGTTCAGGCCCTTATAGCTCGCATGTTCCACCCTCATGCAGATGCGCTGAAGTTCGGGGTCTCTCAGCCCGCTTCACTCTGACCAGCGGCAGCTCCGATCCACAGAGGAAACTCCGCCCCCTCATTTGAATATAGGAATATGAAATAAAACAGCCTGAAATGAAAACGGAATTAAAAAATAAAGTCCATGAAATACGTAAAATAGCTTTATAAAATTCGTGTCACAACATATGAAATGAATAAACAATTAAATAAATAAATACATTTTGAAATAAAAAATTGTGAAATAAATGAATCTTGAAATAAATAATAATAAAAAATAAACAAATAAGGTTAAAAAAAGTAAATATTAATCTTGTTTTATTTCATGGGGACATTCATTTATTTAATAAAATATTTATTAATACCCTATTAATAGCAGTATTTATTTATTTAATTTGGAATGAAACAGCTCTCCATAGTTTTAAGTCTTTAGTCTGCTCAGTGCAGCTTATTTGAAAATCCTGATGATTCCTCTGTTCTGGTCCTCCCAGGAGGCTTGGTATGAGTTTCGCATCATAGCCGTCATGGATGACATGGTCAGCGAGCCTAGTAACGTAGTGGGAGTGTCCAGCACAGGTAAGCTCTCACATGATGTAATGCATGAGAATTTTATGTGGTTATTTCTGTATTCTCCAAGGCAACAGTATGCAGAACTGGAAGGATTTTGTACATACAGCAGAATCCACAGGCTGAGATCAAGGAGACCATTAGAAACTGTAATGTGGCACCATGGCTTTCATTCAGCACTGCCTCTGGCTGTAACTTGAGTGTAACATCAAGCCATCCTTGCAACTCTCTGAGCTGAAGATGGGTGTTGCTTAATGTATTAAACACACAGCACCTCCAACTTAACATTTTTGCTTTATCATCACTATTTAAATCAGGTTCCATCTACATGCACACTCCTTAGTGGCATTCTGATAAGTATGACATCATCAGACTACCTAGTAGCAACTTACTCTATGGGTTTATTCTCAAAAGTAGATGCAAAAAGAATTAAAGACCTATCTATTTTAGTTGCACCACTGATCTCTTTCGCTTACTGAAATCAAGCCTCTCAAAATGTGATGTTGCACCTCTGCGGAGGTCACTGAGTACACATCATTTGGTAAAACAGCTGTTAGCAGCTAATACAGAGATTGGTGTTGCTTTTATGTAAGTGCTCTGGTGCCCTCTACTGGTTATAGTTGGGAAGCTTTGAAGTAGTCGTGACTAAAACCTGCTAACAAGTCTTTGTTGATTTTTCCACATAACAACAATTTCTCCCCCCATATTTTTAGTGATTACAGAGGTGATCTGTGATGTTTGTGCTGATTCAGTTACAGACAACTTATTAGTCGACTAATTTAACCTCCTAGTCCAACATGCATCCACAACATCCAGCTAAACAGGTCAAAATCATACATACACAACAGAGAACGATTTAAGATGTTTGGAAATGTCACAGCAGAGGGAATGAAGGACCTGGAATAGTGATTAATTCTTATTGGGACTCCTTATGATATAGGCCTGCAGGCATAATGAGGCATTCCACAGAGAGAGAGAGGTTCTGATTGGCTAATCATTGTCCTAGCTTTCACATTCACTTGTTTCTTCCAAAGAGTGCATCACACATTCAACAAACTGACATCATTGACAAACAGTAAACCAACAAATAAACAAAAGGACAAAATGCTGTAAAATAATATTACAGACATAAAACAAGTTGAGAATCAAGAATGAAAAACACAGAATCACAGAAAAAATCTGGAATGTGAGTGCATCTGCTCTAAAGCTACTTTGATCTTGAATGTTTTTAGATTTCAGAGTAAGTATGTATGATGCTAGGTGTTTTCCAGTCTTTCCACTGTTTACCTTTGTTATTAGAGATAAAACAAAATATTAAGATAAGTTATTATAAATAGTCATGTGGCAGTTTTGATTTATTTATCCCATTAATCCTGACAGATAGTTTTTTCTTATTTCTGAAGTGAATCATACAGCATAATTGAAAATACTCTCTGGTGATTCATTCATGCTCTAGAACCTGCAGACCTTTTGTGTTTAGTTGAATTGTGCTTCACCACAGAATTAAAAAAAAATAAATTAGTTTTTATTGTATCAGTGGCCATTTTTCACAGTAATCACATTGGAAATTGGCAAAGAGAGAAGGTGGTGCATATGCAGCAAAGTCTCTGAGATTGTGAGTTGAACCCCGCATGGCTGCGTTGAGCACCAGTAGCGTCTCCCTCCTCCACCTCTATGCTATGTGCCATCCCAGTATAAAAAAAGTGCAGAAGATCCTAACATTGTAACACCTGTTGTTCTCTGATATCCTCATTAGTATGTATCCCACTGTATCTGCTACTGCATCAGAACCTGGGAACAGCTGGTGTAGTTGCAGCTATAAAGGAAGAACATCATTGTGCTTCATTTCTAAACTTTTACACATCTAGTTTTTAGTAAACAAAGTTACACAAAGATCAAACTGTGCAGCTGTGAGAAAAAAATACACAAAACTGACCTACAGCTTGAACTGTGTATAGGCTTATTGCTGGGTTTCAGATGACATAGTGTCAAAATCACAAAATGCAGATGGGGGCAGGAAGTAAATACAGTAAAACACAACCCTGTTTCATTCTGTTGATTCAGCATCAAAATGCCTAAATTCTGTGCAGTGTACTGTTGTTGCAACCGCTCTAATTGGGAGAAAATTAATCGTTTTTTTTTTTTCATGTTCCGAAAGTAGTGTGTCACAAGGGAGTCACTTCCTGCCCCCCATCTGAATTTTGCACGTCATCCAGGTTACATAACCGCAGGTTACGTGTTTGCCAGAAGAAAATAGAGAGTAAAGTATTTTGCAGTACTTGTAAACACAGCATCATAGCCCTCATACCAACTGTCAGTCATGAGGATGGAGGGCTGATCATTTGAGTTTTTGTTGCAGCCTGGTATTGTAGAGTTAAATGTGAGGCCATTGTTTTGAAGCTTGGCCAAAACTGGATCGTACATCAAAACAAGGATCCCTAGCCCAACATTAAATATACAGCAGAATGGCTGAAAAGGGGAATGAAGTCAAAGTTTGGGATGAAAACTGGTTGGTGGCATTATATCTTCTTTAAACTTTCAAAGTTTTTCAAAAGTTTTTTTTACATATTTATTCCAAAAAGCAACAAGTCAATGAAGATACAAGAAGTTCTAAACCATTGTAATAATCTTGCTGTGTTAATCAGAGCATTTGGTGTTCTCTCAGGGGACACTGTGCTCTTTTCCTCCATACTCACATTTGGGTAGTAATCTCAAAGCAAATATCAGCCCCAGATTAGGAGTGAGAAAATGATTAACTCTTGCATTCATTATGAGTAAAGCCTCAGTGCTAGGCTGAAATTTTACAAATGTTTCATTACTGTGCTGAAGGAAAACTCCTGCGTTAGTCATTATTTTTCATCCTCAGTATATATAGTTTGCTGCTGATATTAAGGTTAAACCCAATGTGGATTGTCGCCCTGCAGACTTCTTTCCCCCTCCAGAGATGGTAGAGGAGCGTGGGCTGACGCGGCCTGTTGTGGCTGGCATTGTGGCCACCATCTGCTTCCTGGCTGCAGCTGTCCTCTTCAGTACAATGGCTGCCTGCTTTGTCAACAAGCAGCGCCGGAAGAAGCTCAAGAAGAAAAAAGGTCAGTGTTTCAGTGCCTTCTTCCCACAATTTCACAGCAAAACCACAAACTCTTCTTACTGTTTTTGGTCTAGTTTCTAATACAAATATCTCAGAACATTTGAAATAAGACAAAACTAACTTACAAGTAACTTTTCAGCACAATATAGGAGCTTATTTTATGTCAGTAATTCTTTAATATTGATTTTAAAAAAAGTACTTGCAAATTTTTTCACTTGAAACAATACATTTTTCCCATGTTGTAAGTGAAAAAATCTGCCAGGGGAACAAGTACTTTTTTTAAAAATCAAAAAATAAGGAATTATTTACTAAAGCAAGCTCCTATATCCTGCTGAAAAGTTACTTGTAAGTAAAAATACTTGGTAAGATTCAGCGTTTTTGCAGTGTTCTAAGTAAGAAAATCACCCAATATTAAAATATTTTGTCCTGTTTTGTCTCCATGTCATTTTTCGACTAATTCCTGGTTCTCTTATTGAACCTATTCGATAAATGTATTTTTTAAACATAATTTTGTCTTTAAAAAGTTGATGAAAAATAAACAGAAAAATAAATCAGATTGAAAATATTTTCCTGTCAACCTGAAGTTGTTCATCACACTAATCATTGAGATGATATTCATGTGAAACTGATCTTTAACATAAAGTCTGCTTGAAGTCAACAAAATGTAAGAAAGTCTCAGAAATTATCGAGATTTTGTTAGCAAGACAAGATTTTCTCTACATTACGTCATGACTGCAGTGAAGGCAGTGCTAGACTTACTGAAAATTGGATCAGTTTGATTAGAAAAAATCCCAAAGGACAAATAGGCTACAGGTTATTTAATGCACTATTTGATGATATATGAACGATTTTTGTTAGCATTTAACAGTCAGCAATCAGTGAACGTGAATGATGTCCCAAACCAGGGATGGGTATGTCACTGTGTAAAATGCTAGATGAATTGTATTGGAAAATACAGTTGGAAAATGATTCATGTGTTTAAGCATTGATTTCGTGATACTGCCCTCTACTGATTGGAACATTTAATGCAGAAAAAAATAATAGAAATAAACAAAAAAAAACTTTAACATTGTTTCAGCCATGCAATGTTAAAATATTGGATTACAATTTTAAACTTTTGAGTAAGGGTAGTTCTTCCAATAAGATTATAGTTTGTGGGGTAGTTGTGCTCTTGAAAATGAATGAATGAACTTAAACTGCACAATCTGAGAATTTTCATCTTTTTTTTTTTTTTTTTTTTTTTTTTTTTTTTGATTGGACGAGGACATACAAATGGCAGGATTTAATGGCAGGATTATTCAGTCATTGTCTGGCTTGATTTTTTTTATGTTCATGGACAATTTGTCATGAGTGTTTGTTGTGGTGATGATACTATATGGAAACCACATTCCCTTAGATTATGTTTTGGAGAGACACCAATGATTCAGGGGTCAGTAATATCTTGCATCCACACATCTTCTCTTTCCTGAGACAGGAAGCAGGTCCAGTCTTTCAATACTTTTAGTGCATGCATTTTTGGATTGCCTACAACCTGCTCAGGTAGCCCTGTGGATTATTTAGCCTAACATACAGCAGTCAGGCATGACATTATGACTACAGGGAAGTGAAGTGAAGAACAACAGTTATCTCTTCACAGATGTCCTCAAAATCTTTTTAGAAGCAGGAAAAAAGGGCAAGCATAAGGATTTTAGTGAGTTTAACAATGTCTAAATTGTGATAGTTGGACAACTGGGTCAGAACATCTGAAAAACAGCAGGTGCTCTAGGGTGTTACTGGTCTGCAGTTGTCTGCCAAGGAAGGCACAAAGGTAAGCCAGTGGCAGGATCACTGGTGGCCAAGGTTTGCTCATGCATGTAAAGCCGGGCCAATGTGGAAGTTAATCAAGAAGTTAATGCTGCATCTGAAAGTTGTCAGAACACACAGTGCATAACACTGTGTTGCATTTGAAGGTGCAGCTCATACATACAGCCCAGTGAGCATGTTATGCTGCATTCTGACCAAAAGTTGGACGCTTGTGCAAGCATCTGGCTTGATACCAAGTCAGATGCTTGGTATCAAGCATCAAAATTGCTCTTGACGGGCGTCTGAGCAAAGTGTGGACAGACGCCTGTTGGGAGGACTTTTGGCTGTTTTCTGCTGCTTGTCTCTTTGTACAGTGGTGCATGAAATTGAGAGAGCACCTTGGCTTTATTTACTGAAAGCAAGAGAACATCATCGTCAGATGCCATGTTTGGATCAATCAGATAATTCAGAGGTGTTCAGAGTTTGGTGAGTTTTACCACCTATTCCAGAAGCTGAATGCTGATGGGGGTTGCTTTTAGTTTGTTCTCCATTGTTGTCTTTGTGTGATGTGACTTCCTGTACTCTCGGTCCTTCCGTCCCATCGGAAAATGCGCTACTCCGTCACATAGTGGAGTCCTGCTGATTGGTTGACACTCTGCGTCCAGCGGGAAAAGTTCAGATTTTCCAACTGGACACATGTCAAACACTCGAAATCTGAAAACGTGTGTCAGACGCATGAAATGCTTCAAAATGCACAGCGCTAGACATACGAAACACACCGTGAGACTTCTCGACGACCCTTAGATGCATGCCCACAGATTTTGCATGTAAACCAGACGCCCCTGACGCTCAAACTGTGTTCAGTCTGAATGCACTATAAATGGTCTCCAAATTCCTGTGGGATATGCATAGTAAAGAAACAAGTCCAGACCAAAAACATACTACATACTGTATAGAACAGCAGGGTCAGCTGCTAATGTCTCAGCACCAGAACCCACAAGACAGCCCAGGGGGTCCAACACACTGTTAGGCAGGTGGTCATAATGTTATGTCTGATAGGGGTGTGTTGGACTGGTCATTCTTTATAAGTGCCAATTTGCCAGATTAGAAGGGACCCACTTGCCACAGGAGAGGACACAACAGCTGTGTGACCTCTGTTATATAAAGGTAGTAGTTCAGTGATACCTGACAGAGCATTCAGGTCTGTAAAGTACAGGATCTCTACTGGACTTTGTGGAAGACTTTCACTTCATGCTGAATAATCATTATGTTTAACATTCAGTATTATAGTTCGTTCTCCTCTTTCTTCTACTTTGACAACAAATACACTTTACTGGCAGTAATACTGTTTTGTCTCTTTCTTCCACTCTCCAGATCCCCCTCTGTCCATAACCCACTGCAGAAAAAGCATGGAAACACCGTAAGTATTCCTCCCAGAACCCAGAACACAGATACACTCCTACAAACATCTCAACGTTAATGAAGATTTCTTTTTCATTTGTGTAGGTTTTTGTTCTTCAGAAAAGGCTGCTTTAGGTACTGTCAATAGCCAGGTTTAGTCTGAATGCTTGTATCATTGATTCCTAGTGCTCAGGACCACACACCACACTCATGGATGCAAGAGTTAAGTTAGTGAAAACAAAGAAATAATAACTTCTTTCTAACAACAGTTTTTCTTTGACAGGAATAGATCTTTACTTGGAGTTCTTAACATGTATTTAAAGATTATTTTGACCTCTTTCAGACCTGCCACTATTATGTGGTCTAGATAATCCAATTTTTCCCATACAGCAATAATTACAGAGATAAGCACTCAAAATGTTTCTGAAGGAAGGTTTTCCTCAGGATCCCTGGAGAGGTCAACCTGGAGCACTTTTATCTGCATCAGTTTTGTAGTCTGAACACTGTGACCAACAATTGACTTGATGTGACTCCCTTCAAGCAGCAGAGTTAATAGATCCATATATAGATGCATTCTATAAACGGTATTACTAATATCAAATTGTTTGGTAGTTTAAAATAACTGAAATTGCTAACTGAGGGAATGTCGTAAATATAGGATTTCTTTTGTTAAAAATGAATCATTTCATTCAAAATACTCCTCAATAAAAAACATTCAGCCATCCTTCCATCCATCCATCCATCCATCTAGTGACTCTTTAAGGTAATTTAAGTGTAATCCGTTTCTGGCTGGCAGAGACAGATTCAGTGGAAGCAACTGTTTTTGGGGTTGTTTTTGTGCTGATTGCCTTTTTCTGATCCCCTAAATCTGACAGCATTGTAATATGATTGGATGGAACTAAACTGGATTTTACTGTATTTAGATCTGACTGGATGGGATTGAATGGCATTAGGATTAATTCCACTGAATTTATTGAATTAAGTTTTAATTAAATACATAAAACTAAACTGGATCTGTTGACTGAGGGGTTAGTAGGGGTAGTTCTATCTGACCTCATGTTCTGCCCCACACTGTCAGTTGACGAACATCATATCTGTGCATAATTATCAATATGCCACTAACATGACCAAAACACGTGACATGCTTACACATCACTACAAGCTGCGCAACATTCAAAATAATCCCACACTGCAGACTAAAACAATTCTAGATCTCTGTTGTCTTTACTGTGTACTGGGTTAAATTTTTGCATTAAACCATCTGCTGGTTTCTTCAAACATCTGCTGGACAATGAACTTTTGGTTATTGTGTTAACAGCTCAAATCAACATAAAAGTGGTTCATGTTGTATCCTTTGTTCTAAAAAATGTTTTACAGTTCTTAATTCTGATGTTGGAAAAGACTTTAAAGGAGGATTTTGTCATTGTTCCATAAAAGTCAGTATGGTCGCAGTTCTTTATATCCATGTTCTATGATCACATTTTTATTATACTTTTAACATGGCCTGTACTTCAACCAGATCTCTGTTCTCTGAATCACTGATTCCTCTTTCCCATCTTTATTAAAACATTCTCTTCTTTCCTTCCTTTTTTATTCATACCTCTCATTACCAAACCACCTTTTAGCCCCCATATCTTCTGTGCTTTTTACTATCTAATCTCCCCACCTCTACAGGAGTCCACTTAGTTTCTTTCCCAGCCTTGAGTCCTACTGGGAAGGGTTGGCTGCACAGTTCAAGCCACAATCTTCCAGTCCTCAGTGAGTGTGCCAACTGTTGTTCCCCTGGTCTTGCACACTATATAATCCCATTTGCACTTCGATCCTCTAAACCCTGTCTGCATGCTTCTAGCTAAATGTCCCAACCAGGCAACAACAACTGGTCATGGTCTTAAACTCTGAAATGGTTTCAGGGAATATTTTGGACTTCTTCCTTTTACATGGCAGTGAGAAAATAACTATCATGCAATGAACACTCATTTTCCAGTTCTGGCAGTTTATGGATTAATGGGAGCTGAAGTTTCTCTAATCATACTGGTATGCTAAGTCAAAAGTTTAGTATCATGTATGGTAAACATGCTGCAAGTCTACCTACATGACAGTGATGGAATCAATCTTTTCATGGTGATTTAACTACAAAGATGACACTGATGACAAAAAAGAGGAGCCCATATTCTGGTATAATAAAGGTATAATAAAGTCTAAGACAAGTAATGACATTAAAAGGAGGATCAGGTTTGTGTATGTTTGTGTATGTGTTCACTATAGACAGTAACTGTAACATGCACTGAAATTCTAGACTATTTCACAACTGCACTAATACACTAATATATATATATATATATATATATATATATATATATATATATATATATATATATATATATATATATATATATATATATACACCTCCAACGAGTAAGGCAAGTCCTGAGAAGCCAGCTCAATGGTAAGAACAAGATCCGTGCGATAAACAGCTATGCCTTGCCAGTAATCAGATACCCTGCAGGAATAATAAGCTGGCCAAAGGAAGAGATAAAGACCATGGATGTTAAAACTCGGAAACTACTAACCATGCATGGAGGGTTCCACCCTAAATCCAGCATCCTGAGACTATACGTGAGCCGTAAGGACGGAGGCAGAGGACTAGCGAGTGTGAGAGCCACTGTCCAGGATGAAACATCCAAGATCCATAAATACATCAAGGTCAAAGCCTCAACCGACGATGTGCTCAGTGAATGTCTCAAACAATGGGGACCAGAGGATGAGGTGCTGGAGGAACCATCATGGGAGGATAAGCCCCTACATGGGATGTACCACCGACAAATAACTGAAGTGGCTGATATCAGGAAATCCTACCAATGGCTGGAAAAAGCTGGACTCAAGGACAGCACAGAGGCACTCATCCTGGCTGCACAGGAACAGGCCCTAAACACCAGAGCAATAGAGGCTCAGATCTACCACACCAGACAAGATCCAAGGTGTAGATTGTGCAAGGAGGCCCCTGAGACAGTCCAACACATAACAGCAGGGTGCAAGATGCTGGCAGGGACAGCGTACATGGAACGTCATAACCAAGTGGCGGGCATAGTGTACAGAAACATCTGTGCAGGATATGGACTGGAAGCCCCGAGATCAAAGTGGGGCACACCCCCAAAGGTGGTGGAGAATGACCGAGCTAAGATCCTGTGGGACTTCCAGATCCAGACAGACAAAGTGGTAATGGCGAACCAACCGGACATCGTGGTGGTGGATAAACAACAGAGGAAAGCCGTTGTGGTGGATGTAGCAATACCAAGCGATTGCAACATCAGGAAAAAGGGACACGAGAAACTGGAGAAATACCAGGGCCTCAGAGAGGAACTGGAGAAGGCCTGGAAGGTGAAGACCACAGTGGTGCCTGTGGTCATCGGGGCCCTCGGGGCAGTCACCCCCAAACTGGAGCAGTGGCTAAAACAGATCCCAGGAACAACGTCAGACATCTCAGTCCACAAATGCGCAGTTCTCGGCACAGCCAAGATACTACGCAGAACCCTCAAGCTCCCAGGCCTCTGGTAGAGGACCCGAGCTCAGAGGTTGAGAAAGACCACCCGTGGAGGGTGAGAAGGGAATTATTATTATATATATATATATATATATATATATATATATATATATATATATATATATATATATATATATATATATATATATATATATATATATAGTCTACATTGAGAAATTAATTAGATCACTGTAAACCCAATCCCAAACCTATATTTGGAGATAATGTCAACTTTAAAACTCAAAGGAAGAACATGCTGAACATGTTGGGCTAAAGATAATTGTGTCTCATGTTTTCTTTAATACCATTATTTTTATTAAGTCAGCGTGTTTTTAGCATGTTTGAAATTTAGTGGAAATGGAATCAGGACAAAGTGACAGATGTGGTTGTGGTTTCTATCAAGAAAGCAGTAGTGGCCATGGAAATATTAGGTTTCTAAAAATCTCTGTATGGATACACAAATTTATTTTTACATTTTTCAAAAATATGTATTTTGTTTACCACCAAAAACTGTTGGCATGTGAACCAAAGATGCAAATGCAGCAGGAAATATCCATTTGCCTCATATTCCTGCTATTGAGGAGAGGACCATAATGGAAAGCAAGTTTTAGTTGAATAGACAGAAAAGACGATGCCTGCTATCTAAACAATGTGACATTTTAGTTGAGAGGTGAAAAGATGTTGATTGCTAAATGAAATTATAAATAAAAAGTGGTTTGGGTTGATTAAATAGGTTAATATAACCCTTCAATGTTCTTTTTAGGGTAAATTTGAATGCACTCTATAAGCTAAAAGAGTCAATTTTTCTACATATTTTTCCTGCTCTAAATAAAGATAAAGACTAGCCAAGCTTACATAGATGTGTCTATGGACATCCTGTGTTTGGGGGACAAACTGTATTTTGAAGATTGGTGATTTACTTTACAACAAAACTATTACATGCAGTAATTTGTTGTGTTTTCTGTTAGATAGACACAATAAAAAATGTGTAATGTTGCTTATGTCCCTCCAGATCTTCACAAATGAGAAGACTGTAAAGTTACATTTTCAGAAATATAGGAGCAGTTATCTAAAAATGACATCTCAGTGTGAAATTATTCAGAGTTTATACACAACAACGGGTAAAGAGGCATATGTTTTTTTGGTTGTTTTTTTCCAAAACTGTGTGGTTCCTTTTAGGTATATATATTTTTATATGTTTGACTTTCTGTGTTTATTGCTGTGATTTTAGCTCAGTTGGGAAAAGTCCTCTCAAACTCTTTTTGAAACACTTGCTGTTGTCATCACCTTTGAACTGAAAACTCTCACCACATTTTTTTGATTCATTCCAAATACTGATACACATGGTTGTTTTTTTCACTTTGAAAGCAGTCAAGTTCTTCTGATTATTTTATTTTATACCAGGTTGTTAGTGGTTATTGTAAACTGTAATATCAGTGATGTTTCTGCTGCATAATAAACAACAAATTATGATGTTAATTTCCTTCTTCTGATAAAAACTTATAACAGAAACATTTAAACAGGAGGAGATTTATGTTGCATAGTTACTGTATAATATAATTAAAATAATATGAACATTGTGATGGATGCATACTATAAATCTTAATTTGGTCTGTACTTCTGTAGGGTGGTCATTGTTTGATGCATGTTCAGCACCACAAGAGGAAGAAATTTAAAATTCCAGTTTTCTTACTTATTTTTATATAGAAAACTATCCTCACAAAAATAACTGAGAAAAAGTTCAGCCACCCTTTTTCAGAAGGAAGCTCTTGGGTAATATAATGTTGGTAGTGATAAAAGCCACAGCAACCTATTGCTGGATCCACTAAGATTTAAAACAAAACCAGAATATTTTCAGTTTGTGATATTTGTGAGTTTTATCACTTATATGTCGTTCTGGATGCAGTTTAGCAAGTTGTTGTTTTTTTTTTTTTTTTTTTTTTTACCTCACATCAAAGCTTAGTTAATAAATTTTAAAACTAAGTTTTTGTTGTTATCTAACCAGCTAACTAGATTATTTTTGAATTATGTTGGTTCTTCTGCATCTTTTATAGGTACTGTTAAATAAACAGATTTTTTCTCACTTATAGCTTGCCTTTGAATGAATGTAAATTTGCCTGTGTGATTGCGATTGAATCAAATCCAGTTTGTTGTTGACCATTATTTGTTCTTAAATACTTGTAACGGAGCTCAGCATGATTTTTTTTTTCATTGTGTCATAATTGTGTAACATCCCTTCCTTCTGTGCACCACCCTAATTGCAAGAGAAGCTGTTGTCATGTGTCACGAAACCTCTGCTAGGACAACTTTCTTTGTTGCATTACACTACAGCCAGAAAATTATAATGCAGCATATTTTTCTGGATATTCTTGTTTGTTACTGACCTTATATATTGTAGATGTTTTGAGGCAAAATCCTGACGATTCTTATTCAGAAATAAAATTGCTGTCTAAAAGATTTAATGATGGCACATGTTTATTTTTAATGCAGGTGAAAAAGTCTTCAGCACCATCTGTGAATCAGATAATTCCGACTCTATAAATGTTCTGATATTTACTTCTGTATTTCTGACACAGGTCATCTTCAGGAAAGGTGAGTCCGGAGAGCATACGTTCAAAGGCATCTCCATCAGAATCATCTGAAGAGAGTCATGACCAGCGAGGAAGGAAACCACCTCCCAGTCCAGGAAAGAAGGAAGAATTATCCTTATACAAGAAGACCAAAAGAGCAATAACAAGCAAGAGGTACATGTCCAAACATGAAGCTGAACCAACAACACCTATTGAACTTATCAGTCGAGGCCCAGATGGACGTTTTGTCATCGATCCCGCTGATGCAGAAATGTCAGTCAAGCCCCGCCGTATTGAGGGCTTTCCCTTTGTGGAAGAATCAGACCTTTATCCAGAATTCCGGCAATCAGATGAAGAGAATGACGATCCCAGGCCTCTTCCACCAATTATGGCACCGCTTCGGCCTCACCAGATTTCCCCAATCTCCAGTCAGGAATCGTACCTCCAGCCTCCAGCCTACAGTCCCCGTTTTCACAGGCCCTTTGAAGGTATGACCATCATGGAAAGCAGTCAGCTCCAAGCCACAGGACAGATCCGAGGCTCTCTCCACCATAGAGCTTTCTATGGCTATCTAGGACCACCTGGAGATCATGATCCCCCACCTCCTTTCTACATGCCTGATACCAGCCCTCTGCGGTCGGTCATGTCCTCTCCTCCATACTTCACTGAGGGTGCTTTTGCACACCCCATGATTCCTGAAGAAATCAGAGAGGGTGAATTTCCACAATATGCTGTGTCCAGTTTCCCACTCCCTCTGACATTGACCTCTTCCTCTCATTCACCAGAGATTTGGCAGGGACTAGATTTTACTTTTTCAAGTCTGGAGGGGCCTCAGTTTATTTTTCCCCCACACCAACCTTTACATCCCTGCCATGACCCACCCTATGCCTCTCCACCTCATGTTCTTCCCCTTAGTGCTTTCCAGCACTCTTCCCTTCCAATGCCTACCTACCCAACAGTTCTGTCACTTGAGGCCCCAAAGAGTCATACAAGCAAGTCTCCCAGCAAGGCCAGGCCTCATGGCTCCCCAGCCAGGCATTTAGCTATGCAAGAGGCACATTTAGGGCAGCTAAGACCTTCAGGCCATAGTATGGGTGTGCCAGTTTTGTCTTATACGGATCCAATGGCTCATATTGTCCCAAGCACATTCAGTAACTTGGATACACGATGGTTTGAAAGTACCCCCCGTTTTAGTCCCAGGCAGACTCGTAGGATGGATTCTGGCTTGCATCAGGTAGTTCTTCAACCCTCTCGACTTTCACCCCTTACCCAAAGCCCCCTTAGCTCTCAAGAGGGCTCCCCAGAGATTGTAGTGCGCCCACGCCCACGTCCAAGCATTGTGCAGCCGCCCATACCCCCAGGAATGTCTGAGATTACCCTCCTCCCTCCTTCCACAGCCAGCTTTTCAAGGAGATCATCCCCATCCTCATCACCTGCTCAAGGTCAGGGTAGCAGGAGAGGAAGCCCCAGTTACCGCTCCCACATGGCTTTTGCCACCGCTGCAACCAGTTACCCAGCTTCCCAGTCCCCATCGCCCCCCATGGAAAGCAGCAGCATATTTGGGCAGATGCCAGCTCATAGGAGGACTGAGGAGGAGATCCTTCCATCTGAGCCCTCTCCACCCCAGTTGTCAGCTTCAGGGTAGGTCTGTTAGGCATGCAGAGAGGGATGCCATTTGTGTCATCTGCCTTAACCCATAATGCTTTGATGTGGGAAGTTGCTCTGACATTTTGGCTACTGAAGTTCTAGATCTATCTATTGGATCATTGGTTTATTAGTTGAGTTTGGTTTTTATATAATATAAAAATGAATGCAACCTGATTCAAAGCAACCTATTTGTTATAATAATAGATTTGCATTCTGGGATGTTAGCTTGTAGTTTGAGTTTTGTCGATGCAGCTCTTCATCTCAGACATCAAGTTGGAGGTATTCACCCACTAAATCTGTGAGGCACTGTCTCCAAGTTGACCAGCTAGAAGATGCAAAAAAAAAGTCAGAAAAAGAAAGTCTTGAAACTAAGACAAATGAATAATTATTTGGATTGGAATGTACTTTATTTAAGACATTTAAGAGCTACAGTCCTTACAGTCAGCCATCATTTAAGATCTTAATTTTTTTCATCTTTATCATGCATTACCCAGCTTTCACTTAACAGGCGGAACCCCATATTATTCATCTAATTAATGCCCTAGAAGAAACACCATCATTATGCTTAGTTCCAAGCCTTTCAAAGTGCCTTTATTAAGCAGAAGGATACTTTAAGAAGAGTTCATCTTGGCAGGCCCTGCGGCCCATCCTCAGCCTTTGATTGCATGATCAAATCTACCGTACCTTCCAACCTCTCAGATTTTTCCTACCCACCTTCCTTTTCCCTTTCTATCACTCTTTTTCCCCAAACTTTTAAGTGTTACCAGGTCACCCCCAGGTCTGACTACCAAGGAGAGGTTTTTGGGCAAAGTGTGTCACAGGGCCTGTCCGCTTCTCATGTACTGCAATGTCTCCATCATTATGAATTAGGGGCAGTGTGGTGGTTCTTAATGACTCCTGGAGTCTTACCTGCTTTGTTTTTGATTGATCTCAGCTATCTGGGCAGCGTTGTTGTGACCAGGTCCTCTACACCGCAATAGGTAAGGGTTGGATCCATGTCTGAAAGGGGGGGGTTAGCAGGTGGGACTTTTTGATCACCTCGTCCTTTAAAGGGGAATACAAGGCTTTGAGTCTTTGTTTGATTTGTTCCTTCCGTCACATGTAGTTTTTTTTCTGTTGTTTACTTTTTTCTTTTTGTCAAAGTGGCTACGCATTTTACGTTCTGCAGTCTTAAGTACATTATGCATTCTAACTGATATGCATAAGCCATCTATTATCTGAGAGATCAGGACAGAGGTCTCAGCAACAGGACTCACTTGCTTGACATGCTTAAGTTGTTTGTTAATCTACCACAATTACATACAGCTATCTGTCCAAAGGAAACTTCACCAAAGAAAAATGTACCCTTTGTTAACACATCATTACAGGATGTTCATTCATAAATGTACGAAGTTTTCTTTTTGGAGTTTTGAATCCAGCAAAAGATTAAGCACTGTTATCATAAACATTCTGTTTTAACATAATCATAGTGCAAGTGAAAAGCTGGTATGTTCAAGATGTTGGTTTTAGTCCAACTTTTGACTTAAGTGACAATCTACTTCACACCTTCTGAGAAACAGTGTCTTGCAAAAGTACTCATGCACCTTTAGCTTGAATATGTTGTTCTTTTTTATTTATTTTTTTATTTTTTTAAAAAAAAAAAACCTCCCCTGAAAGTGTAGTATGTATATGTATTCAGCCCCCCTCCATTATTCCTTTGTAGAATCACCCTTTGCTGTAAGGCTTTGGGGTTACAGCTTTACCAACTTAGATTTTTGTCTTTTCTTCTTCACGAAGTAGCTCAAGCTCAATGGTAATTGTCAAAAGGTGTGGATGTTGACTGAGCCATTTCAAGACACAAATAAACTTTGATCTAAACTATTCCACTGTAGCTCTGGCTGTATGTTAAGGGTTGTTGTCTTTTGGAAGTCTGTAGTTAGTTTTCTTCCAAGATTGCCTTGTATTCATCTCCATCTATCTTTCCATCAGCTCTGACAAGCTTCTTTGTTGCTGCTGAAGAAAAAACATTCCCACATAATGGTACTGCCACCACCATGTTTTACTGAAGAAAAGGTGTGTTCAGGGTGATGTGCATTGTTAGTTTTCCTTCAGACATATTTGCATGTTGGCCAAAAAATTCAGTGTTGCTCTTATCTGACCAGAGCACATTCTTCCGTGTGTTTGCTGTAATGGCTTGTGGCATATTTCAAACAAGAATTATTTTGGCTATCTGTCAACAATGGTTGTCTTCTTGCCACGCCTCCGTAACGACCAGGAGTCTCATTTATAAAACATTGCGGAGGATCTGTAGTAAAACTGTACATATGCCCAAAAGCTGTAAGTGGCTTACGCCAAAAACTTATGAAGTCTTATAAAGCCATGTGCGCTCACATCAGAAGACAGTCTCTCCTTTATAAATCACCTCAATGTTTGCATACAAGAAACCTCATGTTCTGTCCTCTATTCAGTCGTAAATGGTAAATGCAAATACATGAATGTTAAGGTGTATTTAAATGAACCAACTGATCAATGTTATTTCATGATAAACACAAAGAAAAGAGTTAAAAAAACAGAATTTCACAGAGGCAGAAATTGATGTGTTGGTGAATGAGGTGGAAAGTTGAAAAAAAAAATCTGTGATATTTGCAGTTGTGACGTGACAAATAAATGGAACATGCTCTGGGGTTAGGAAAGTGGGTTAAGAGCCAGCGCCGAAGGGCGTAGCCACTGTCCCCTGCAGGTTGTAACGGAAGAGCTGCATCAGTACATCAGGCTTGAATAGTTTGAATTTCTAAACTAAGTTTTCATTGACTTACCAAGAAGCCAGCCATCACGAATAGTGCCTTCCTGCAGTCTATTCCCTATACGGCTTTGTGCCAGGATGATGGAGTCATGTGTTAGG
Source organism: Anableps anableps (assembly GCA_014839685.1). Classification (NCBI taxonomy): domain Eukaryota; kingdom Metazoa; phylum Chordata; class Actinopteri; order Cyprinodontiformes; family Anablepidae; genus Anableps; species Anableps anableps. The sequence goes on along the minus strand of CM026078.1, from coordinate 2,552,391 downwards.
TCAGGCCATCATGCCATTATATTTGTCAGGTACATCTTGGAGTCACATATGACTTCTACATCAATAGCATGGTGATCCCTGAAAATGAGTTCCCTCCTAATTCTCCTGTTTGCAAGGTCTTTCAATAGTGCCAATGCATCTATCGTGCAGCATTGCACAAGAGTGTCACCACAGTATTTAAATGTTTACAGATATCAGTCTGATTGCCTCACACCTGGTCACATTTTATGTGTTCATCTGTGGTACATATCACCCTAGTGAGGAATGTGGTCGTTAGAAAACTTTGATGAAATGTGCCGATTTGGATTTAAGATTTAAGTTGGTTTATAGTCCTTTTTCACATGTAGGTCCTTATGTATAGTTATCAGTCACCAGTGGAAGCATAAATAACACTGCTGTTTTGAATGCTCATGATAAAGTTAATGTATGAATAAAATTTGACATAGAGTGAAATTAAATGAGAGGAATCATGATGTAGTTTGGCTTCAATTCCTCTCCTCACCATCTGCGTTGACGTTTTCCTGTCTCCAAAATGAGCATAGGTATGGCTCAGAGGGATGGCACGTTTGTTTTTAATAGACCACAACCTCTGTGTGGAAAGTGACGGATGCCAGTTTCAGGCCCCATTTTGTGAGTCCACCATGTTTATAAATGAGACTCCAGATTTGTGGAGAGCACCACTAACAGTTGTGCCATTAACAGATTCTCCTAATAAACTTGTGGATTCCCTTAATTCCTTATGTGGTTACCAAGGGCCTCTTGGCTGCTTCTCTGATTGATGATGTCCTTGCCTGGCCTGTCAGTTTAGGTGGACAGCCATGTATTGGTATGTTTCCAGTTCTGACATACTCGTTCCATTTTCAGTGCTGCTTTAGAACTCTAAGCCTCTCCACAACGTTCTCCCTGACTTGTGTTCTTTGTTCTTCATGACTAATGTTCTCTAACACACCTCTGAGGCCTACATAGAATAGCTGGATTTCTACTGAGAATAAATTACACACAGGTGGACTCTGTTTACTAACTATGTGACTTTTGAAGACGGTTGCACTGGATTTTATTGAAAGGTATCAGAGTAAGGGGGCTAATTACAACTGCACACCACACTTTTCAGATATGTGGTTTTATTTATTTTATTTTGATTTTTATTAGTAAAAAAAAAGAAACCCATTTCATCTTTTTTCCACTTATCTGCTACTTTGTGTATATAATATAAATTGCTACTGTATCATGTATACTCTTCATAAAATACATTCAAGTTTATGGTTGTAATGTATGGAAAAGAAGTATGAATACTTTTGCAAGGCATATCGCTGTGTGTTGTGGTTTGTAAATACAGGTGTTTTTTAGCCTCACATTTATGTTTAATTAAAAAAAGCACATTGAGACAACAGTTACAATGTTACAGATATGTTCATAGCAATAATATCTATGAATAGTCTCCAGTTACCACAGCAACAACTCAGTTCAACCAAGTAAAAAGCCAACAAGCCTTGATTTTTGTCTGTGCTGTGAGTATAGCTGCCTGTAAATCTGGCTTGTGTATTTGAGCACTGACTCCAGACCTAAACTATGTGGCACATGGATATGTGAATATTTTTCCCCAGACATCTTATAGATGTCATATTACACTTCTAACTGCTGCGGTCTTGACATTGCTTTGCTACAAAATGCATGGTCAGCACCCAGCGAAACAAAACACAAGAACTGCATGTCAAGAACTATACAGTAGATGAATGTGTGCCTCATTTTGTCTTCTTTCCTGCAGCCCATTAGTCTCCATTTCCTTCATTGAACATTCTGTACCAGGATGGAATCTATCAGCATTTGATCGTGTCAAGTTTATTTGCAGAAGCTGAGTAAATTGTTGCCTAAGCCTTGAAGACAGGGTTTACTTGTCTGTTTGAGCTCCCCTATAAAACTGATTGTTGTGACTTAAGCTCCTTTCAGATCATAGTTCAGCAACAAACACATGACCACAAACCCCCTAATACAGATCCCACTGACTTTTCCTGTCATAAAAGATGATCTGCTGAGATCAAAGGCCTTGAGCCTTGCTTTGCAACAAAATGCATGGTGTTTTCATATCATGCAGTTGTAGTTGGAGAATCAAAGGGGTGTGGCCTACAAGTTGCAGGATTCATCTGCGTAAGACAGAACCCTCACACACAGTGCTGCATTCTGTACTGCAGTGCTCGTGCATGCTTTCTGAATGCATTCAGTACTTTAAGCAAAAGCAGCAGTGGTGTGGGCTATCCTTAGCATGTTATTGTTATGTTATGTTATATGACCCATCTTTGTTGTATAAGTCAGTTAAATCCACCCTCAACACTGCCATGCTTCAAAATATTGCAGCAAGTATTTTACATTATAAATTTAAATTAACATTTTTTTATTCTAAAAACTGAGTGCTCAGTGTTTATTTAATGTTCAGTGAAGTATCCTGGGTCCAAGAAAGTAACAGAATTTCTATACGCATGAATGTCCTGTACATATTGTAGTACTAGCTAGTAGTATGATTGACTTTGTTTACAAGTTCCCACTTTTTCTTCTGTGCTAACTTCAGAACCCTAGTTTACTCAACTCCTGGTCTTATGACACAATTTTAAAATAGCTAACATAACTTACTACTGTAAGTTTATCTTTCACAAACTCCAATTTAAGTTCAAAATCTAAAACTTGAAAGATCTCTTTGACTTAAAGAGTGGAAGTTAGTTAACACGACTAAATGAAATGTTTGACACTGTGTGTGTGGATCACAGACTGTGGTGCAGCAGCTGCTGTCACATACCTACATCACTTTCATGCTGCAGAGCCATATTACCCCTTACAGTGCATAGTGGTGACAGGTCATGACTTCGTCTTGAGATGAATCAGGGTTGCAATGTTGGTGGATTAACTTTAGCCCCTCGTTCTGTGCCGGGACCTATCAGTTGATTGTTAAGCATTTTAAACACATGTCAATCAGGAAACGAAAGGATAATCTGAAAGGGGCTTTAGATTAAGATTCACAAAAAGGCATGGTGGGATGGGAGAGGGACTTGTCTGCAGTGTAGACTTCAGCACATTCATCAGGGTTTAAAACAGATCCATCTTCTCCCAGTATTTCCTACCATTGCCTTTGTTTTTTTCAGGATATAAAGTTTTTGCTGCTTTGGAGCACCAGCCTTGTAAACACTGTGTTCTTGCAAGGAGGTCAAACAACCTAGTATAAAGTCACAGTCATCATGCGCTTTATTCCAGAAATATCAAACATAATCCTTATTACCCAATAGATGATGACACAGAGCACTTTCTGTACAAACTAAGGTGGGATTGCTGAATTAGCCTAATTATTGTCTATAGATTTTTTTGAAAGAGTGCTAAAACGTTGACTCATCAGTTTTTCAGAAGGACGAAAACAGTTGTGCAATTAAAGATAGTTTGAACCATTTTCATGAATCATATTGGAGATAGTGGATAAGAAGACAGGTATCATAACACCTGCCTTAAAATGTAAATTATAATAATGATATTTCTGCTCACTACATATAATTGGGTTACATTTTTCCTGCAATTACTCTAATTAGATGGCACAAAAAAAAGTCATCTTAAAGCCCGATATGCTGTTCCCATCTATGATACTGTATTTTGTACAGTATAGAATATGATAAGGTGTGTCATTCATCCTGCTCATTAACTGGATCAATAACTGGAGGGTAGGGGTGCACCGACAAATTGGCTGGCTGATAAATCAGCCGCGATTTTCTTAATTTTGGGAGATCGACTGATACTTGTGAAACTTGTGAAAAATGTGAAACCGTTCTTCTCTACCTGTGTAGTAGTCTAAAAATCAGCCACTGTCCCCTTTTACTCTGCTGTGAGAGAGGGCTGACTGACAGACCCACCCACCAGCTCACGTCTGCACGTCTGTGGTTAACAACAGTCACCCCACTGCTGCCAATTTAGCAACTTTTTCGCAATATTTAGCAAATTTTCAGGCAAAAAAAAATCGACATTGACCAAAATCGGAATCGGCAGGTCAGGCTTTTTTTAAGATCGGTGATCAGCTAAAAAAATGCAATCGGTGCACCCCTACTGTAGGGTATTTATACCAAATGAGTTTTAGTTCTAAACTGATGCTACTGCTCACTTAGAGCGACTCTGCCAAAGGCACAGACTCTGTCACTATGAAAAGCAGTCCCCTCTTGGCACCAAGTCTTAGCAGGGCCAGAGGAAAGAACCACTTTCATCAGGAGCTGGAGGGGGGCTCATGGAAGCCAACAACCAATGAGAATCATGTTAGAGCTAATTTCAAACATAAACCATAAGAACATTGAGCTCAACTCAAAGTTGGTTAGCACTGAAATAACAGAACCTCAGGTTCATGCATTTTCCTATGCTTAAAGGTTAATATTTAGAACCCTTTGCAATCATTTAATAAATTGTGTTTTAAGCAGTATATCTTTTAATGTCACCAGCTGGTAGAAGCAACTTGTGTAATACTCTTTTACCACATGTTTACAAATTCTGATCAGAGATCAGAAATGTTGGTCATGCACAGGCTGGTTTTAAAACAGCATTTCTAAGTTAGACTGCTGGTGTTTAGGCATCTGTTAGGAGGCATTATAAGACCATTCCCCTGCACTGTAGACCTCTGCAAAAATTCAGAGTGCAACGACGTGAGGGTCAAACTTTTAGCTGTTTTCAATGGTGCAATGGTACGATTTGGAACGGGCTGTGGTTTTGGGAAAACTGAACAACTATAATAATAATAACAATAATAATAATAATAATAATAATAATAATATAGAAATTGAGAAACAGGGAGAAATTCAGGTGCACCCCTTAGTTGGAAAACCCTGGAAAACTTTTTCATTTTAATATTAAAAATCTTTCATATTCAAAATGTTAAATATATTTAATGTTGACTTTCCCTTTGGGATTAATATTTTTTATTAAAATGGATCTTATGAGACACATATACATGTTTACTGTTAAAATGCTACATAAACAACCAAAGCATAGATTGCTAAAGGTGTAGCTGTGTCACCTTTAGCAATGAGTCCACTGGGGTTCATCTCTTCAGCTCACCGTAACCTTTTCTCTTTTTTTTTTCTTTTTTTTTTTTTCCATTTCCTAACAGTAAAGCAGAAAGGGTGTTGCTTGCTTTTGGCAGTGATGAAGCACAGTAATAACTCGCAAGAACTATGTTTAGCAAGTTTTTTGATTGTTATGTAGAAAATGCAGCAGATTCTGAAAAGCTATGGAACAGCAGAAGTCTAGAATAGCTATCAGGCATCCGTTAAGCCCACTAAAAACCGAGACGTATTGCTGATGGATACATGGATGTAAAACTCTGCATAAAGCAACTGTGCATTTGAACTTATAAGTTTGGACTGCAGAACAGATTTCTCTGTGTCCTGCCATAGATACTCACCTACTTGGTTTTATTCTAAGGAACAAATACTTTGCAGAAGTCAAGCACTCAAGGGGTCAACGACACCCCACTAGTAGATCGAAGTGCCCAATGAAGTACTTTTGAATGTATTCCCCTTTAAAGTCATGTTCCATGTGCAAACTGCCATGCATGCCATTGCTAAATATTGCTTCTCCGTTTCAAAACCAAAACAATTATATGGAAAAAAAATCTTGTTACATTTGTTGTCCTGGTGCTTCGCTTTTCTTTGGCTTATTTTTCATTATGTGACTGTTCCTGAGTAGTCATTTTCCCCTCCCGCCATCTCTCCCCCTGTCAGCATGGTGAAGCCCATTGTAGACAGTATCCATGTCTATGAACACATATTGATGATGCTTTGTCGCTCAGCTGTGATTCTCCCCCTCTACTAACAACATTTGGTTTCTCTCTGCAGCCACGGTGGGAAGATGGCCTCTTTGCAATGCTAATTGTTTTCTGTGTGTTTGTGGCAGAAATCTGTGGGCTGCCAAATTCTATGTGCCTCCATAAACAGGAGGGAGTTGATGACAAGCTGCCAAATATACTCTTCTTACCAATAAAGCCTATGGAACTGTTATTTTCAGAGTGCCATTGCTTCAATTATACAGTAAATAGCCACTTAGAAAGCCTTTTGGACATTTCATATTGAATATTTCTCATTGAAAATCTTGAAAAATTTTGCTCTGAAATGAACAGTTCAAGGCCCATTTAAATGTCGTATTGATGTATCCACTATAAAACATGACTCAGTGATCTAATCTGCACTGTAAGGGTACACTGGGGATTTTAAGAGTTAGAAAATACCTTGTTTTACTGGGTGCAGGTTGTATTAGTTTGAGCAAAATATGGATTATATTGTTCAGTGAAGATAACATGTCAAGGTGCATTGAATTCATGTAGATTTAAATTTTATCCAGACTTTTTATAATTAATCTTAATAAATAAATGCTTTATTCCAAATTATATCCAAGATTGTGATAGTTGTAAAGCTCATTTTCTGTTGGATCTTAGGCTAAACTTATTCAGGTGACTCAGTGTGTTCCACCTTTTTTTTACTCTGTGTAGTGCTGATTGGGCGGGGGGACTTGTGCTCTTCTCAATGCACAAACACACTGTGCTGACCACGATCGGCCCAGAGTTACCCGTGTTTTCCCTTTTTCTCTTCCCTTCATTTAGAAAACGTCGAGGTGCGTCGAGTGCCCATTTGGGGTCTGAGAGGAGTGATGCACTGAGATACCAGCGTGTTAAAAAGGCCAAGAAGATGACGATGAACAACAATAACTCCAAGACCAGAAAGAAAGCAGGTATGCACCGTTTTCCACACCCAATAGGGTAACTAAGGACATCCAGGTGACTGGTCAAATACAAAACCACCTAGCAGAACTGAAAAGTAGCAACTAGACCCAAGATAGGCCAAGTTCAAACAAAATGTGGTAAAGCCAAGAAATAGCAAGAAAAGGCAGATGTAAAATAAACCAAAATCTAATTAGACTGGCATTGATACAAAGGAAATATGGCAAATATTAACTGACAGAAAAGAAGCTGAGTAACAACAGTAATAAACATCATGAGAAAAAAAGCTGGGGACACGTCACAGAATTTTTTGCACAATTTTCCTCATGATTCATTCCACCCACCCATCCATCCATTCATCAATCTAAATCCATCCATCCATCCATCCATCCATCCATCCATCCATCCATCGTCTATAAACGATTCTTAGTTGGGAAAATTTGCATCGGTCTGTGCTAATTGGTGATTGTAATCAGCTGTCAAAAAAATAAGTTATCCAAACTCTCAACATGAATAACAAAAAACCTACAGTTGACACGATACAAATCAAATTTTATTTTGAAAAATTCACTTTTTTGTATTTACAATGAGTTTCTTTGATTTAAGGAGAGCGCAAGAAAGAAATACAGTGGACCCCCAGTGTTCACAGGTGTTAGGGATCACAACCTCCAATGAATAGCTGAAATATTCTAAAACGCTTGTAACAGCCTATTTTATTAGTTCAAACACCAAATATATCTTAACATGCATTAGTACACACAGTGGAAAGCGCCTTGGCACTATCGCAGAAGCCAGCAGCGTCTGAAGCATTTGTCATATCAGGGGGACACATTGGCTTGGCTGGCCAAAATGTAAACTTCTGAATTCAAAGAAAGTTACAAAAAAATTAATTCTCTATTTAATTTTTCTAAAAAAATGTTCTCACTAAGTTTTCTGGCATTTTGCAAATAGAAATTATTTTGGTATTTCTAACTGTCCTAACAAGAGAAGTTTGGTCTGATTTAACTTCATACAGTGAGAAAAAAATGTCCATGTGTCTTCTTATTCGGTGTATGTAAACTTCTGGTTTCAACTGTACCTGCCTGATAAAGCTTAGATTTTAAAATAACAGATGAAGCCATAAGTCCAGCACTCGCATTATCTGAACAGTAAGACACTACATGTTTATTAAATATAATACAGACCAGTTCTCTCCAATATACAAGAGTTTATTAACAAAAATAATTCAACTTTACACTTAAAAACTTTATTCAACAAACTTGCTAGCTAATGAAAAAAAGATAATAGAATGATGAAACTAAAATTACTTAAGGTAAAACAGTAAAAATATAAAAATAGAACCAATAAAATGATGCAATGATGTCACGGTTTAGTAAGAATTGTTAATGTTGAGAAACAGAGTTTGGAGTGTGTTAATGAGTTTCAACTAATTCAGATTCGTTTACACCAAAATATGCTGTGTATTCTTCACACAGCGAGGCTAGAAGTATGTATGTGTTGTCATTGTCCTGGGTTATGAAGACCCCCATGACATCACAGACTTTCCTTACTGAAACTCTTCCTCTTCCTATTAAAGCTGAAAGTAGGTTAATGCATTGTTGAATCAAATAGGTGTACCAGCCTCCTGTATTCAGTCCTTCATGGCTGGAGATCCAACAGTCCCTAATGTTAGAGTTAATGAGTGAGAAAAAAAGAGTAAACAAAGAGAACACAAGCTACAGTTATTTGAGGAGACAATTACAGTTAAACCAAAATATATTCATAATACTGGAAGATTTAGGCTTAGCAATCTTTTAAGTTCATTGACATGTTCGACATGAGCAGCCCAGCCAGAGGTCTGACTTGAGTTTGAAAGAAGTTCTGTAAGGGTGATGAAAGATGAAAGTGATTGCAAAAAAGCCTTCTAACCTAAAAGACCTGGAGTTCATTACTAAAGATAAATCATGAAAATACCAGGGGAAACATACAAAAAGCTGTTCAGCACTTCTAAGAAGGGTTTGATTGCTGTAACTCAGATAAAACCATTATTGAGAAGGGTGTAAACATGCTATCTTTTAATAAAATGTAAATAAAAACTACAAAATAGAGGTGTATTTTTTTTGTTTTTTTTTTTTTCAAAATTGCTACTTATTTTACATTGCTTTATTTTAGATTTTTAAATCAGTTTAAGGTTTATTTGCAGAAAAAATCAGTATACTGAATTACTCTCTAGACTGCTTCATTTCAGTTGCATGTAAAACTGCTCTGATTAGGCTCACTCTGATTAGAGTAAACTTAGATCCCACAGAACAATGATCGACCAGCATCTAACCAACCATTCTATAGCAAAATTTTGGAGAACTTAACTAAACTATTTAACAATACCTTAGAGGACTGTCAGTTTAGGTTTAGAGCTTACCACTATACCCCCCTTTAAAGGAATTTATTTTTATCAATGCCATCTAAGCCAACTAAAACATGAAATTCTATAAAATCTTTCCAATTAAATATGTCTTCTAAGTGATTAATGTGTTTACTATACCATCTAGGAAAGCTAAGAGCCCTATTATCTTAACTGTATCTTTAATAATGCTCAGGACGTTCTTCCTTTTTTGATTTTGATTGATTTGATCATCATCACCCACTGAACTGGCACAGGTATCCCAGTTTTTGTTTCAGTGTCCATTTAGAATTGCATGTTTAAAAATGATCAGTACTTCTATAGCGCTTTATCAAGTCCAGAGGACTCTAAAGAATTTCACACAATATTCAGTCATTCACCCATTCATGCATACGTTCAAACGCTGATGGTGGGAAGCTACATTGTAGCCACAGCTGCCCTGGTAAAGTCTGACAGAAATGATAGGTTTACAAGTAAAGAAGTATATCTCCTAAAAGAGTACTGTAGTCATGACAGATTTTGCATGTTTTAATTAGAGGTGAAAATTCTGAAAGTCATAGTTGAAATACTATCTTGATCATTATGACAAGATACAAATTTAAATCTTTGTATTTGGGGGGAGGGGTTCTCAAGTTTAATCTTTTTGCGGTCACCATATGTTTAGCTGGCAATTTTCTTCCTCCAGGTGTCTCCACCTCTCAGACCCAGCAGGCCTACACCTCTCAGGTACTCCAGCCCGAAGAAGCGCTCTACCTCTGCAAGAAGAAGAAACGGCCCATTCTTCATGATCCATACGCTCGCTTTTCTGCTTTGCTGTACCGCCGTCAACCACGGGAGGACCAGAAGGCCATTTTAGCTAGTATGGACAACATGGAGCTAGACCATGCCACCTTCCTCTGAAAGGCCATGGGATGAGGTCACAACTAGGGACATGCTCCCATTACCGTTCCATCAACACATTGCAGTAGCTGCATCCCAGCTAGACAAGACATAAAAGTCAGTGAAATGTCTTTATTTCAGTTATCTACAAAATGAAGACAACAGTACATTTCAGAGTACAGATTTATTATAATCTATAGCTTCACACTTGTTTTATTCAATTTGCATTTGTTGACAATAACCTAGGGTATAACTCTAGGGTATAAATTGAACAAAGACTTCTAAATCTAAACATTTTCTAGTAAAAAATAAAAAAAGATATAGATATTCTAGTAAAAATCTGTTTGTCTCAGTTTACTTTAAGTAGTACTAAAGAAAATCTAGAATGATCTCCCAGAATGGAGTTGTAGTTGTAAGATAGTTCCTGTGGAAAAAGTTTGGATGATTTGTTTAAAACCTACTGTTGGGGTGTACCCCAAGTCACAAACATGTTCTGCATAGTTCTAAATCAGCTAGTGTATCCTTCTAAAACTAACTTTCCAGACGTTGAGATTCTGATTAAATATTTACTCCAGTGCAAAAGTCTAAATTTTCTAAAAAAGTGGTGGGACTTGGATTATTCAACAAAGCAGTTCTAAAGTCCCCTTTTTTTTCTTAATCCATCGGAGAGTCTAAATTATTCATGCTAAGATGAGCTGAGCCTGTTTCCCGTTGACTCCAGCCTCCCTCCCACACTTCCGTTTACAGCTCCTTCCAGTGAATTCTCTGCCTCACATATGTGGACGATCTTACTTCCTACCAACTATACCTCAGAGCACACAAGACCACACAACCATCGGAGTCAACCAGCTCAAATATTTAGCTTTTCTTGTCTAATCAGTAAACACTCTTGCTTCACTACTGCAATGCTGAAGATGTATCTTTCCTCTGGTTTTAAAGGGGCCATATATTTCCTGTTCAGTTGATCTAACTTAGAAAATGCTGAAGCTAACGAGAAGCTGACATTCATAGCTTTTCTGCTCAGCTGTAAATAATCAGGACAGGAATTTACTTGTTTAAGGAATATCAAAGAAACCGAAAACCTTTAATGTCTTTCCTTGTTCTAAATTACACTCTTTGTTTCTTATAATCCAGTCCATCAGAATGGGTTCAAACGGTACAATTCAGATGTGGAGACATGGCGTTTTTAGCGGTCAGGATGAAAATCATTAGATTTTGTAGAAAGTAGTGTAAATGCTCCGTTTACAAGTGCTTCTGCTTGAACAAGTGCTACTTTTGTCTGACAGCTGTTTGCACTGGAGCAAAATCTTATCTGTTCCATAACATTTGCTTCTTCTTTTCTTGCGGTATCGAGGGCTCCAAATCCTGCTCAGAAATTCTTGCCAAAAAGTTTCATTTAAAATTTGAGTAGATTGTGGAGATTAGGATTTTGTGCCATAGTATATTAGTGTAAACATTAAAAAACTGTTTTCTTTGGCCTTAGTCATATTTTCTGCCTGTTTTACTCGTGTAATTTTTCTTTATTTGTGCTCGATTTTTTTAAATTTTCTTTTTATATGAGTAGATCCATGTTCAGAGAACAGTGGGGCACATTTAAAGTAGCAGCAGTTTATCGTGTAACTCTTAACAGTGCTCTGTTTAAAACTGCACGAGAATGAGGACACTCAAGAATGACTTTTCATTTACAACTTGAGTACAGAAGGTGCCATAGCTCAGCTGTATCCTACTCTGCACATTCTGCTGCTAGGTGGCACTCTAAATCACAAACAGTGGACATGTGCTGCAACAATTAGCCCTACATTGTCTTTTTTAACCTCAACATTACTCATTTTCTTTGATATGTGTAATTACTTTAAGATGTCATGGGAATATTTGCTGTGAAACAAAGCATGCCTTAAGTTTCATGTCAGACATGCATTTTATTAGATTTTTTGTGTGATCTAAAGCTGCTGGTCCTACACAGTCTTCATAAGTCTGTCATATCTTTACAGTTTGGTTAAGATATTTCCACAGTACATGCAGACAGGAGTGCTATCCATGGTTTAATTTGGAAAATATTTGGAAAAAAAAACCTCTAAAATATTTTCATTTAAATTTTCATGTTTAATAAAACTGAGTGCAGAGAATCAAAAAATAAAAATAAATAAAACATTTAAAATGCTTCTCCACATACAGGTCACATCTGAATAAATTAAAATGTCATATCAAAGGATTCCACAGAGAGCGATATATTTCTGTTATTTAAAATTATTATGGCTTAAAGCAAATGAAAACCCAAATTCAGTTTCTCAGAAAATGGTAATATTACAAAGAAAACACTTTTTTTTTTTTTAAACCAGAAGAGACATGTTCTGGCCTACACAGTCACAAGGCTGGTGTTTATCTAAACATGGCTCTACACAAACATCTCCAGTCTTCAGAAAATGCACATCTTCCTCATGCTTACAATGGTTACATGCAGACCACCTTACTCTGTTTTGATGCTTTATTAATAACTCAGTGTGAAACATTTTCAATGTAGTTCCAATTAATTGTGGGTTACCAGAATTCACTGAAAAAGTTGTTCTCCTGCTTCAAACTTGGTGCTTGGTTTTTAAGTCTGGGGATTTCATGACGAGACCTTCAGCTAAACTATGCACTGCTCCCTCTACTTACAGAGAGCTGTGTATGTCTGTGAATTCTGGTGGCAAGGCACATGGGACAGACATGGGTGAACGTCATTTTAAAGGGTGAAAAAGGCATTGATACTAGGAGGAAAACACAGATTAGATCAAGAAAACGACAAGCTGTGATTGCTAAAAACTGGCTGCATATATCCGGGGAGCGCAGCTAATAATCACAGAGCCTAGACATACAACAGGTGTCACAAACTGGTTTTGTCATGAACACTAAACATTTGAAAAATGGTTAATACACATCTTCACAAGAAGGGTAGATCTCTAAAGTTCATGTTTCCATTTCTGAGAGCTGTAGAGATCCTATGGGCTAATGTCAATAGAAACAACCAGAGCTAACAATGTAGACCTGAAGGCAAACTGGGCTTCCTTAACATCTGCTCAGAGCCAGAGGCTGATCGCCTCCGTGCTGGACTGCATTGATGTTACAATTCATGCAAAAGGCACCCCAACCAAGTATTGAGTTATCTAAGTTAATTTATCAGGCCTAAATTTCTGGATTAAAAATGACCATTTTGTTGGTTTTATATATTATAATTCTACTCAGCTAAATTTTTGGTTTTCATTTTTCTATAAGGCATAATGACCAAAATGAACAGATATGCTTGCAATATATCAATTTAGACTTACTGAATCGCTCTAATATATAAGGGCGACTTTTTTGAATTCATTAACAGAAAGCTGGTGCCTTTGGTTTTTGGTTAAGATGGAAATGTGCCTCCACATATGCACCTAGTGTGGAAATAACTTTGAATTGACAGCATATATATATATATATATATATATGTATATATATGTATATATATGTATATATATATATATATATATATATATATATATATATATATATATATATATATATATATATATATATATATGTGTGTGTGTGTGTGTTAACTGATATGAATAGTCAATTATGTTACAATATTATTGTTTCAGAAGAGATCAAGCAGTAACAGTTCATTAGAGGTAAACCAATGGCGATATCCCTTTGAGTTCTGTGATATTCTAAAGTCTAGCTCAAACACAACATATTCTGATGTAACGGTGATTGAGACGTATCAATGATGCAGCCATCTATCACAGGTGCTTCAGCAGTGGTGTCAAACGGGCTATCAGCTGTAGGTGCTAATGGAGAAGCTGACAGATCCTTCCAGAAAAGAGGACAAACCCACATCTGGAATGGTATTTTTCTAGTTTTTGATGGAAAATATGAGGATGTTGGAATGCTGATTGGATTCAAAATCCCATAGCAGGAGAATAAAGGAGCTCTTCTTCCAGAAATGTGAAGACAATGCAGCGGGGAATATAACAAAACTGGTGTGGCCGCCATAATTAAAAAATATATTGATATTCAAAGAAAAACAAAGATTGTCACAGTTTTCCTTTTATCAAGGTTTTATCAAGATGCTGTCTCTAAGCAGATACTGGGATGTTTTTATTGCAGAGTCTTTTTTGGAAAAAGGTGTTGGGAATCCGGAGGTGGGATTTGTGGACATTGTTGAAAGCCTACAACAGTCAAAGCAGATACAAGAGTGATGCAGATGAATTCCCTAACTGAGGCTGTGACAAGTGTTTTACAGTATAATAGTATGATTGGGGCATTTTAGAAAAAAACTCTTCCCAAAATACTGAAATCCAGACAGCAGTTAAAATTTATAAAAATTTTACATCATCTGCATTCGCACTAAACATATCATATCTACACATTGTTTGTACGTTTGGCATTTACACAGTGAAGTTCTTTTAAAACACTGAAGGGCAGATCACATCAAAACCAGTCGTTCTGAGTGTCCTGAGGTTTTGTTTTGTCCTGGTTAAAACCCCAAACTCCTTAGGATGGCAGGATCATTGATCCAGTTATTTATTTCTAAATACCAAGTGAGATTTTAGGTGAATATAGTGAGTTGGAAATAAAGTGGCCACCATGATAAGTGTAGTTAGGACTCGTTATATACAAAGGAAAGAAGCTTTCATGCTTATTCTTCTTAGAACATTTGACAACCCTACATGAAAACAAAACAGATAATTCTGTCTCTCAGAGTTTTGAGGCTGATCAGAGTGACTCAGTTATTTTCATATAATTATGAAATTCATATAAATGTATAGAACAACATTAGAGTTCTCATTATTTTGTCTCAGTTTCTTAACTTTTTAAATGTCAGCCTTGACTTTCAAGACATTTTCTGTGTTCTACATGATAGAACAATGTAACAGCTTAGTAATAAAAGAAAATGAAGTAATCCATCCACTAAAGAAAAAAGGCAGAAAGAAGATACTAATTGAAATGAAATCTGATGTTGTTGATGTTCATATCAGCAACAATAAGAACCTCCTCTGCCGTTTCAGCAACCAGGATTTTGACATCATCTGTGTAAAGTGTGTAGATATTGAGCTGGACTACCCACACTTCAAAAAAACTATCCCTTTAGAAATCATAAAGACTAAATATTCTTTTGGTATAAAAAGATTAAAACTAAAACATAAATAAACGGTAATCATTGTCTTCAGGTACGTAAAAGGATATAAATTAATGCTGATTGTTTTCTCCAGATTTAATGATAAATTGATTAATCGCAGGTTTAGAGACCTACCTGTTCAAAATGAAAGGATCTGTTTCCAGACGTTTGACAGGCATTTTTCAAAAGATGAATTAATAAGTGATTAACATCTACAGACCTTCCAATAAGACAGACGGGCCATCGCCTAAACTGATCCCATCAGTCGATGTGATGCAGACACTCTGGTGACTTTTGCCACTGATCGCTGTGGCAACAGAAATCTGAGTATTGATCAAATATGTCTAACCCGGATAGCATACAGAAATTAATTTTAGATTTAAAGTACAGACTAAAAAAATTATTTAACACTGTGTAAATATCTGGAAAGACCTTACCATATATATATATATATATATATATATATATATATATATATATATATATATATATATATATATATATATATATATATATATATATATATATATATATATATATATATATGATGCACATCAGTGACACAGAAGAACTGAGAGTGAGAACCGAGTAGTGTATGGTCTACTTAAGTGACACGGTATAACATGATGTAATCAGTGTCTTTTCTGTATGTGAGTGCTTAAAAATGCAATTCTAGAAATTAGTTTAGGAATTTAATATCAATTTATGATCATAGAGAAAAGAAGACACTTGCATTGGAAGCTAGATTTCGGGATGGTCCTTGTTTTCAACAATGTAAAAGTCAATATCCTATTATTTTTGTACTCATGTTGCTTTGTACTGTAGCAATGCAGAACTGTACACAAAGTAGAAAAATATGTCGTCTGTTTAAGCTCCTGAGCTGTGTTCAGAAGAGAAGAAATTGGTGCACCGAATTGTACTGTATATCTTTTTGTCTACAAAGAGACCCTAATGAAAAAAAAAAAAGACAGTAAATTAGTTTTTATAGTGCGTGTGAATAGTAAATATACCTAATTATTTATGGGAAACATCTTACCATACTGACATACATACATTTATTTTCCATACCACTACAGTTTACTTTGTTTTGCCTTTTTTAATATATATATATATATATATATATATATATATATATATATATATATATATATATTTATTTTTTATTTATTTATTTTTTTTTCTTGGCATGACTTGTGATTTATTTTCCATTCTCTGGTGCTGTCCGCCTGTAGAAGCACTGAGATCCAAATGTATTTTGGACGGCTCAACACTTCAAAAAGGTTTCCGGTGTAACGTTCATGTTTGCAGTAAAACACGCAGTGCTTCTTGATGCTGACTTGAATTGATCCAAACCTTTATCATTTTGGTTCCAAGCTGGAGCATGTGCAAGTTAACCAACAGATTTTCCGCCTTTTGCTTGGAAGTGGAGGTAGAGCATTGCAGCAGCTGCTAAACGCCACACCAGACACTCGGTTCAGTGCTGTAAATTGCCAAAAAAACAACAAATGACAACCATCAAATTCATTCTAACAACTGGTGCTATATAAAAAAAAAGAAAGATACAGAACATCTGTGGTGCTTTTTTTTAATTTCTTTGTTTTTGTCCTTGCTTCAGACAAAATGTAGCTACACAATCCTGTACTGTACTGTAGATCGCTGTTTGGCTGGTCAATCAACCCACTGCGCTCACAAGGCAGAGGTGTTAGGGTTTTGTTTTGTTTTTTTTCCTCAACTGTCCTTTCAGGGAATTCCAAGATCCAATTAGGCAAACGTCTTGGAGGGGCACATTTTAAAGCAACTAACTTTGATAGAACATTGAATTGAATTGACTTTCTTTAGGTCAGTGCTTCTACGTCAGCCACATTGATGCGTGCAAATAGTATCTACACATTGTTCTTGGTGCTGAGCGTAATGTTCACATTCAACTTTTGATATATGAATCTTGTCCATTAAAATCCCTGTAGAGGCTTTCAAACGTGTCAAAGAAAGTGAGTTTCCTTGCAGACGTCGTCACGCAGCACGTTCTAGATTGCATTGGAAAGTTCTTGCAAAACCAAACTTCTCCAAAACCCATGGGTAGATGTACCACAAGTAGTGAAACGGTGTTTTGATACCAGAGAAAACATCATTCTGTGATTCAAATCTTTGTTGTTACTGCCTTGTTACAAAAAATATTCAATTTATCAGAAACAGATTGTTTTGGGTTTTTTATTATTATAAAATGCAATACAAGAGGAAGAAGAACAAACTAAACTCATATCTTCTAATTGTTCTGTCTTCCTGAGATGAGTTGACTTGTATTTAAAACATAACTAACATTATTTTTTCATTATAGGCATAGACAACTCTGTACCTCAAAATATCTCTTCATGAAAATCTGAAGTCATGTGTACCTTGTACATTACATTTTTTCACCTTCAAGAAGTCCATTCTCATGACGCTTTTTATATTGGTTTGCACAAACACTAATAGGAATGTATGGCTACTGTAATTCCTGCTCACTCCCCCAACCCTTCACTTTAACCTAAAAAGTGAAAGCAACTGAATTCAACAGTTTTTTGTATTTGAAATGTCTTGGTATGCTTGTTGTAGTTGTTTATTCAGAATGGTGTATATTACATCGGTTTTTATTTAATAAAATGTTTAAATTTTCTAACAAGACTGTTGGATTTATTATAATCAACTCGGATGAGAATATTTTAAATCAAACGTTGTGTTTTCTGTTTATGTTTAGCTGAAGCTTCAACCATATGCTGGATGGAGCACTGAACATTCACTTTATTTACTCAATGCCTTGCAAAGGATTCATAGCTTTAAACTGTTGCCCCTGTTACAGCCTCAAAATTAGGTGATTGTAGTCTATGTCTCTTTCTGCTTTGAAGATCTAGATCAGGGGTGTCCAAAGTGCAGCAGTCCAGGGGCCACAAATGGCACCTGAACTGATTTTGCACGGCCCCTGAATAATACAAACTTGTCCCACCCGTGCAGGTGTTTGATGCAGATGGAGACTTTTTGACCCACAAATTAAAATCTTCTCACAAAAATGTCAAATACAATGCAAAGTATTCATCATTTAATAACCAAGCTTTCTGCTTTCTGTCTAATTTCTTTCCATTGAGTTAAACACTGAATCACACCTTGATGCACCCAAATCTGCTTTTAATTACATTATTAAAAATTGGCTGAATACAGCAAGTGTTGTAAAAAAAAAAAAAAGAATGGCCTAAATTATGTTTTTATTGCTGAGAATAGACTAAATCTTTTTCAGTTTTCTTCAATCGAAATCGAAATCAAAATAAATGACTAAATTTGCTGCCTTTTTTTAAAATAAGGGAAACGTGAAACCCTTTGAAGCTTTGGTTCTACAGAGAGTACCACAACCCTTTCCTACAAGAAAATCTATTTTATTTAATTAAAATATTTCAATAAAACAGGTAAAAACATGTTTTACCTGTTTTATTGAGCAGGTAAAAACATTCAAAACTTTGTGATTTTAGTTTTTAAAAAAACATTTTACTTTTTGGCCTGCAACTATTTCATTGTAACTGGATTGAAGCGGGAAGCTTTCAGTCTTCACTGGTTTCAGCAGATTTTAATTTCACAGCTGAACCACTGAAGATCCCACACCTGCAATAACAAGGGCAACTGCAAAGGGTTCACAGACTATAAGATTTCCAAACCAACTAAAGCCTACTGAACACGTCAAACTCGTGAGGCCAAGGGTTTAGAGGAGTAAAGAAACATAGGCCTACCAGTAGGGGGCGGTAAAAGCACAGATGAAAGTTTGGAACATTCCTTCATTTAAAGTGAGCTTGTTAATGGGTTTTGAAATTACTTTCAACGTTGACTTTATTTTAAATATGTTATTTATATCTTAAAAAAGAAAACAAGATAATATTTGGATGTTTTAAAAAAAAAACATATTAAGAACTTCTGAAAACTTAATTCTAATAAAAACATTTCATTTAGAAATGTAAATTCTTTAAGTTAAGCTCCAACTAAACCATTTAATTTTACAAGATAAGATAATTTGACAGCGTTTTTAATATTTATGTTTAAAAAGTGACATTTTTGGTTTATTGTAATAGGTCCCTGCACTGTTTACTGTATTTGGCCCCAGCCTATACACTGGCTGTCAGCAACATGGCTTTGGGTTGGTCATCAGTTCACTT
Source organism: Anableps anableps (assembly GCA_014839685.1). NCBI lineage: Eukaryota > Metazoa > Chordata > Actinopteri > Cyprinodontiformes > Anablepidae > Anableps > Anableps anableps. Next base: position 2,533,099 of record CM026078.1, on the reverse strand, counting down.
CTCCTCACATACTTGCAGTCTTCACCTGCTCTGACACGGACAGATTATTGTACCAACTCCCCCTGCTGACTGACCGCAGCTACTGCAGACGGATCCCCACTGTTCCCCACTGGGAATCAGGGAGAAAACCGAGCAGTGAATCACCTAGTGTCTCCCCAGCTGTAGGGTTGTTGTCCTGCTGGAAGGACAACAACCCTAAAGTCTTCTGCAGCCTCTAACAGGTTGTCTTCCAGGATTGTCCTGTTTTTAGCTCCATCCATCTTCCCATCAACTCTGACCAGCTTCCTTGTCTTCGCTGCAGTTATTTCAAGAACCTGGAGCTTCACCTGTGGGCTTCAGCTCATATTCAGAAGTTCAGATGGCTTTGTCCTGATAAAAGTTATTTTCTGATAATATTCTGGGCAAAGAGATTTGCAACATGTCTTCTCTGATTCTCTATAATAATTTCTGATAATGGAACAAATTAAAAAGCTCTTGAATGGTTTTAGGATGAATAAAATAGGTCGTGAAATAAAAAGGGGAAACTGTGTCATCAAAGAATAATTATGACCACCATCACTTAACCTGTTTTCCAGCTCCTAGAAATTTGTCTTTGTTGATAGCATGTAAGTATTGTAAGATTCTGATAATATATAACAATGTATGCCTCTTGAAATATTCAGAATAAACATTATTCAAACCTAAAATCACACATAATATAAAAAACTGGAAACTTTTTGTTTGATCATTTGTTCAGTTGGATTAATGACTGATTGGTTACAGAAAAACATCTTCCACTGTCACTGTCTTCTTTGGATTGTCTTTATAGGACCCTTGTTCTTTCCTAGAATAGTCTTGTACAAGGAGAAGTCTTCTTTGTAGGATCAGCCTTGCTCAACAGGGCCATCTGCTGGACAAATCTCAGCTGCAGCTCTTGTCAATAGATCCTGCACAATAACACAATATTTTGTCGCAAAGTAAAGTACAGAATATAGTATTTCAGTACTAAAACATGAATTATAACAGCAAAATGAAACTGTTTTGGCTTTGGTATATGTCTAGTGAAAGTAGACACTGAGCTTGATTTAAACTGAGATTAATTTACACACAGGTGTAATTAATAATTAGATTAGTTTTGAAGGAATAAAGAAGCACTGAAAATCCAAAAGCCTCCTGAAAAAAAAACATGTTTTATAGTGGAGACAACCATCGAGACATTTTGCCACAGGGACAGGACAGGAGAGAACATGAGGCTTTCAAAACTAAGAACAGAACAAAGGGACTCAAATGAAATAATACATCTGCTTATCTGGTCAGATTATATTTGTGAAAGATTTTTAACCAATGCTTCCTTCACTTCACAAGTAAGCACTACTTTGTGTTGGTCTGTGACATAAATGCATCAAGGTTGATCAGATGTGACAAAATGTGGAAAATTCCGACGGATTAGATGAAAAATTTAAACTGAATTTCACTTCATTGTTTTATAATTAAGGCTGAATTGAAACATATGTAATTGACTTTATATCAGTCTGTATGACTGGCTTAAATTGACTGCATATAAACTGGATGAGTTTGTCTTATTAAGTGTTTTAAGATGACATTTGTTAAGATTCTGCACTGTTTAAAATAATTAGTTGAACAGAATTATAGTTCAGAGTCTGACTAAAATGCTACGGGGTATTTGATTGGTTGCTGGAACCACCTTTTGTTGTCCCGTCTTCTTCAAAAGTTTCAGCAGTTGAGCTCTGGCCTTCGCAGGGACAGCATTCTTCCACTGGACCATAAACTCTGTGTGTGGAGCAAATCCCTGGAGCATTTCCTGTCCATGATTCCTGTGCACAGTAACATAGTTCCCGGTTAGGTAAGGTGGTGAGATACTGATACTCTTTGAACAGTCGGCATTTCTTCCACTTGAACAATGGAGCAAAGCCTGAGAACAAACCTGACTTCAGGACTATAATCCAGACACATCTTGCTGACCGCAGAAAGGAAACTTCCTGCAAACTTCCCTCCAGCTTTCAGGATGTAATCCTCTCCAATAATGTTTTTCAGCAGGTGCATGTGCTGCGCTGTGCTTTCTCTTACCGCAGCACAACGATGACTAAAGGAGGATGAAACCAGAAAGATGTGTACATGTGATGCTGATATAAACTTCTCCAGACATCCTAACTCCTCCTACCTGAGTCCTGCGCTGAGTAGAACATTCAGGACTCGATCAGGGCTGCAGCCTTTCACCAGTGCATCCAGGGCCAGATTAGCTCGCTGCTGAGCAAACACATCGGTGGTCTGTGCCAGCTTCAGCAGGAGAGCATCACCGGTCCGTTCTGCTTCAGGGTCCATTACCTTCCCCAGCTGAGTGTGAAGCTCTGCTATGGTGTCAATAGCACCACAGGCTATCGGAGGACACCGGCTTTTAACCTGTTTAGAAAAAAACATTTTTGCTATTTCAAAACTGAAACAGAGACCAACACTGAGAAAAACAGATGTGTCTGTACCTCCTTTGTCAAGAGTCGGCAAGCGTCATGCAGTTTGGTCTTCAGCTGGTCTGGATGGTACTGTGCCAGGGCTCTGACACATTCTATTCCATCCATTTTCTTAGCCCTGTGTTGAACAAAGATTATTAAGCTGTTGCTCGAGCAACAGAACTCTGTTTCTGATAGGTCATGGCTTCTCAAAGTGTGGGGTGTGTTGCCCAGCTCTTCAGGGAGCACCGTGACATGAAGAAAAGAAATGAACCAAAAAAAGGAAGTGCAAACATTTAGCTAACTTCACCAAGCCTATACCTGAGACAAAATGGATCGGTTTTTAGTGAGTAAACAGACAAAAACTGTTTCCATCAGTGTTTTTATGGGCATTTTGAAGTATTGCATTAGAAAATGTTGATGGAAATGATAAGATTTGAAAAAACTTTCTCAATCTCCCAAAAAAGTTTTTACGCTCGCTTGAGGTGGTTTTTAAAATACTAGTTCTACTGGCAGATTAGTTCACTTAAAAAAGGAAAAATCTCCTGTTATAACTGAAAAAATATGCCAGCAGACTAGTATTTTTTAAAATCTATATTCAAGAATTATTGACTTAAAACAAGCGTATTTATCTTCCTTTTAAGTTCGTTTTGTCTTATTTCAAGTTTACGAACATATTTGCACTAGAAACTGGACAAAAATACTTGATAAGATTTTGTGTTTTTGCAGTGCAGAAAGTAATTCATGCTTTTGGCACTGTACATTACAAGGCAACTGAAGCATCATATCCTGTGGTGCTACACAAAACTAACATCAGTGAAACATGTATGAATTTAACATCAAGAATGGCAACAGTGAGAAGTAGTGCGTACAGTAATCTCCGTCTGCAGGTTAGTAGTGTTGCTGTCATACCAGTTATGGGAGCTGAGCTGTCTGAACCAGTAGGGCGTGGTCTCTGACGTGTCAGGCAGTGGTGGGAACTTAGTCCTTCCTGCCATGCTGTTGGGCTTTGGAAGACAGGGGGTTTTCTCATGGAAAGGTCCCGTTCTGTCAGTCGGGACAAGCTCAGAAGGCGGTGCTGCGATGACGGGCAACTTTCTTGAAGAGGTCGGTGGTTGTGGGGAGCCATTATTGGTGATACAGGCCTGCAGTCTTTCTGTTAACAGCTCCCTTTCAGCTTTACCGGACTGAGGTCTGCATCCACATACATCTTTGGCATTTCAGGAAAACAGAAGTACTCAGTGTTACCTACCAGATGTAATGTAACCTTCATCAGCTGATCTCTTATCAGGTATTTGTTTTACATGAAAGGAGTTATCTTCAGTCCACAGCCTGATCTTACCTGGTCTGCCTGTTATCACCGGGAGACGAGACGGCTTCCTGTGTGGGGGGGGTTCAGGGTGAGGAGCAGGGTTGAGGGTTAAGCTGGGGAGGCTTCTCGGATCTGTAGAAAACTTCATCTTACTGGGTGTGTGTGCATCTACAGAGCTCTGGGTTTCCCCAAGATCCCTGTATTCAGCTGAAATGTAAGGCAACGGACCACCCGGCGCCGCTGTCTGACCACCCAGAAGCTGCTGCTTCTTAAACATACGAGCCTCTGCAAAACATATCTGCTTGGTATCATGTGTCTGGCTACTTTTTTTGTCCTTCACATTTGAAGTATGCTTGATCTTTTTTCCTCTTGGTGAAGATTCGTGGCGAGGTGTGGGAGTTGCTGGAAGCTGAGGTGAAGGGAAGGTGTCCTGCAGGACGGTGGAGCCCAGTCGGTCCAGAACCGCTTTGCTGCGGGCTGTTTCTGAAGCACACAGTCTCTCAGCACTTTGGATCAGTGCCGCCCTCTTAGCCTGTTTAGCTATCCCAATGTCTACACGCCAGGGCTGATGAGAGCCATCCCTTGTGCTCTCTGGTCCCTTTGAATTTAAAATGCACACCAAAGCTTTAGTAACAAGTTTACACCCACTCATCAAGAGCAGAAATATGGAATAAGTTTATGGGAGATTTAATCTTTTCCCAGCATGAATTTTTGCTGTAATGATCATAACAATGGTTATTCTTTGCAGCAGTGTTTGGAAATTCTTGGAACAGCATCACAGTTTACAGTGAAGCCAGTCTCACATCAACATAGACTAGGAGGGAGCCTGAAAAAGTAGAAAGACCCTGCTCCAAAATCAAGTCTTCACTCACGAGTCTGCAACCTGAGGCCCCAGAGCCACAAGTGTTTCTTTGGACCTTCCACAACGGCTCTTGATGACTCTGTCTAAAATTACTAATTTATGATTTTAAATACAAATATAATTACAAATGCAGGTTTTAGCAGATTTTATATATATATATATATATATATATATATATATATATATATATATATATATATATATATATATATATATATATATATGAGAGACGACTTACATTTGGAGACTGGTTTTCAACTGGATAGAACAGGGTAACAATAGCTGCCTGAAATGGTCCTGACTTTTTCTCAATTAATTTAAAAAAAAAAAAAATATTTAAAATTTGAATTCTCAGCTGGATCCATACCAGGTTATAAACCAACTTACATTTTGCCAGGAATAGGGTCAAACATCCAGCCAGATTCACAGGGGTACATGTGTATTAGAGTTGAGCCTGGATGTGAGTTTCATAGTCAATAAATCAAGGAAACATGCACAATAAATTCAAACTTGTGCACCAAATTCTTGTTTTTAACAAATATTAGCAGCTGTATGCTGTTTATTACCATACTGGAAAGAAGTAGAAAAAACCTACATCTCACTAACCCAGGGGCTGAAATAGTGTGTATTTTACTATATTACATTGATTTCCTACTTTAAAAAAAAATAACAATTATCCCCCGTCATGCTTCACCATCCTATCCAGTTGTACACTTTCTTTCATTAATAACTAATAAATACTAATAAAACTGTTCACCTGTCACCACTTCTTTTTTTCTTTTTCTTTTTTTCTTTTTTGGTTGTGTACTTCTTTGGACTCAATCCATAAAATATAACTTGCTCGTTTATTTATTGTATTAGTTATTTCTGTCGTGCTGTGTATTTTTACAACAGTGACATATTTGTCAAACAGAGGTGGAGTTTAGAAAGTTAGTCACGTACCTCAGTGTCGCCACAGAAGCTACTTGCTGATCCTGGACCAGGCATGAGTAGCCGAGCAAACAGACTGGAATCACTTTCCACAACAAAACCTCCAGGAATAAAGGAAATGTTGGTGTTTTTTGTGCTGTTTTTGTTTTTGTCATAGCAACACGTGATGTCACGTGAAAATATTAAGGTTGTTTTGTTTACTTTCAAATGTGATGTTCCATTTAAAGCTTAATGTGCTTTAAGACTCAGCAGCTCTGATCAGATCCCTTTCTGGACTTGGAGGTTAAACATTCACTCTTTTTTTAAGCAAACAAAACATAAATAAAACTAAAATCTATTCATAAAATCTGTCTGATCTTCTGATAAATCTATATTTTTCATTCAACACTTGAAAAAATTGAAAATATTTTCGTTTTAAAGCGTCTTGATGACTATTTGATCGCGAGATCAGCGGTTGCTAGGAAACCAGCATCGACATTTTTTTTTCTTCTTTAGAATACCGCGAGACCTGATGTCGCTAAGCAACCAGTATCAACATTCGCTTATAGCAGGGGGAATTGTGCGCGATTTATACGGAATTATTTTTAGCCTTTCTCAGTTCGTGTGATGGAGGTGAGTTTGGTTTGTGCACAAACAGTCCTGGAACTCTGACTACCTCATGACTGAGCTCGGAAACATCCCCGCTTACAGTGAGCTGTTTGCGACCAGCTTGTACCACTGAATATTAAAAATATTTAATAGGAAGTCATTTTTGAAGTGTTGCATTTCAGTGGATCACTATCCAAACTGAGCTAGTGAAAACAAACAAACAAAAAAACATGTATATTCATTGTTTGTTTTGATTGGCTTTTGCATATTTGGACATTATTTGGACATTTGCTTTGTTGTAAAGTTCGCTGTGATGACTTGTGAGAAATGACAATATAAATGAGCTAAATATAATATTCAGTGCTATTGATGTTTCATTGTGAATCTATTTTTATGTTTACATTTAATTGGACCTGAGGCTGTCAGAGATTTATGGTCATGGTAAAAAAATAAATAAATAGACAGACAGACAGAGAAATGGAGGCACAGACGGATGGACGGAGGGACGTTTGCAAATGATAATGACCTGTAGCGATTTTGTAAAGATGAGTGGGCCAAACTTCCTCCAGTGATGTGAGAGACTGATAAAGTCAGACGGAAAATGACTCATTTTCAGGTTTTTAATTCTAAAGGTGGTTTTACAAGCTGTTACAGCACTGTGTGTACCTATTCACACACCACTTCTCCATTTTGGCTTCATCTTTGTATTTTAAAACCAGACAAGATGGAATTTGTTGTATGTTTTTGTACACTTAAAATTAGAATCAAATAATTATTTAATGTGGTAAAGAGCAGATCATTTTTTGTTATGTCCTGATGTGACATAAAACACATTATACTGTATTTATTTCTTGCATCCTCTGCTGTATTTCCAGGACACAGAGTTTGTAGAAGATGACTGTTTTGAGTCTTTGGAGGAGTTCCAGGTTGTCCTCAGTGAGCTGGCCAGTGACAGGAGCTTGGACAGGATCAGGGTGGAGTATGAGAAACTCGTCCATGCTCTGAAGAAGTCACGGGAGAATGAAAAGAGGGTGATGTCTAAATGCAGGGAGCTGAATGCAGAGATTGTGTCTACATCAACCAAGGTGGCAGCTGCCCTGAAACTGTCTCAGGAAGATGAGACGACAATAACATCACTCAAGAGTGTACGGCTTGTTTAGCTTATAAAATCTTCTTTACATAACTGTTCAACTGGGGGTTGATTCAGTGAAACTCGAAGCTTCACTGCAAAAACACTAAATCTTAGATATTAGCACTAGAAACTAGACCAAAAATCTTTGGTAAGATTTCACATTTTTGCAGCGTTCTATGTTTATGTTACTTAGAATTAATAAAAGAGCAGATATTCAAGCTGATTTATGTTCTTTTTTTAAATTTCTGGACATTTTAAACATCTTATGTTCAGGGACTCAACAAAGTTTGTTGGTGAAAAAATTATTTTTGAATGTTTTAGGAGTTGGATAAGGCTTGGAAAATGGTTGATGCAGCTCATGATAAAGAGAAGAAGGACCAGGAAACCATCGAGAATTTAAAAGAAAACATTTTCAAGCTCACAAAGGCAACTGAGCAACAAAATGGACAACAGCTGGACCAAGAATGGATGTGAGTCAGTGGTCCTGCTTTCTGTCCTCTGTTGCTGCGCACTGTAAATACACTGAACTGAGTGGAGAACTCCAACTGTGATGTTTTTAAGGGATTTAATTAAAATGATTGAGGAGATGACCAAGGAGAGAGACCAGCTGATGACAACGGTGGAGGATCTAAGAGGAAAACTAAACAAGGCAACTGCAACTCAGCAAGAGATAGAGGCTCAAAAAGAGACTGCTGTAGAGAACATCTCAAGGGTAAATATTGGGTTTATTTTCAGTAACATTGAACATTGTTGTGTAGAAGCTTTTCAGATCAACTTTGCATTTCTACTTCTAGCTTCAGCAGGAGCTTCAGGTGCAACAGAATGAGATCTCCAGAGAGATGAGAGTGAAGGAGAAGCTTGATAAGGAGATTCAGCAGCTGCATGCTGACATGGAGGCCAAGATGGCTGAAATCAAAGCTCTGAACACACAGGGACAGAAGGCCAAAGAGCAGCAGCAGAGACTGGAGCATCAGCTCAAAGATCTGAAAGTAAGCAAGGTGGTGGGTTGGATCCTTACTCGAGTGTGCTATTCAGTTCAGTTCAGTTCAGTTCAATACATTTGTATAGCGCCAATTCACAATCGACCAATCAGATCTCTGATGGATGATGGAGCTGATTATTAAGGGCTTTATATGTGAGAAGGAGAATCTTAAATTCTATTCTGGATTTAACAGGGAGCCAATGAAGGGAAGCTAAAATAGGAGAAATATGATCTCTCTTTTTAATTTTCATCACAACTCTTGCTGCAGCATTTTGGATCAGCTGAAGGCTTTTAAATACATTTGGTGGACTTCCTGATAGTAAAGAATTACAGTAGTCCAGCCTTGAAGGAACAAATGCATGGGCTAGTTTTTCAGCATCACTCCTGGACAGGATATTTCTAATTTCGGCAATATTCCAGAGATGAAAGAAGGAAATTGTAGAAACTTGCTTAATATGGAACTTAAATGATATATCCTGGTCAAAAATAACTTGGAGGTTTTTATTATCTGAGGCCAATTTAATGCCATCCAGATCAGGTGATTGACTAAGCAGTGTCTTTTTCAGCGGTTCTGGTCCAAAAACAACAACTTCTGTCTTGTCAGAATTTAAAAGAAAAAAATTTAGTGTCATCCAAGTTTTAATGTCCTTAAGACATGCCTGTAATCTACCCAATGGATTAGATTCATCAGGATTTATGAATTGATACAGCTGAGTATCATCAGCATAACAATGAAAATTTACCTCATGCTGTCTGATGAATTTTCCAATTGGAAGTAAGCATATATATATATATATATATATATATATATATATATATATATATATATATATATATATATATATATATATATATATATATGTATATATATATATATATATATATATATATATATATATATATATATATATATATATATAGTAAAAAGAACTGGCCCAAGCACAAAGCCCTGTGGTACTCCACAAGTAACCCTAGAGTGAGAAGAAGATTTATCGTTCACAAGAACAAATTGGAGTCGATTGGACAGATAAGATTTAAACCAGCCGAGTGCTGTTCCTTTAATACCCACATGTTCAAGCCTTCCTAGGAGAATATTGTGGTCGACTGTATCAAAAGCGGCACTGAGATCAAGAAAACCAGAACAAACAGAAGTCCATTATCTGAGGCTAAGAGAATGTCATTTGTAACTTTCACAAGTGCCGTTTCAGTGCTATGATGAGCTCTGAAACCCAACTGAAACTCTTCAAACAGGTCATTACTTTTTAGATGTTCACACACTTGATTAGCAACTATTTTCTCAAGGATCTTAGATAAAGGAAGATTAGAGATAGGTCTATAATTTATTAAGTCATCTTGATTGAGAGAAGGTTTCTTAAATAAAGGTTTAATCAGTCTTATTTTTAAAAGACTATGGTAAACGTCCATTTACTAAGGGCAGATCAATCATATCTAAAATGGAGGCAGTAATCAAATGGAACCTCTTTAAATAATCTGGTTGGGATGAGGTCCAACATTCAAGTTGAAGGTTTGGAAGAAGCTAATATTTTTGATAATTCAGAAAGCTTTACTGACTCAAAACAGTCCAAACACATATCAGCTTCAAGAGTTACATTCAGTGCTGCCTCACTTACTGAGGATGAAGTAATCACGGTTGGGAGGATGCCAATGATTTTATTTTTATTTGAATCAATTTTATTTCAGAAGAATTCCATAAAGTCATTACTGCTGAGAGCTGGGGGAATTGATGGCTCTGTGTAAGTTTGGCAATTGTACTAAAAAGAAACCTAGAATTATTCCTATTCTCCTCTATTAATGATGTAAAACACAATGTTCGAGTTTGATGAAGCGTCTTTTTGTACAGCAGTCGACTATTTTTCCAAGTTAAGTAGGACTCCTCAAGATGTGTAGAGCACCATTTTCTCTCAATTTCCCAGTGTTCTGCTTCAAAGTACGTAGGTCTGAATTAAACCAAGGAGCCAACTTCCTATGGATAATTACCTTCTTTTTTAAGGGGGCTACATTGTCTAATGCCACATGCAATGAGGAAGTAACTATGAACAAGAATGTCAATTTTAGAAGGGCTAGAGATTAAACTGCTGCCTTCTACTGTGTTTATCTGACATTCTCAGGAAATTAAACATGGAACAGATTCTTTGAACATTTTTACAACATTGTCTGATAAATTCTTCTATCATGGAATTTTCTCTCAGCTTTGGAATACTCAGTTAAAATAAACCCAAAGGTTATTAAAAAATGGTCAGACAGCACAGGGTTATGGGGAAGTACTGTTATTTCTTCACACTCAATGCCATTTGTCAGCACAAGGTCTAAAGTATGATGACATGAGTGGGTAGGACTGTGAATTCTTTGAGTAAAGTCAGTTGAGTCTAAGATAGCATTACAGGCCACATTTAGGCTATCACCCTCAATGTCAGCATAAATGTTAAAGTTCCCCACTATAATGGTCGTATCAGTATTTACACTAAATCAGATTTTAAAAAAAAATCTGACAAATGAGCTCAAAATTGAGAATAAGGGCCTGGTGGACGATACAAAACAAACAAAAGTGGTTTTACTGCTTTACAACTAGGATGAGGAAAACTAAGGGTTAGATGTTTAAAAGAACTGTAGCTATTAATAGGCATAGGATTAATTAATACATCTGAATGAAAAAATAGTTGCTACTCCTCCATCTTGCCCTGTACTTCGAGGAATGTAGAAATTTAAATAATTAGATGGGGTTGACTCATTTATACTAACATAATCCCCTTCTGCAGCCAGATTTCTGTGAGACAGAACAAACTAATCTGATGCTCTCAAACCAAGTCATGAACTAGCAAAGTCTTTGAAGGGAGAGATCTTATGTTCAATAAACCACATTTAATTGTTTTTTCTGTGCAGTTGCAGTCCTATTTATCTTTATGAGATTTTCATGATTTGCTCTTTTTAGGTAAGTCATTAATCCATTTGATTCTGGCTGTGGGCAAGACTTTGTCTTAATAGAATAGGGTCATAGGTGGGTGACAGTACAGAAGCTGCAGAGAGATGTGTTAAACTATGACTCTGCTCCCTGGTCCGTCAGTGTTTTGGAGGACTAATAAACTTGGCCAGATTCCTCGAAAGAAGAGCTGCTCCGTCCAAAGTAGGATGGATGTCTTCTCTCCGGATTAGACTGGGTTTTCCCCAAAATGTTCGCCAATTATCAGTGTAGCCCACATCGTTTTCAGGACACCACCAAGACAACCAGCGGTTGAATGAAAGCATGCGGCTAAAATTGTCATCACTGGTCTGATCGGGTAGGGGACCAGAAAAAACTGGAGTCCGACATTGTTTTAGCAAACTTACACACCCAAGCAACACTAACCTTAGTGACCTCTGATTGGCGTAACCGGGTGTCATTACTGCCAGCGTGAATAACAGTCTTACTGGATTTACGCTGATCCTCAGCCAGCAGTTTCAGGTAGGATTTGATGTCGCCAGTTCTGGCCCCTGGCAAGCATTTGACTATGGTCGCTGGTGTCTCCAGTGCCTCGTTTCTGACTATGGAGCTGCCGAGTACTAGAGTCGGTTTCTCAGCGGGTGAGTCTGAGCGGGGAAAGTCTGTTAGAAACGCGGACGGGTTGGTGGTCAATTCAGTCCAATCATACAAACATTCCAATTGATCCTAGTCAAACAGTGCATGAAGTTAAGTTTCTTATTCACATCGGTTAAAAAGTTTCTGTCACTCAGATTGCAGTGAGTCATTGATTTGCAGCGATCCCTCTGAAGGGTCACATAGCGACAGTAGACAATTATCCTAATTCACACATACTGCGTATTATAATATATGAACATGTGTTAGTCAGTGTTATCTCGATGTGTTGGTCAAACCTCAAAGAAAGATCCATGATGTCATTTTAGACTTAAAGAACTGGAAGCTACAGTATGTCAGAACACCACTAAGAAGTTAACTTCAGAAGTTAAAGTTAATGGAATATCTCTCTAACTGGAATGTTGCTTTAAATTCTTATATTTTCCAATATTTATTATAGGATAATACACACAAATAAATAGTTCTACATATCAGTAAAACGGAATTTGGACACCTAAATGTTTATTTTCACAGCATCATTTGTACATAAGGCAATTCAAAATACTATACAGAGGGAAAGAAATACAAACACAAAATAAAATGTTGACCTTTTATACACTGCTCACAAAATTAAAGGGAACACTAAAATAACACCCTAGATTTCAATTAAATATTCTCATTGAAAAGCTTTATTATTAACATAGTGGAATTGATTGAGAAGAAAACACAAAAATTATCAATGTAAATCAAATTTATTACACCATGGAGATCTGGATTTATTCTCAACATGAAAGTAGAAATTAATATGACAGGCTGATTCAACATCAGTGAATATTTTTCAACACAAGTCTAAATGACGCTAGGTAGTGTGTGGCCTCCACATGCCTGTATTACCTCCTGATGAGACAGCGGATGTTTTCCTGAGGGATCTCTCCCCAGACCTGGATTAGAGCATCAGTTAGCTCCTGAACAGTCTCTGGTGCGACATGGCGTTGGTGGATTGACCGAAACATGATGTCCAGATATGCTCACTTGGATTCAGGTCTGGGGAATGGGCTGGCCAGTCCATAACATCAATGCCCTCATCATGCAGGAACTGCTGACACACTTCAGCCACATGAGGCCTAGCATTGTCATGCATAAGGAACCCAGGGCCCACTGCACCAGCATGTGATCTCACACTGGGTCTGAAGAACTCATCCCGGTACCTTATGGCAGTCAGGGCACCTCTGGGTAGCACATGGAGGGCTGTGCGGCCATCCAAAGAAATGCCTCCCCACACCATGACTGACCCACCACCAAACCAGTCATGCTGGAGGATGTTGCAGGCAGCAGAATGTTCTCTATGGTGTCTCCAGACTCTGTCACGTCTGTCACATGCGCTCAGTATGAACCTGCTTTCATCCATGGATATCACAGGGCGGCAATGGTGAATCTGACAGTTTTGGTGTTCCCTAGCAAATGGCAATCGCCCTGCCTGGTGTTGGGCTGTAAGCACAGGCCCTATATGTGGACGTCGGGCCCTCATATCACGCTCATGCCGTCTCTTTCTGACAGTTTGAGCAGAAACATGCACCTTACTGGCCTGTTGGAGGTCATTTTGTAGGGCCGTGGCAGCGGACCTCCTGTTCCTCCTTGCACATAGGAGAAAGTGGCGGTCCTGCTCCTGGGTTGTAGCCCTCCTACAGCCCCCTCCATGTCTCCTGGTGTACTGGCCAATCTCCTGGTACCTATTCCATGCTCTGGACACTGTGCTGAGAGACACAGCACATCTTCTTGCCACTGCTTACGTTTACGTTCCGTCTTGGATTAGCTGCACTACTTGAGCAAATTCAGTGGCTTGTAAAAAAACACCTCATGATGCCTCTATGTGTGACAGCACTCACAAAATGAAACCGTGACTAAAAGTTCAACCAGAAAGGATGAGAACAGAGAAATGATCTGTGGTCACCACCTGCAGAATCACTCTTTCATAGGGGTTGTCTTTCTAACTGCCTCTCATTTCCACCTGTTTTATGTTCCATTTGCACAGCAGCAGATGAAAATCCTTCACAATAAGTGTTGCTACCTAACTGATGACATTGATTCCACAAAGGTGTAACTGATTTGGAGTTACATTGTTTTGTTTAGATGTTCCCTTTATTTTTTTGAGCAGTGTATAAGAAACTGTAAAATTCTAATTGTATATAAAATGAATTAGAAATGATTAAATAAACTGATGAATTGATAAAAATAGGTTTTGCTTTTACTGGATCCAGTGAACAATAATGTTTTCAGTCCTGATTTAAAGGAACCAACACTTTCTGAATGTTCTGAATGAATGAAGCTGAGGAACATCAAATCAAAATGCTGATTCCCTTCATTTAGCTGTGGTTCTGAAAACACTGAGTGAACAGGTCACTGATGGTCTCATAGGTTCAGATGGTTCATACCTGATGGGTAACTTAATATATTGATTATTTAAGATCCAAAACCATTTAGTTCCTTATAGACCAACCTTAAACAATGTCAGCTTTTACAAATAGATGCAGTACAGTGATTTAATGACTCTGGCAGCAGCATTCTGAAAACACTGCTTCACCAGATTGAGTTTTTATTGGCAACTGTAATGACTATGACACCATTACATTAATCTAACTTACTGAAAATAAAAGCATTCAAATTTTTCTTTGTCCTATTTGGCTGGTAAATATTTGGTCTAGGGTCAGGGCAATAACAAAGTTTCAGTAGTTTTTATCACCATGTGCAAATCTCTAACCCTGCATTTTTGGGACCAAATACAATTACTTCTGTCTTCTTAGCATTAAGCTGAAGAAGATTCTTGCCTATCCCCTTTCTGACACCGCTGATATGAGTGATAGTCATCTGGTCAAACACGTTACTGTGTTGTCACCATATGTGTGGTAAGGGATGTAACACGTCTGTCTTAGCTGGGGGGCGGTGAGAGATACAGATATTACATTAAAGTGTTACACAGATGGAGCCTGGAGGGACTCCATATACGATTGTTTATTGTTTGTTTGATATAAAGTCGTTCTGGCTTGCCGAGTAAGATGCTCTCTAAAATGCAATACTGAGGTCTTTCATGAGTGCAGTATCAGTTCTGGGGTGCAGTTGAAAACCTGACTGGAAAATGCTGAAGAGTCTGTCTCATTTTCCTTATTTATAATCATTGCCAAAAATGTTAGGCTAGACATCTTCCTCTTAATGCTTCTAACTGAGGCCTTAATAAGTTTCTTTAAAATAGCTTTGGTGTCTGCAGTATAAGACATAAGACTGAGCCCCTGTCTGTTATGTCTGTCCCTTAACACCTTGGGTGGATTAGCAGTGGTTAGAGAACATTACATACGAGTCCATCCCGTCCTATCATAGATATTGTATGAGCGTTCGACCAAAGAACTGGAGCAGATTCAGGTGAAGAGCACCAAACTGCAGCAGGAATGTGACCGTCTCTCATCAGCCAAGGAACACCTCTCTGTGGAGAATCATCAGAAGGTCAATGAACTGAAGGTATTCTCTTTATATTTCTCATAATTTCCTTATTGCTTTCTTAAATATGGGCATGCAGCAACTGTCAGCAAACCATAGAAAAAAAAGAAGCCAGAGTGGTGTCATGCTTTCACAAAATCCTTTCCCTTTTCCTTTTTCTGTCATTCTTCATCTAACAACCAGATAAGAGAGGAGGAGCTGAATCACATGCGTCAGGAGGTTGCCAAACAAACCAAGATGAGAGAAGCCACCCAAAAGAAGTTCCACCAAATGGTGGACCAGAAAGCTGAACTGGACAAACAAAGGGAGACACTGAAAGCTCAGATCGGTGGTCTTGAAAAAGGTTTGAGAGTTTTTGACGTATGAACTGATGAAACAAGAACTGTACTGTTTGTTATCCAATCCATCAGCTGAGCAGGAATTAAACACATCCAGAAAACTGTGTATTTTTTCTGCCTGATAATTAGTATCTCATCTATACTACAAACACCAGCTGTGACAAATCTAGTTCACAGATGACCAACAAATAGAAAAAAGTAATTGCTGTTAAAATGGTCATTTCTAACAGATTTAGAAATAATATGGATTGTGGCCATAAAGCAACCTTCCTTCAAACCCATATGCTGTCTCACTGTACAAACCCAACAAATTCTACACTGCCATTATTTACCAAAAAAAGATGAGGCCAAAATAGAGAAGTTGCAGGTGAAAACTAAGTACACCCATGCTGCTTTCATATGATTTAAGATTGAAATATTTACCTGCAGCTGGAGTTTTGTCATTTTGCTAGTATGGAGCAGATGTGTTTAACACTATGCCAAGAAGGAGAGACAACAGCAATGATCTTGATACCAATTTTTGTTTCATCTAAATTTGGAACAGCTAATAAAAGAAACTATTTCATATCTACCATTCTACACTTGGAGACAGTTGTAAAACAGTTAAGGCAGCTGTCGCTCTTTCTTGGGGAGGATGCTCCACCAGATTCACTCCATGGTGAGACTCTGCAATGCTCAGAAATTGTGCAAATCCACTGCATATCTACCTTATAGGAACTGTCAAGCATGGTGGTAGAGGAGTCATGGTTTGCTTTGGCCACAGGGCCTGAGTACCTTGTAGTGTCCTACGGGGAACATGGAGCAGTCTGAGAGCTTAAGCTCAACTGAAATTGTGTCATGCAAGTAATGAAGAGATTGTATGAGGAAGAATGTGCCAAAACGTCTCCACAATTCTATAAGAGGTGTTAAGGGTTTAAAAGCTCTTACATCATGGGGTTTGCTTAGGTTTTTGCACCCAACATTTCTGCTCTGGCTTTATTTTTGTTTGATAATCAATGACAGTTTGGAATCTGTTAAAATAATTTTAGAAGCTTGAAGTTTTTATGTCCTGATAAAAACGAACTGAAGATATCAATGTTCTCTATATTAAAGAATACGAGCTCATTTGTTACCCAGCTTCCAAACTGTAAAAGCATTCTTCTACATTCTAAATATTGTTGCACTGGTATCTAACCAGGCAACAGGAAGTCTGAAGAAAGTCAAACTAGAGATTTTCAGAGAAGCTATACAAGAACTCCAGGACTTATTAGGATACTAATTATACTGTAAATTAGGACTGGACGATATGGCTGAAAAACGTATCACGATATAAGGGTTTCATATCAGTCGATATTGATAATTATAGATTATTTCTTTGTTTTAAATATCTGAAATACTGCCAAACTGGTGAGGTGACCTTTCCTGTTCTATCCACAGTTTCCTCTTGAGCTGCTCTGCTCATTTTCTCCTTTCACTCCACAACGTTGTTTTTTATTTTGAAGCAGTTATGAGGCACGGTGGCGAAATCTGAAACTACTGCTGCGCAAGTTACTCAACAGGTTGTTGCTAGGTAACCAAAGAGCGAGTGAGTTAGCTGATGCTACCCACCTTTCTTAGCTTAGCGATTGAGCAGCTTAAAGTCTTTCCTCTGCCAACATCCCCCAGAATGCTGTTGGGTTCTGGATCGGAGTTCAGTGAAATTATTAAACATTCTATTTCACATAGTTTTATATAATGGAAAATGAATCAAAACAAGTTGTATCTTCTTGGTTATGATCTTATATCTGAGCTGTTGGGTTCAGTTCAAACAAACTCATATTTGCTGGGTGCATTAGTTGGGGCTGTGGCAGCAGAACTAAAGGCTGCTAATATCAAAGTTAATTTATGTAGAGGGAGGCTGTGAGTAATAATGCTGGGCTTTCCTTTTTTTTTTTATTTTTGCTTTTGTTAATGTGCAACAATGTTCCATATGCAGATCTTGAATCTTCCCGGAAGCAAGTGGAAGTTGATAAAAAAGCCAAGGAGGAGATGATCCGAGAGAGGGACATTTTACACAAGGTTATCTGTGTAGCTCATCTACTTTTCATTTCATGGAACATTATATTTACAGACATGTGTCAACATCTAATGTGTATTTACTACCATTCTGCTTAGTCTGGTGTTAACGCTGTAGTTTCAACACAGAACTCAACATACAGTCTCTCATATCTCTGTCTATGGTGTGCACTTGTTTTCCCTACCAACAGAACATGATCAAAGCTGTGCAGTCAGCTGAGAAACAGCAGGATGTTATGAAACTCTTGGAGCAGGACAAGAGAACTTTGGAGCAGGAGATCTCTGGGTACCGCCAGGAGGCTCAGAAGCAGCGGAAGATCATCCAGCAGCTGGAAAAGGAACGGGATCGGTACATCAACGAGAGCAGCAGCCTTATGCAGAAGGCAGGTCTTCATCCCTAGTATGATAGCACTGCAT